>JASAOG010000338.1:0-323043 GCA_030265305.1 Biomphalaria pfeifferi | reverse complement strand
ATTTGTATTGATTTCTCGGACAACATTTTGAAGACAGGGAAACAAGAACAACGCATGGCCTCTTGCTGGTGCAATGTTGAAGTTTTAATTGTGCTGGACTGATAGCCCGGCACTGGTGCTGGTTCCAAACTCAGACCTCTAAATAAATGTTTCTCATATATTTTGTTTTCTTCTTCACTTTTATTCCATTTCAAATGTTCTAAAACAGAATTTTCTAACACAACAGAAAGGTGAGCAAAGCAAGGCCTCAAGAAAGAGGAATGTATTTGTTTTAGTTAGCCAGTTTGTTGTTATTAAGTGATGGTGGAAATCAGTCTGAGAGGCATCTATTAGATATCATTTTTGTTGGATATATTTCTGTAGGACCTTATTATTTAAGACATTTGTAAGAATTCTGTAGGGCATGATTGTGTAGAATGCGAGTCTGTTGACATGTCATAAGATTGCCACTGTTTTTGTAGTCATTTCATGTGACTAAAGCCTTAGTCTACCAGACCTATGTGTTGAGCACTTGGCTATACGGAAGTGAAACATGGTCAACCTACTCATGGCTGGGGGAAAAAAGCTGAATGTCTTCCATCTCCGATGCCTAAGGCGGATCTTTAAAATAAGGTGGCAAGATAAGATAACCAATGAGGAAGTGCTACGAAGAGCAGGGGTGCCAGGACATCCGCCCTGTTATCAACAGCAGACGCCTTGGCTGGCTTGGCCATGTTCGTAGAATGCCAGTAGGTCGACTTGAACAAGACATTCTGTATGGCGATCTAATAGAAGGCAGGAGAGTCGCTGGTCGCCCACTTTTTACGGTATACGGATGTATGCAAACGCGACATGAAGCTCTTCAAAATCGACACTAGCAGCTGGGATAAAGGTAGTACTGGATAGATCCACATGGAGAGAGAGCATAAAGGACGGGTCTCGGATTGCAGATGCCATACACAACAGAAGCAGAAAGAAGGGCGAAAATGCAACGACACATGTCGACTACATATGCTCAACCTGCGATCGCAGCTGTGTATCAAGGATTGGCCTCTTTAGTCACACTAGAAGATGCAATGGGAAAAATCGTCTCTCTAGACATAAAAAAAATGCCACAGGGCATGATTGTGTAGGATGTAATTTTTTGTATGACGTGATTGGGTAGAACATGATTGAATAAGATGCGATTCTTTAGGACATGATTGTATAATATGCGATTCTTTAGGACATGATTGTATAATATGCGATTCTGTAGGGCAAGATTGTGTGGCATGATTGTGTATAACGTGATCGTGTAGGGCATGAATGTGTATGACGTGATTGGTTAGGATGTGAATGTGTAAGGCATGATTGAGTATGACGTGATTGTGTAAGAAAGTCTATTGATTCATGTTTGAACTCATTCAGGAAGGAAGAAACACAACTCCAATATTTCTGAGGAGTTTGTCGTTGACTGGTCGATAGCAGCTGGGAGGCGGGTTGTCTTGGTAGCCACTGTCGTTAAGGGTGTCAACTGTCACTGCTGGTGAGTCAGGATGTCAGAGGGTAGTCTATCATCTGCTGATCCTCTGTGATGGGGATGTCTCTGGTGTCCAAGTAATGTGATAGCAGAGGTGTGTGTAAAGGGTGTGTGTGTATTGGAAGATAACATTGATCTGTGTGACCGGGCTAACAAATGTTTCGGAAATTAAAATTTTTGAAAAGTCCTTTAGTAAAGAAAACAAAATGCAGACAATATATTTGGCCAGATTACTTGAAAAACTAGATGTAAAATAACTTTAAAAAAAAAAAACCCAAGCAATTAGGATGCCAATTACATGGAGATCATTGGTACTTTTCATAGACAAGTGAATATGATGAGTGTGTGTGTATGAAAGGAAATGTTTACAACTGGTGAAATATTATTACATCACTGACTTGATGGAGGACAGCTTGGAGTGACTTTTAGGCCCAGTCAGTTGAAAGAGCTTTATCTTAAGGAATGAGAAATTCAGTTTCATTCATTGACAGTAAGCGCCAATAGCTCTATTTTTTGGGAAGATCACATTTTTTTTCCTATTCATACTTCAAAAAGAAAGTATTTTATCCAACCACTGACTGACTCTAGCTATCGGGTTTGATGCTACACACTGTATCTACAGGTACAACGTTGTGGGCTAAATTTGAACAGAATAAAATTCTGCGGGCTCACACTTTTACAGAGCTCCGAGCTCCGTAATCTTTTCAGAAGAGAGAGGCTGAAGTTGTTTTGACACAATTGTGAGGCGCTGTCCCTTGGCCAAGGGAGCTAGCAGCTATAGCCGCCTAAAGAAAAGTTGGCTAGGCAACGCAAATATGTTGTTCAGAGTTTGTTGTTGTTTTTTCTTCACCGCAGCGAGGAGTCTTGGCTTCCACGCATGTAAACAACACTGTGAAGATAATGGCGATTGGTCTTGTTTCCTAGATGGATACCGAAACATTCGTGATGGCGTCAGCACATTGTCAACTCGAAACATTTGAACGAATGAAGGACAGCTACCCCCCCCCCCCCCTCCTCCCCTTTTAAATGGAAATACTGCAGCTACACTGAGTTGATTGATTTTAAATTAATCAAAGAAAAGAAAAGATAGTGAATATCCGACATCATATATTTTAGTCCATTCTACATTCTGATGCAACGGCTACTTTTTTTCTTTTCTAAAAGCCAAAAATCTAATTTATTAAATCACTTATGCAAGCAGTTTTTTTTTTTTCATAAAAAATATACCACTTGTACAACTATTCACTATTTATAGTAATAAACATGGGAGATGTCCATTTACCATATTTGTAATACATTTAATGAAATGGTTTTAGACTTTTTGTTAAAAAATTATTTTTTTACATTTGTATTGCTACGTTCTATAAGTTCTGTCCTACTAACTACTACGTTTTACCCAAAAATAATGTTTCTTTTTTTTTTTTTTAAGAGAAAAAAATCTATTTAGTATGCATATAAGTTGGACATAATTTAAAACAACAATTAATAAGTAGATTTTTATATTATCAGCGTGAACTGCAATGTGACACCTTAATTGTAGAACACTTAACTAAAGGATTTTTTTTTCGGTAATGATTTTTTTAAAGATTTGAATAAGAGATTGACCCTTTAAAAAACAATTAGATATTCATTATAAGACATCAGTTAGGCCAGGTTCGCATTTTTCACATTCACTTTCACCTATCCTTTGGTCTGCTGGACCGCTGGGGCACCACAACAAGATCTGTCAACCTTCTTTCTCCATTCTTCTCTGTCATTTGTCTTTGATATAATTTCATTGTGGTGTTCTTTCTGAAAATATTGAAACCTGCCTGGGCAGATCACTTCGGGGCCGATTTTGAGTTTGTGTTTCCACACCAACTGTCTTTGTAACCTTGTTTCAATTATTTTGTACTTTTTTTTTTCCCCTTGCTATAATCTTATATTACCTATAACAAACGAAAACCCAAATAAAATAGTTTTGTCCGCGTTCCCAGCTTATATAAGAAGACTTTATGGTCTGGCTTGGGGGGTAGTTTTTTTTTTTTTTTTTTATTCTTAGAGAAGACACCATTTAGTACGTGTTGTTTTGCTCCTTGTTATGGGGTGTGTGTGTGTGTTTCTATGGTGACGTTGGGAAGAGGTTAGCGATTGTTTGGGAATGATGTAACATAGCTGGCATTGTCGTCACTCGGCCTTAGTTAGGGGAGACGACTCCACAACGTGAGACTGAAATGTTGTGTAATTGTAGTAAGATTTTGTTAAGAAATATTAGTACTAAAGTCTAGTACAATTATTTTATTTTATATCAACTTGATTTGTGTCTATACTATAAATAAAGTTATATTTAGTACTGTTCCCAAGGAACTTATTCAAGTTATTTGAAGTTTTGTTTGTTAAGTTATATTACGCCTACGACGGCTTAGTTGTCTACCAGCAGTTTGGTGTTACAAGTCAACGACTCGGATGGCTGCCTGGTCGTGCGGTTTGCGCGATGGACTGTCGTTCGGATTTATCTACGGTCGAGGGTTCAAACCCTGCCCGCTCCCATCCCCCGTCTTCCTGCGGGAGGTTTGGACTAGGAAGTAAACTATCTTCAAACTCTGAAGGAAATCTGAAACATGTAAAACATTTTACAAACAAACGACGGTTATAACATTCATCGCTTTACATTAACCATGTTAGTAAGTAACCTATTCAAAACTAACCCTCTGATAGATTTGACCAGAAGAAAATAATCTTCCAAGCAATAACTTGTTCATCCTGTACAAGCCCCCGCTCTGATCAATGAAACTTTGTTTTTTGTCATATGATCTCTTGTTGATTAGACTGACAGACATAAGTATTGACTAGTCCCTTGAGAAGTGTTCAATGCTGCTTATGTTTTTATGTACATCAGGGAAAAAAGTTGTCCATAGATCAGCTCTATCAGAAGGGATACCTTTTCAAAACTTTGGAGGGCTTTCAGTTTCATGTTTCTCTATTTTATTATGTGAGTGGTGGCTGAGTGGTAAAATGCTGTATTATGAACCGAGAAGTCCCGTGTTCGAATCTTGGTGAAGACTGGGTTTTTAATTCCGGAAGTGTTAGGACGCCGCTGAGTTCACCCAGCTCCAATAGGTACTTGACATTAGTTGGGGAAAAGTACTGGCGGGTTGTCGTTGTCCTGGCCACGTGATACCCTTATTAACTTTCAGCCACAGAAACAGGTGACCTATACATATTCGCCAATCTAAAGATCGCAAGACTTCTTTGCGCTTTTACATTTTCCCTGTTTTTTAAATATTTTATTTGCTACGCTATCGTCTTGGCGGAATTCTGAAGCATGAAAATAATGTTTACATGTAATAGACTTTTACAAACATTTTATTGATCATACAAATATAAGGCTTGTCTTCGGCAGAAGCTTTCCTTTGTGTATCCCATGGCCTCCATAAGAGATCTTCAGCGGTCTCTTTCTGAAACTATTTTCTGACACTTCTCCTCTATGCCAGTTAAGGCAAGGTGGCTGCTGAGCTAGTCTTAAAAGCCTTTCGCGAAAAAAAAAAAAGCTCTCTGTAAAAAGACAGCCATTTTGAATAGCTTTTTTTTTTTTTAACTCACAATTTACCTGCTTATAACCAAGCTCATTGCGCTATGTTCCAGTCTCATTTGTGGACTGTCCGGGGGAGGGGGTATCAAGGAGGTTTTCGTGCTACCTTAACGCACTCAGTGAACACAACTCCGCTCGAGGCGGGTATCGAACCTCGAGCCCCCTTGACAGGTAGCCGTGCCAAGCCCAATCGTACTTTGCCTCTCTGCCACACATCCATTGTCCATTACCGGATAAGTACCTTTCCCAGTGTTCGCAATTTTAAATTCCGCCACACTCTCGGTTGAAGAGGCTAAATACTTTTTGTTCAATAGTTCACCATAATGGCATTGTGGCCGTGATCTGTGGCGTTCTTTGTATGAACCTGTCTTTAATTTTTTTCATTTTTTTTTTTTTTTTTGCGAGGATTCGAATCCTACCCCTGCACAATGAAAAACAAAAACTGGACTGCAACAAACAAGGGAAGCTCAATAAATAAAAAGTAGGGTTTGTTTTAAAGTCTTTCCAATGCATGCTATTGCTCCCACCTGGGGACGGGATCGGAGAGAGGCCTTGACCTTTTACACACTTTGGCCTTTTAATGTCTCGACTCGGGATTGTTTAGAGCTAAGGAAAGAATTAAAGGCTTCTGTGCTTGGGACGGGGGGGGGGGGGGGTGCTACACTTTGCTCACAGAGTGAGATTTGAGTTCGCTTTTGTCTTACTGACGTCACGCTTGGGTCATGCTGTCATGACATCTGGTTTAAGAAATTCAATACAAGGTCGTAAACTAATTTAGTAAGTTGAATCTTAACCACAACTGCCAGTCTATGTATATGTGTTAAGTGACTAATAATTAGGCCTTGCTGGGGAAAAGGGTTTTGGGGGGGGGGGGGGGGGAGGATAACGGCCTGACCGTAAGCCTGGGTTGGATTATAAGCAAACTTGTTACTCCGTTGTCCAAACAAATGAAATGTGTTTGCCAAATAGACAAGGTGTGGATGCAGAACTATTGTGCAAAGTAGATTGTCTTTATTTTCTAAAAAAGCCTTTTTCATTACGTGTTCATGTCATTTAACTTGAAGGCTTTGATGAAACCAGCTGCACCATAATGTCTTTCACACTGGTAGACCATTTGAATCAGAGAGAGCTCAACAACTCAAAAGATTGGTTTGAGAATCTCCAAAGCAACGCTACGCTAAAACAGAAAGAGTTACAAACTCCTTTTGCCTACTTTCAGTCAGATTGTTGCAAGTTCACCTGTGGTCACCGAGAAGTACATTGAAGCCTAATTCATAAAACGCCGGCTGTGTGTTAGAGTGTTGTGTGTATATTTCGTGTGCGAATTTTGTATCTGCATCTCTATTGTTATTGTTCTAGTAGCAATGCTGAGGTGGACTATTGTAGTCAAACTGAATTTCTTTTTTTTGGACCGTGGGCCGTTAAAAATTATCGTATCTTAAAAATAAATTTAAAACGTCAATCTGTAAATGGGTTTTTTTTTGGGGGGGGGGGGAGGGTTCACTGCTCACTCGAGGACCTTTCTTTCTCTCGCTCTCTCTCTCTCTCTCATATACTCTAATCTTTGACCAAAAGCATGACCATGTTCTTGGCTAACTTCTAAGTTAGCTTCCCATCATAGCATTGCCACATGACCGGAACCTACAAACGTGATTAGTGCTACGGTGATGATTTGGATGGAAATACACTTTTTTTGAGGAAGATTTCAGAAGCACATTAGTTTGGATTGTTTCCGTACCCCCCCCCCCCCCCATTTGACTAGTTTGCTGGTACCCCCCCCCCCCCCCCCCCCCATTTCTGTTCTCGTTAGCTACAGAGACCATTTTGAACTATCCGAATTGCTGACCTACTTTAAAATAAGTCACGTGGTTATGGCATTATACATGACAATAATGGCAATGTGTTCCTATGATAAGATCTAGATCTATTATCAGCCTAGATCTAGTAGATCTACTAATTAATCATATCACTTAGTGGATTATTGCAACCATACTTTTGATTACTTAAAGATGTCTAGATCTAGTCTATTTTCATATTCCAATTGCAATGACACGAATGAGATCATTAATGTAACCAACACTACCACGTGACGTGGAAGAAATACGGAACAACCTCATTGAGTTTGATTTTCATCTTGAATACACTTAGAGTGAACACACAGCCTGATACTTGGATTTAGTGTAACAGTAGAAAGGATGTCTTTGTTAGCCTGGTGCAGACTGGGAACAACTGGGATTGAGTACTCCGTTGAATGGATGTTGGCGTGACCTAGCTGTATGGGTCACCTGCATATATCACTTGTCTCACACACACGCACTGCTTTTTGTTTAGTTTAGGGTACATCTTGTAGACAGTGTCTAGGGGGGGGGGGGGGGTCCTATTCAAATATGGCAGGACAATATGTTGCTACAAATAAAGGGGAAGTAACTCTTGTTGAAACTCACCAAGAGTTACCAAATAAAAGTGGATAAGGTGTCGCTGGACTACTGATTTTCTAGATTACCCAATACACACAAATCGAAAGTAAAACAATTATTTCTTAGACTTAACAATAATCTCTATTATCCATGAAAAAACATGTCTCGAAATTTTGCATTACAAAAATACATTATAAATATAGAAATAAAATATACATTCATACAAGTGTCTCTCGAACGTACCATTTGATATATGTTTGAAGTTATTGATTCTTGTACATCTTTTTTGTTGTTGTTTGTTATTATTTAAAAACGTTAATATGCTTTCAATGAAGGTTTTGGATGTCAAGACCCTCACGCTGGGTAGCGTGGGCTTCAACTAAAAAGTTAAGAAGAAAAAAAAAGCTCACCTTTCAGACCTTTCGATCTATAGGGCAGATGATGTTAAGGTCATCTGTTTCCTTGGCCAACAGTTAACGAGCAGGGTGTCGTGTGGCCAGCACAACGACCCAACCGCCTTTACTTTTCCTAACCAAGGTACCCATTAGGGTTGGGGTGGATTCAGGGGGGCGCTCTGAAAAGGCCGAAATTCAAAATCCCCGTCTTCACCCACATTCTAACCCAGGGCCCAGAGCCAAGCGCTTAACCACTCGGCCACGCCCCAAATTTATTAAGTATTCATGCAATAATTTCAGGAAGACTGTGATCAGAATCACTTATTTGTGTTTTGAATATCTGTTGAATCTGTCGTACCATAATTTATGCAATGATTCAGTTTGATAGAAACTTTTATGTGGCAAACGATATGTTGTTATGTAATCTATATATTTATTTATTTCACGCAGTTAAGTTTGACTACTTGTCTAGTTTTTTTTTTTTTTTTTAAACTAGAATATCAAGAGGAATTCCCTGCCACAGTCATTGACTTCGTTTTGTGATGTATTATTCAATTGTTGTTGTTTGTTTTACAACGGTGGTTAAGTTGTTTTGTTTTCTCTCTGTCCCAATCTACCAGGATACAGAAAGAGCTTGCAGAGATCACGTTGGACCCACCTCCAAACTGCAGGTAAGTTTTGTGTGGAGTCAAGGCTGTGCGTGTGTGTGAACGGGGGGGGGGGGCGAATTACAGCGTGGACGCATCTCTGTGATTGTTTGTTTAAGTCAGAATCTTGAAAAGAGGTATAAGTTGTTTTTTTTTTATTTATAATTTTTAAAGGATTTCCCCAAAACAACGGGATTTAACAAAACAAAATAAAAAACAGTGAAGCTCCGAGGTCTCACATTTTGAGAAACATTAGCCAAAGTTTGAAGCGAATTAAAAACCACTTAAAGAAAAATGAAAGCGACAATAAAATTTAAAACTAAACTAATAGCGCCCCGCCACCTTTTTCCCACATACGAATGAAAAAAATGATCAGTCGGTTTCTACATTTTTATATTATTATTATTAGCTGCTCCCTTAAGGAGAAAGTCTCAGCGTGTTTGTTTCTTCCTTGTGTCTCAGTCACGATCATGGAAACTAAAAAACACTCATGTTTATTTGATTTCACTAACGTCGTCATCCATTCAGGGGCAACCTCATCCATTTAGGGACAGCCTCGTCCATTTAGGGGCAACCGCTACTTTTCTGAAAAGGTTGATTTGTAAAAATTTAGTAGGCATTATGCGTACGCATTGCCTATACAGATTGGTCTAGTCATCTGAACACTCCAACATAACAATGAGAACGATGAAGAAGAAGATACCAGGAAAAGAAGGCAAATGAGTTTGTACATTACAAATCAACACCCAGGTTGGTAAATAGGAAGAACTTCCTCTGTACTGTAAAGAGACGAAAGCTGAGCTGGTTCATAGTGTAAGACACGACTCACTATCAAAAGTCATTCTTCAAGATACAGTGGAGGAGGGAGCACGAAGAAAGGGTCGTCCAAAAAAAAAAAAAAAAAAAGCTGGCTGGACAATGTAAAAGAATGGGACCGGCCTGACTCTTGTTATCCTGCAAAGAACAGCTGCTGATCGTGAAAAGGGAAGGAATTTAGTGACGCGAACTGTCACAGGCACCCCTACGACGAAATTCAAGATGCAGATGAGATGCATATACATTATTTTTATTTATGTTTTTAAACTTAAAAAAAAAAAACTACAGTACCTATAGACGAGAATCCATAAAATAATTGTTTACATTGGTGGTGGCATCCTCCTCCTCTGTTTTGGATTAAGTATCCGCTCATGAACCCACATGGTATAGCTACTTAGCATGAAATTAGTCCTGCTGATCTAGATGGTAAGGTAGTGTAACTATGGCGTAGCATCCATGGCGCGAAGGGGTTCAATAAACCCTTGTCCATGACCATTAGGGGCCCACAGCCTGTGTGCGTAGCAACAATGGCGCGAAGGGGTCCATTGCGCGTGGGTCCATGACTCTTGATTAGTTGGGGGCTCACATGAACTTTGGGCCAAAGTGCAAAAAAAAAAATGCACTTTTGTAAAACTGATTAAAAAGCTCCATCAAAATGTCCTTAACGTTATACGAAAATATTAATTAAATTCTCAACATTTTGACACTCATTTCCGGCCATAGTCTGTGTACCAGCGGCATGGATTACTTTATTGTAAGGAACTGCTTTTATCAGGTTTACTGTTATGGTAAAAGTAAAGTTAAGAAAAGTTCCCTATTCAGATCTTATCTTGCAATTTATGAGGTAGATAATGTTAAGGTCATCTGTTTCTGTGGCCCACGGTTAACGAGTGTGTCATGTGGCCAACACAAAGACCAAACGCCTTTACTTTTCCCCAACTAAAGTCAGGTACACATTAGAGCTGGGTGGACCCACAGGCAACCTAAAAAATTCCAGTCTTCACCAGGATGCGAACACTGTACTCAGCAACCGCGCCTCCTTTGTTGTACTGGTGGCTAGCCCTAATTATGTGTTTGGTGACAATTGTCAGATAGTTCTATTCTTTTTTTTTTTTTTTTTGTGTATATTCATTAAACCATTGATAGTATTACTTTGTTTGACACCAACAAGGGAAACAAATCCTCCAGTATTCACTATTCACATATATGGCTAAATGTGTTGGGTTTGGTCCAAATGTTAAATGTATTTCTCACTCACACGTTCTTCTCCGATCAAGTTGATACTTTAAAACAATTTTTGAGTGTAGCTAACACAACAGGAATCATTAAAAAAAAAAATTGGTCAATTAATTATTGGTAATTAATTGTTTTGTTTGATATGAAATAAGGGAAATAAATTGTACATTATTGATAGATATAGTTTTAAGGACGGAGTACTTCTCCCTTAGATAAGCTTTGTATTTTTTTTATTTTTTTTTTCAGGATTTTTAAAAATACTTTGCTTGTTTATATTGCTGCTGTTTTTTTTTATTTTTTAACAAAGCGTTGTACTGGCTTTTATTTGTGTGACTGTGGTGTGTGTAGGTATGTATATGTGTGTGTGTGTATATATATATATATATATATATATAGTTGTGAGTACGAGTGACTTCTTTAGTCAGTATGTGTGCATATTCAATTTTAGATCCAGCCAAAAAAAAACACACACCTAGTCTAGTTTCTTATCGGAGTTTTAGTCAATGTCTCCAATGATAACATTGTGTACGGAAGTCGGCGTATGCCGTGACCTCTGGGTCGTAACTTAGGCCAACGTTTAAGTCGAGGTGAAGGTCACCCCCAAAATGCAAGGTTCTAACCTTCCCTTCCAACTGTAACCATCGAAACAAAAATATGCCGGACGTGTCGCGGGGGGGGGGGGGGGGCAGCAGTGAGACGAAAGACATCACCGCTGATGTTTTATTCATGGGGAAAGGGGGCACCATGGTCGGAAGGGTGGAATAATGCAGTGAGCGCCCCTGAATCGATCGCTTAAGGCAATGATCCTATCTGAAAGTCATTAAATGATGGGAGACCTTTTTCTTGAACGTAAACTATTAAACCTTTTGCTTTGTGCTACAGTGGTGCCGTTCTAAAGTTCATCACGAGAGGCTTGGGGGGGGGGGGGGGGGGGGGTTAGATCTCTTATTATGCCGTTTGTTGCATCCAACCCAATTTTAAAAAAGTAACAAGCACATTTAAAAAAAAAAAGTTTTTATTGAATAAATGGAGAGGACCGTCAGATTGCTGCAATATCTCAATATTACAAGGTTTGTCATCCCTTTTTCTATACAACGCAAATTAATTAGTTACCGCTAAATGATGAACTGATAGCTTAATTATTTTTACTGATGTGTTGTCTTCGACAATGAATAATTGTGCACAATTTCAACTCGTTCCGAGATTGGGAAGTGGGAGAAAAGACGTGCAAAAGAATCCACCCAGACAGACAGAGTTGAATAAGCTTTGCAAATATGAATTTCCTACAATTAGTCCTGCTGCCTGCTGCGAAGCTTCTCATTTCACACCTAACATTCTTTTAACCCAGCACCAACGCCTCCCTTGATTGGCGTTAAACTTAGTTGCTGAAATGATAAATATAATCTCATTTTTTGTCCACAGTGCTGGGCCAAAGGGAGATAATTTATACGAGTGGGCTTCTACTATACTTGGGCCAACAGGGAGTGTGTACGAAGGAGGAGTCTTCTTTTTAGACATTCATTTCTCTGCGGAGTACCCGTTCAAACCTCCAAAGGTAGGTCACTCTTGTGTTTCTTGGACGACTTCTTTATCAAGCTGGCTTTTTGCTCTTTTGCAGTCAATGTCAAGGGAAAGTAGTATACAATTTTGTCTCCCCCAACAGTTCCACACTGCGCTACAGGGTGTTGGTTATGCTGGGTGGTTGTGGCTGTAGGGTCATTCTGAGGTGAATTAAATCACTGTAGGATTGACAGTTGGTAGACAGCTCAGACATCGCATTGAAAAGGTCTCCGCTACAGTTTTTCAGGAAAAGTCTGGATTTGGACATTGTTTAGTTTAGTGAGATGATTAAAATTTCTAGATTTGTAAGGGAATGTTGGTAGCATTTAGGGGGGGCTTGAGTTGAACGGCTACTTTTGCTCTTCTAAAAGCGAATTATTGAAACCTATTTTTCCCTACTGTTAGCTGTCGCTTTCTTCTGATTCACATTGAACTGTTAGGAAGTTGGAATGATTAAGTACAAAATTGAATCATTTATTTCAAGCTAAAATTTCCGACATAGTATTATAGCTCGTTAGATCAGTTGGTAGTGTCGCGCTTATAATAAAAATGTCACGGGTTCGATCTCTAAATTGGCCTTTTTTCTTTTCTCTTTATTTTTCAGTAACAAATCAAATAGGAAATGTTTAGTTGACTTTATGATTATACCATAACGTAGGAAACGTTTCAAATATACATGTACATTGTTAACGTTTACACATATTGTATGCACAGATATCTAAACCATTTTTAAAACATGAAGGAAAGACAAACCGATTATACCTCATCATTTTCGCGTAGACCTCTTACCACTTATACCTTCTCGTTGGCCTCTCCTAAAGACTAACGAAGCCATATTTCATTTCAATCTCAGGTTATATGTAGGCTATGTCTGGGTCTTTGTTCAGAACTGCAAGCATCATTTTAGTTCTAGGCGAAGATTTGATAGCATTGAGTTTTGCTTGCACTAAAGAAATATGCAGTTATATATTCTTTCAAATATTGGTATTTATCATAATTATTATATCTACTAAACAAGCACATTATCAAACAATAATGGTGGCCCTCATTTCAAACCTTGATTGGGCCTCTCATGCTGTCTTTCGTCCACGTGCTAAGTGGCTCCATTCAGATTTTTTCACTTAGGTTGACTCCTGAAGCCTTAGCACATTAAGGCAGAGGAGGTTTGAAATAAAGAGTCACCCCTTTCCTCGATGACTTGCCATTACTACGCTGACGTCTGCTCGAAGCTCTCGGTTTTGGAGGCGCCAGCAATACGCCTTTTCCATATTCGCCCCTTCTCCACTTTGTAGAGAGCAATTTTGCCAGGCTTAGTATCTAAGCCACATGAGCAGGACAGGTGCTGGATCTAGTTGTCGGACGCTTTTTGAGACGCATACCAAATAGGGGGTGTTTTGTAAACAATGGGACCCTAGCTTCATTGACACCTTTGGCTATGACAATCTTTGAAGCCATCAGTATACGTATCCATTAGTAATACTCTAGATAGTATAAGTATTGCAAAGCTTTGATGTCTGACCTATTTAATGATAAATTTCGCTTTGTCCGTGTTCATGTATTGCACCCTCTTGAGATGTGTGTGTGTGTAATCTCTAGTTTTAACTTTGCTGTCGTACAGCTGAGAGTGAATAAAAATTTGGAAGGGAAAAAAAAAACGCCGAGCCGAAGACAAAAGTGACAATCTGTTGGTGTGGGGAGCCAGGGCTTACACCTTACCCTAAGCTGACATGCTCATCTCTCGAGGTGGCTTGCTACAGAGGCTTATGTTTCCACTTTTGGACTTAATCTAAATCACACTTGCAAAATGTCTTCGCAGTGGTCCAGTGTTATTGCTTGGCATGCACTGGTTGTATATGTCCTCGTCTGTTGGTGCATCGAGACGCTAAATACCTGTGCACTGTTATTAAGATGGGAACAAAGTAAAGAACTTTCGACGAGCGAGCTGAACATCATGAGCATTAAACGTCTCTTGTCCATGAATGCTTGCCATCACGAATACAAATAAATGCACTCAAATGGGCTTACATTGGCTTTAATCCACTCGAAGATCAAGTCAAAGAAAGTTCCCCTTTCAGACCTTGCGATCTAAAGGGCAGATGATGTTAAGGTCATCTGTTTCTTTGGCCAACGGTTAACCGGAAGGATGTCGTGTGGCCTTTACTTTCCCCTACTTAAGTCAGGTAGCCATTAGTGTTGGGTGGACTCAGGACGCCCTAAAAATTCAGAAATTCAAAATCCCAGTCTTTACCGATTCGAACCCAGGACCCCTGGATCGGTAATGAAAATATCACATTTGTTGTTTGTCGTAAACGACCTCTTCATCTGTTTCAATCTTCCTTTTCCCCAAGCAGTTGGTCATGCTAATATCATGATGTGGTACTCTTTACTGGCACGAGTTTAAAAAAAAAATATTGAACCACTTACTATTGATTGACGTTCGCTTGCCTTTGTTAGAGTATGGGCCCTCTGGAGTCGACGGCTGCTTTTGTCTAAAATTAGTCATGTGATCGGATTAAGAGGAAATATCTTTTCCTGTCAGTTTGGAATGCTCAAGGGCTCTTCATATGTGGGTGTTAATAATAATTCTGTGATGCGTTGTTAACACAATAATATAGGTTCAAGGCGCTATGTAAGCGTAACAAATATTAGATCGACAGTTCAAACTAATTTAAAATAGATTTGAACAGGTCCGTCTTCGTGTTCTTAGATGTAGAATCTCTACTAGCAGGTTCAGGGGCGTAGCACAATGCTTACAAAAGTACGAAATGAACGTCATGGGGTTCCTGCATAAGTTACAGCGTTACTACGTAAACACGGTGTTCTTTCTAACATCAGGCAATGCAAACATTGGAGGCGGCGGAAGAAACTCCAAACTCCGAACAACTTGAGCTAATTAGATGACAGTGTAACAAAGAGCTGAGTCTCTGTTAGGACAAATCTGGCGAGTGACCGTGTGACAAGAGTCATGGAACCTGGTCTAGTTGGAAAATGTTGCTATCATTGCTACAACACTATATGTGAATGGCCTGAACACGACGCACAGGAAAATGAGTCTTGATGTAGAAATTTTGTTTCGACTCTGGAAGTGGCTTAATACCCCTAGCACTTTCCAGCAGATTAGAGGCGCGGTGGCTGAGTAGCAAAACACTTTGCTGGGGAAGACTGGGATTTTTTTTATTTCGGGTACCTCTCAGTCCACCCATCTCTAATGGTACCTGACATTGACATGAGTTGGGTAAATGTAAAGGCGGTTGGTCGTAGTGCTGACCTCATGACACCCACGTTAACCGTTGGCTACAGAAACAGATGCCCCGTTACATCGTCTGCCCCATAGATCTCATGGTCTGAAAGGGAAACTTTTCCAGCAGAATACCTAAATCACACGTGTGTAGACGCTTATAAAGTGCAGTAACACATTTCTTTCGTTATTATTAGTATTAGTATTAATTCGTTTGTTTGACGGCTCAGCTCCACTGTAGCATACAGACTGTTCAGGTACAGACGTGACCCAATGTTTTAGTGTCTCCTTAGCTCCCATTACTGAACTAGAAAAAACATTTCCGAAAACTTGAGTCGTGTCGCACCGTTCAGTCGTTTCAAAGCGCTAATCTTCTCTACAGAAATAATCAAGTTACCCCCCCCCCCCCTTTTTTTTTTCTTCTCAAATGAAATGGTCAAATTTTATACCGAAAGTAATTGTTGATACTGATTTTATAAATGTGTATCTACTCAGTGTTGAAGACTCAAATAGTTGGTGAGAAACTTGATCCAGTCTGTCAGTGTCACCGGGAACCAGTGTAGTAGTGTAGTTAGAACTATTAGCTTCTCTCTCTCTGTCTGTCTGTCTCTCTCTCTCTGTTTCTCTCTCTGTCTCTCTCTCTGTCTCTGTCTCTCTCTCTCTCTCTCTCTCTCTGTTTATGCCTGAGACTAATTGGCTCAAGTGAAGTGGGTGTATGTAAATAAATAAAGACAGGGTTTGGGGAATATCTATAGGTATTTGTTGTTTTATTGGATCAGTTACAGATGTTCCTTCAAACGTAATTTTAAAAATAAAAGATCATTATGTGCTACACTCAGCCATATAATACGTAGCCACACCTTATTGTCCAGCATTAAGTGTTGGCTGAAGCAGCCATATAATAGGTAGCCACACCTTATTGTCCAGCATTAAGTGTTGGCTGAAGCAGCCATATAATAGGTAGCCACACCTTATTGTCCAGCATTAAGTGTTGGCTGAAGCAGCCATATAATAGGTAGCCACACCTTATTGTCCAGCATTAAGTGTTGGCTGAAGCAGCCATATAATAAGTAGCCACACCTTAATGTCCAGCATTAAGTGTTGGCTGAAGCAGCCATATAATAAGTAGCCACACCTTATTGTCCAGCATTAAGTGTTGGCTGAAGCAGCCACCAATCAAGTTTCACAGATGGGTTTCGATCTGCGCTTCACATCTTTCTTGTAACTAACATTGTCCACTTGACACTTTTCCGTCAGGCTCTTTGTGGAGTCTGAACGCTAAGGTAACAGAATGACCAATAGCAGACAGGAGCTATCACTGGCTGACTGAATTACTGATGTGTGACGGGTTGAAACAAGAAGGCAGTTTGTTCATAGCACTTTCCCTCCAGTGGCTAGTGTGAAAATAGACACAGCCATCCCCGAACAATACCCTGACCGTCGATCGTACCGAGACCCTCAACTAACACCAGGATCAGTGTAAGGAGAGGTCACATGCCGACATGATGTTGAGAGTTCCACTAGACCAGTGATGCCCAAAATACGGCCCGCGGGCCACATCCGGCTCGCGATACAGGTCTAACCGGCCCTTCAGAACTTCTCTCCACAATACAATAAATGGGAATGTAAAATATATGATAAAAAAATAACCAACCAGTGACCTTGTCATTTTTAGTTAACTTCTTTTGGTAGCACCGTGATTGGTAGCTTGCTGGTCAACATGTGAGTGTTGAATAAATGGGAATGCTGAACAAAAACTTGGCTTTGAGTGGACACAATAAATAAAAAAATGGACACATTTATTTTTTGTACAGATTACATAAAGTAGATTTAATGGGATATTTGCATTTCAGCCTGTCATTCAATAGATTGAAACATCCAACTAATTGCTATTGAATTAATGTTGGATACAACTTGTTTCTAATAAAAAATGTCGTCTGCACTATTGCTTTTCCATTTTCGCAACGATGTGGCCCGCGACAAGAGTGCGGGGAATTTTTTTGGCCCGCGGGCTGAAGAAGGTTGGGCATCACTCCACTAGACCAGCAGTAGGCGTTCGTTTGAACTGGAATCAAACTTGGACAAGCCTCGTTTTAAAAACGAAACATGAATATCACTTTTTTATATCTTGCGAGTTCAATGTAGATGTGTGTAAAACACCGTGGCAGTAGTAGGAGCACAATTGAAAGCAACTACAACTCACTGCCAGTCTCTCCGTCTCTCACTTGGACTTCGACTTGTTTTTCTTTTAATTGCGTTTTTTTTTTTTTAGCGCAACTTTCACGCTCAGTGCGCTGTCGGTTACCTTTGGGCCAATCAGCAAATACAATCCTGCTCGAGCCTCCTCCTCTCTCCCCCCCCCCCCCCCCCAACCTCCTTTTTGAAAGTCAGCGCCACGCATCTCACGTTAAAAAAACTCTCAGGTTAATGGTCTTCCACTTGGTCACATCAGAATCTATTCAGCTAATTAGAACACGCAGTGCTACCCCATATGTGTACGTGGGTTTTACCCTTTTCACTTGCATAGAGACTGGAGCTGTATTTGTAATGGCGAATGTTAACAACTAGATATGCGTACTTCATCTTGACTTTGGTTTAACAAAAAAAAAAATCTGTTGTTTGAATTGCTTTGCTCACGTACAGTGCTAAACTAAGATAATCAATTTAACTTGTTGACCTTTTCTTTTATACAAGTCACGTTTGAAAAAAAAAATTTTCAAATTACCTTTTTAAATAATAATAATAATAATAATAATAAAAATGATGGTAGGGGCAATAACTCTTTATTTTTCAAAGTAACAATATCTTCCCGAGTTGCCTTTATGCGATTTTCATTTTGATATTTTTTTAACTTTATTCTTTTCATATTCAATTTTCTTTTTTGTAATGGACTTTTGTTTTATGATTTATAAGAAAACGTATGTCTTCATAAACTGACTAATTTAAATTTTTTTTTTTAACATAAGATTTATTTTTTTATTAAAATCTTTATTATCATAAATGTATCAATTTCCTTGCATTTGAATTTTAACAAGTTACACTATTGATTTATTTTCAGGTGACATTTCGAACAAGAATCTACCATTGCAATATAAACAGTCAGGGGGCAATATGTCTGGACATTCTGAAAGATAACTGGAGTCCAGCTCTAACTATATCTAAGGTTAGTTGATACATTTGATCTGTCTTTGAATCTTTAAGGCCTCAGGTTAATATAAATCTTTATTATCCATAAGGAAATTTGTCGTACAATTTGTGCATTGCGCCAAACAAAATATTAAATAACTATAGTTGATATGTAATGCATTTGATCTGTCTTTGACTCTTTAGGCCACAGGCTGACATATGCTACTAGTATTTGAAATCCTAGACTACTAGATTCTTTGTTATACCTAAACTTATTGTTTTTGACAGGTGCTTCTTTCAGTGTGCTCCCTGCTGACAGATTGTAATCCAGCTGACCCTTTGGTGGGCAGCATCGCAACCCAGTATTTACAGAATCGCAAGGAGCATGACAGAGTGGCTCGCATGTGGACCAAAAGATTTGCCGCAGGGCTCAACAGTTAGTCTGCAGTTTGTCCCCCTTTTTTTTAACTAAAAAATTGTGTCTTTTTGTATTTTTGAAAACAATTTTCGGAGGCCAGGTTGGACTGGTGGGGGTCCATGAACTTTGACCAAAGGAGACGACAGAAAGATGTATCGGGTTGTGTAACTGGTTAGTGGCATAGTATTTATATATGTTGTTCACTGCTTTTGTTTTGTGTGTCTGGACACAGCATTGTGTCATGCTATTAATATACACCATTACTTCCAAGACACCATTTTAGATGTGTCCTACGAAGCAGCAGGAACACGTGTATACACACTTCTGGAAGATCTTTGCAACAGGCCTACTTCATCGTACATTAGTATTGTCTAGGAATCTTGACTTGTGTCTCTATTGTCTAGTACATTGAGTGTTCATAGTTCTATTCATTTCCCATGAAGGAAAGAAATATTTTGTGTTGATATACTGCTGGAGTTCCAGTAAACACCTGTAGGAATGTGTCAAAGAAAATTAAGTAGCTATGAGTAGCAATTACTTCCAAGCTTTTTCATTTCCAAGGCTATAGGGCTATAACGAATACTATCACCTAACATTTCATTATCAACCTTGATTTTAGGTGCTGTTCTAATTATGATTACACAAATAGTTTTGGTTTTGGTTACACTTTGTATGATTATGAAAATAGATTAGAATTGCATTCGTTTTTTTAAAAAACTGCCACCATTGTTGATTTGTTAATTTCATGGTCATTTTTCTGTTCACTTTTGACAATTATTATTTGTTACTTTTGATTTGATCAATTAGTAGCCAGCCTGTCTCTAATGTTCAGAGGGTCTGGAAATGAACTTTTCTTTGTCTCTGGCTAAATTTGTTCAGCTTTGTGAATTGTTTTGTTGAAATTACTTCAAAGATTCAACAATTTGGCTTGATAGTTTGATAGCAATGAGTAAATTAGTTAACTAATTTTTTACCTCTTTTATAGTTTAGGAAGTAAATCTTTGCTTTAGAAGTGGCAGAGTGAATTATAATAGTACACAACAGTTTCTGTTGGGCCATCCCTTTTACAGCTATAAATGCAGAATAGTTCAGATCTTGGTATTGAAGATATAAGACCTCATGTTTTCCAAAAAATGATCAGGAACCTGGGGCATCCAATTTTTTTTTATTGGGGCTTTAACTTGTGACATCTTGGTGATGCCCTGTTTTTTTTTGTTGTTTTTTTTTAAATACTGTCTACTAAAACAATTGTGAACAATTTTTTTGGCATTGTTTTTTTATTCAAAGACTTAAAGAACAAGTTTGTTTTGTTTATTCTCTCCTACATTTGTAATGTAATTCATAGTCATACCATTGTTGACAAAGCTGTCATTATCTAAGTTCCATTGAGTAGACTAGATGGTGGGTCTTTCTAATTCTAGATTCGTTTATGGATTGGTGTTTGTGTGAAAGTTTCTTGTTTACCTTGGCCTGTTGTCATGTAACTGTGCTACAGTTTGTTTTTACCTTACTATAAAGTTACCTATTGTTGGTACATGTTGTTTTTTTGTATGAGATTCGATGGTGTCCGTGTAGGTGTTGACGTAGGAGTGGTCGCCACTGATGCTGGATTGAATTGTTAAGTCAAGTCAGGTTTTTGTGTGTGACTTTGATTGAGCTTTTAGAGTTGGTAAGATTGAGATGTCATCTAGTAGTGCACATGTGTACATGCTTCATTGGAAATGTTTGTACAGATGTGTAAGTGTGATGTATGAGTCAGCGTACATGAGATTCTGAACTGAACCAGTCACTGATTGACTTTTGATGGAAAGTATTTGGAAGGTTTTGTTCTGTATGTTAATCATGGACTTTGATTTCCGTTGAAAGTCTTGTGTTTGTTTCGTATCTTTTTTTCAAGAATGAGACTTTTGTTCTGTCCTATTACATTCATCCACCCACTCCACACCCAAAGTAGATCAGTGATATTTATGCTAATTTATTTTGTTTGCGTGTCTGCTGGGTTTTTTTAATTAGTGGACAACTGTGTTTTTGTTTGAGCCTATGGATGAATCTTTGTGAACTTAGCAAGGTCAAAAAGGTTGCCTTGGTAAATGGCGTATATGCCAGACCTTTTTTTTTTTTTTTTGAGAATCCAATAAATTAATTTTCATGACAGCCCTGTTGTTATTTCAGATGATACATAAATACCTAGGCTGAATATCTTCTCTTACTGTAAGAGTAAAAGTTGTTCTTGGCTAATGTTTAGAGTTAAGGATTAAGTTTAGGTTGGTAGTTTAATTCTCATGTATTTTGTGAGTATAATATTGTGTTGGGTTATATCACACTGAGTGTTATTATAGTTTTTCAACTTATTAAGGCTAATTTTAATTGCATGCCAGTTAAATGTATAAAATCACAGCAAATAATGTACACACAAGTAAATAGGAAGTTTGGGTACATTTGTGGTCTCCAGGTTAGGACCTGTACTTTAAGGAGTTCTGGTCTAGGCATGTCTGCTTTATAGTTAGGTTGTAGGTGCTGCTGTGATGTGCCAGAGAAAAAGTCGTAGTACAAAGTATATCTTTCCACATTTCTGGTAGCCGTTGTATGCACACACATATATGTAATCAGCTTAACATATCAAAATAAGGGAGCAGTTTTTTTTACAATTAATAAAAAAAGTCATAAGAATATTGTGACTTACAAAAGAAATTTTGAGCATTTTCTAGTTTACTTTTAGAAGGAAGCAGTCCATGTCAGAATGTGGTTAGTCATTAGTTATATTCTAAGTTTACTCCAGAGACTTAATGTCTGTGACTATCAGGTTTGAAAAAGAATGTCAACTCAGCATTGTTGTTGACTTCAAACAAAGAATTGTGTAAATAGTGTAGAAAGAGAATAAGCTTGTCAACAGTTGTACTGATGCAGGAGAAGCATTCTTCCATTAAGTAATGTCAGAAATTTGGTTTTGAGGATTTTTTTTCTCTTAAGCAACAAATTGAAACAAAAAAAACTAAATGTTTGCTTGGTATTCAGTTTTGGTTCTGTTTTTGCCTATCTCAGAGTTGGCAAGAGCACTTGTTATGACATCTCTATTGTTTTTTTGTTTTTTTTTATCTGTTTTATCTACTGTCTTGAGGTTGGCAAGAAGTTTTGGTCTGCAGTTGCATTCTGTCAGGTTTGATAGTTGAACTTAGTCTACCAAGATTTCCCAGCAATTTCAGAATGGTATATTTATTCTATTTTGATGCTTGAATGTTCATTTTGTATTTCTGAGGATGAAAGCTAATGATCTTGTCAACTGGTGACTCTAGTTTTGAAAATCCAGTGTTTTTTATTTTATTTTGATTATTATTCTTTTTAATTCATGTTTTGTATAATGCCTATAAATAAATATGATATATATATTATAAAACAATTTGTGAACAAATAAAAATGATTGAAAACATTTGGACTTAATTTGATGATATCATGGAGTCCCCATATTAATGAAATTATTGAAAATTCAAGCAAAACATTAGGTTTTATTTAAAGATATTTTTACAAATCCAACAAAAACATAAAACTAAAATGTTATTTAACCTTGATTAGGTCAATAATAGAATATGCATCCTCTGTTAGGGATCCCTCAACTTAAGAAAACATTAAGAAACTAGAACAAAATGTAGTCGCTGAATGAACTTTTTATGTTGTGTCTGTTGTATTTATGTGTATGTTTCTGTTGTGTTGTCTTTATATGAGAAAAAGAGTCCTTTTAATCACAACAAATTTCCATAAGCATCAATAAAGCAGTCTTAATCTTAGTCTTAAAATAGAACAACCCAATATTCCAATTTAATTAGAGTAACACCATTAGTAAAATCACTAAACTTAGAGACATTCAGGACAGAAGAATAAAAAAGTAAAGTAGCTACAATACATAAGACACTAAACCATAATTTACAAATAGAAACAAAAAACCTAATGAAATACAAAGGAAGACACAAAGACAGAGGCGTATTTCTTATTCCTACGCTAGAACAAATTCGTACAAGTGCTCCTTCTTCCCTTGTGCCATTAGAGAATGGAATGAGTTGCCTGAACCAGCCAGGAATACCAACTACTTAGCAGAGATAAAGTCACTGATTAACATGAACGACTAGATTGACACATGAAATGCGTAGGACGTAATTGTCTTCTTTATTATATTTCATTTTTTTAAAATTATGTAAGAATTGAATTGCATTTTACAAAAGTATTTCAGTATTTCAACATTTTGAACCCATATTTCCCATTACTGGATCAAGTTGAAACTTAGAACAATTATTCATTTTTTCTATCAAAGTATCAATTGAATAATTAATAGTTGATAGAATGATGTTATTTTTTTTTTTTTTTTTGTGTGTGTTCATATTGAACAAGGAAATACAATATTACAATTTTGCCTGATCATGTGGTATGTGCGCTGGACTGTTGTTCTGCCGACTCGATGGTCCCAGATTCATACCCTGCCGTCCGCTGTCAACCCAAGTCGTCTTGCAGGACGTCCTGGCTAGGATGCACCTTACCTTCTACTAAAAAGGAACATCCGAAATATGTCAAACATTTTTACAAGCAATATGGCTGTAAATGTGGATTTCTTCCTTTTTAGATTTTAAAAGTTTTTGTTTTTTTTGCTTGTATTAAATTCAGTCATTGCATAATATGCTTGAAGCTATAGGCTCGATGCATAGTACCATAACAAAACATTGTTGAGGATATCTTCAATGGCGATTGTCAAGAACATTTTAGACAAGCTACACACTGTTTTGGTATTTAAAAAGGTTACAGCCTAGCCAGCCTAATACCATCTAGAGAATAATTGAATCATACATATCAACTAATGTATAAAGTTTGGCTATGATTTCACCTATCCCTTAGTCCAGTGATGGCCAACCTAATTCCACCTGCGGGCCATTTTAATTTCCGACACTCGTGTCGCGGGCCACATGACTGAAAAAGGAAAAAAAAATGAAATGGAATCGACCTGAAACAATTTTATTAGAAACCTGTGGCTCTAGTACTTCAACAATTAATGGGATATTGGAAGTTCATCTTTTGGTTTAAGGGTTCGAAAAATGGCTTTGTGTCTCTTCTTAAAATGTGAATATCATTGTAGCTACCTTTGCCACCGACATTTTCTTGTCACTTTTTAGTAAATATTCCCATCGATCCTCCAATCTTTAACTATCTTCATTCACAGCTCAAATAAGAATGGCGTCATATTTGTTTTATAATGCTTGAATGCCGTTTATATGTTGTTAAAAAAAAAAAAACAGCTACACTTTCTTTACAAAACAAACATGGTGTATTATTATCATGTTCCACACACAAAAATAAAGATCCGTTCACTTTCCCTGGTACATTCTAAATTCAGAGTCCACTTGTAGTTTCTTAAATTAGGCTTTACCATTTCATAAACGAACACACATTAAAGGTCATGGTACCAATTCATTAGAGAAATGAATTGAGGTAGGTATTGTTAATTAGGTCTTAAAGAATTAAGGCAATGACTGTCGATGTTGGTCCGTACACTTTTATTCATTCAACGCTGGGCGCCATCTTGGGCAGAACTGCTTGTTCGCAACATAGACATATGGTTCACAACTAAAGACGTATAACTCACAATGACTAAGCGCTATAACTCACTTATATCTAGTATTAACAGGTAAAGATACATATTTTTTTTTTTTTTTGGAGGGAGGGGATTTTCTACACTTTGTGCCAACGGTTCGGCGGACGGATGGGACCACATCGCGGGCCGGGTCTGGCCCGCGGGCCGTAGTTTGGTCATCACTGCCTTAGTCTGTTGGACCATTGAGGCACCACGTAAAATCCGTTGACCGTCTTTCTCCATTCCTCTCCGTCTTTTGCCTTGGATAGAATCTCAGGCCCGTCCATTCTTTTATTTTGTCTTCCGTCGCGTTCTCTGCCTCTTTCTTTTGTCCTGGTACTATTCTCTGAAGGAAGGTTTTTGCGAGCTATGAGGACCTTGTGACAGAGTGATAGCAAATAGAGTTTTAGTTTGCGTTTTTTTTTTTGACAGTAGTTAGAAGGTAATCGTGGGCTCAGTTCGCGGCACTTGAGAATCGTTGTGGGATAACCATGATTAGGCCTGCTTAGCAAAAGTTATTCGGAGTTATCTCCTCTTTGTTACCATTTCATTTTAAGATTCAAGTCATCTTTTTATCAATAAAATACAGTAAGAATGAAAAAAGAGAAAGGGTTATGGAAAAATGTAGGAGCGGTTTAATGAACTGACAGGAATGTTTTCCACTAACAGAAACGACCCTTTCCACAGTTTCCTCACTAGACTTCTTCCTGACCAGACAACCTACACTGGCGATTCTAGCCTACCGTATTTCTAGTTCTGCTTCTCCATCTATTTACCCGGAATCAACAGTCCACCATCTTGTTTCTACTCTCTGCTTCATCACCCGTCTTTAACAGTGCGCAACTTTCTTGCTCGTATCAACATGTCTATTTGTTGGGGGGAAAAGTCTGGTTTGATCGATTTGATTTTTGAAAATATAATCTTTAAAATTAAATTTAAATGGGAGGTCTAGAATTCTAAACTGAATTAATTAAACACATACGTCAGCAGCTATTCCCCGGTGTATTCATTAAACAGTTAAATTAATAAACAGACTGTCAGAAATAGTTACTTTATCTTATATAATACAGACGTTACTTAAAAAAAAAGAAGATGATTACGTCCCATGTGTCATGCATATTAACCAATGACTTAAATTCTGCCAATTCGCTGGTTTTCCTGGCTAGCTCAGGCAACTCATTCCATGCTCTAATAGCACTGTTCAACACAAGTGATAGACATGTTGATACGAGCAACTCCCATTGTGTGTTATGTAGCCCTCTTGACCTGACGACAAGAAGAATTGACTTCCAGAGAGTCGGGTTCAGTTTTTCTACTTGTCCGTTCCGTTTGGCATTATATGCTGTGGTCCTGCTTGTTACTATGGCACTATGCCTTTACCTCTGATTAAAGATCCTAGCTCTTCAGACATGAAGGCTGATCCCCGGTCAGAATGTAAATACGCGGGCGTCCAGAAAATGCTGAACAGGTTTGTGAAGCATCTAATTACTGTTTGAGTAGACATGTCAGGACATGCATATGCAAAAGGAAACCTTGAGTACTCCTCAATAATTGTCAATAAATATTTATTTTTAGTGCTAGAAGGGAGTGGTCCCTTAAAGTCAACACTAAGAGCATGGAATGGATTGCCTGAGCTAGCCAGGAAAACCAGTTACTTGGCAGAATTTAAGTCATTGGTTAATATGCATGACTAAATGCATGACGCGTAGGACGTAACCAACTTCTTTTTTGAAGTAACGTCTGTATTATATAAGATAAGAAAGGTGATGTGGCTTTTTACTAAGCTGCCGGCAGATGGTGGATAAAAACGAGGTTTTATCTCAGCACAGATGGGGCAATTGTTTGTTACAGTTCTTATTTCTTCAACTGTATACTGGAAATTCTTTGACCGGACGAAATGGAGCATTCGCACTATACCACGGTGGCAAAGTGTGTTGTGAAGTAAATGGTCAGGAAGAAGTCTTGTGAGGAAACTGTGGAAAGGATCGTTCCTCTTAGTGGAAGACTTTCCTGGTAGTTTATGTAGACTATCGTCCTTGAGACAACAAGAAAGTAGAGAGCTGCACATACTTTGACCCTGTGTTCGAGGCAATATAGTGAACCTTATTGGAACGTTAAGACCTAGATCTAAGTGTAACCAAATAACATGGACAACTCTAGAACGCTTCATTCTGATATCAACTTCTACACAACGAATACACACAAAAAAAAAAAACTATTAAAAAAAATAGGAACCATGTTTTAGTTTGTTTTTAATTAAAACAAGTCACATATTCACAGACACACTGAACTATATTCAATCGTACTGCTCAGGGATTCCATCTGTTTGCATGAAATAAATTATTTTTTACATTGTTGTTTTTTAATTTACAAATGGCATCTAACAAGATTACAAAAAAAAATATCCAGATAATTAATTACATAGTAACCTATTTAAAAAAAAAAACACTGGATGATGATAAGTTTTCAAGTGATGTCATTAGCCCTGCATTCTGTCACTTGTCAAGCATAAAATGAGAAACTAGAACACATACTTGTACACACCATGTCAAACCATCACTTCTTCAAACATTAGCAATAAATTAAAAGTCTGTAACAGGAGACACCTTTGAATGCTACAGAAAGCAGTACCTAGTGATATCTTTCACAATAACATGCGCACACACTGGCTTGAGTTCCACTACCAGCATTCTGTGAGACTGATCCATTGCATTGTAAATTCAACCAGCAACACAAGCCTATGACAAACCAAATGTTGCTGTATCCATATGAGAATAATTAACCAACAAATTTGTCAATAAAAATAAATAAAAATTGAAAGGGCATAAAGATCATTTTAAAAAAAAACAACATACTTACAAACAGTAATCTAAAACAATAACATACAAAAATGTAATATAAAACAATAACATACAAACAGTACTCTAAAACAATAACATACAAACAGTAATCTAAAACAACAACGTACAAACAGTAATCTAAAACAACAACATATGCCTTTTAAACAACTAACTAAAAAAACACAACAAAAAACTTAGGAAATAATCTTAAACATACTTAGAAATACTGGGGTTATTGAGGAAGCATCATGCAGAAACTGCTAACATAATGAGACTGAGCAATTGAGAAAAATAAACAGAGGCACAATTATTATTCAGATATTATTCAACTTAATTATTTTGTTGTAGTATATGGACACTGACATAAACCTATAACATCTATATTTGGATTGAACAAGAATACAAAAAATTGAAGGTAACTTTTTAGTTAAGGAACTTTATAGTTGTTTGCAAAAAAAAAAAAAAAAAAAAAAAAACAACACAGTAACACTGAATTGAAAACAAAAAGCAAGACTATTAGTAGCCAAGAAAGTTTTTAACAAAAATACAGAAAACAAAATTAAAGCAAACAAAATAAATAATCAAATTTACGGACTAAAATTTCCAATGTATTTCATTATAAAAAGAACAAACTAAAACGCTGTCCCTAATGAAGGACTACAAGAGATCTATTTCTGCAAGAGGGACACAATGTTTAATTGCAAGTTTCGTATATACAAGAGAAGCGTTGACTCAAGCTGGAAAGACTAGAAATGAACAGATCACTGACACAGCTTCTTAGTGTAAAGTCAACAGGATGGTGGTCTTGACCTACTGGAAGTTAGAATGGTGACGACATTGTTGCATGCACTACAAGACATAATAAGGAACCAAACTAGCCAAGTCTAACTAGCGATGAGTTTACATTTTTAAATGAGATGCATAAATTAATATACAACATTGCGACAATGTTTTATTCTTTATTTACACAGATTTGAAATTTCTTTAAAAAAAAAATATATAGTATTTTTGTCAACAAATTATTCTTGAAATAAGTCAATGTACTCTATGATGCTTCAGGTAAAGAATTGAAATGAATGAATGCAGTATCAATACAGTATTTATACAGTAATGCTTGATGAAGATAACCAGACTATGTTGTGCAATGCCTGGTTGAGTTGTAAGCTTGGGAAAAACATGTGTAATGGAGCGTCTCTGTTATTGTACCAAATGTATCCTTCATTCATAAAAAAAAATAATTCCATTCCATTATTCATTAATGGGTTTGAATAAAACTTCATGATCACACTGCGAACAGTTAGACAACACTGCATGCCAGAGAGACAAGTCAGCTCCCCCTCCCCCGGGTAAAAAAACTCAACTGTTATGTATTTGTACCAGAATTAAATCACAGAACGATGCGTTACACCATCACAACACTTACTCCAAGAATCACAGCCACTAGACCCAGGATCTGAACCAGCAGACTTCCACATGCCACAGCGCTAGCACAATGCTCTCAAACAGCAAGACTTCCAGCACAGTTTGGTTTTTCTAGCCCAAACCTCCAACAGGGGATGGCAGTGCACAGGGTTCAAACCCTGCATAGCAAAGTTTGTTGTTTCTAGCCTGGTTATAAATCTCAAGTCATCTTTGAAATAGAATTATGAACAAGTCATGAAACATCCCTATCTCCTTTCAACCTTTTTTATTTTATAAATCAAATGCACCCTAAGTAATACAAAATGTCTATGTTTTCTAATTTTCTCTGTTTGCAAAGTGACTGAAATCAATTTTTTTTGTGAAACTGAAAAAATGGATAGTGATCGCCACACTAGTAGCACAAACAGACAAGAGGCATATATTTGAGTGAACAAAGTTGACTTCATTTAGTAAATACAAAATAGCAAATCTTGACACAAAATCATTAACAACGTAGGCCATACCATAAGATTATTGCAGTTCACCAGTGCTCAGTGAAGAACCATTGCCAACACTGGAATCAAATCCATTAAGGCATAAAGAGGCGATGCCTTAACTTAGGCTACTATAAACATACTACACCTCTGAGAGGTTCATGAAATACGGTAAGTCTTTAGAAATGTCACTTACTAGTAACAACTATTAACAAGCCCACTGCCCTCTTAAGTTTCAGTTTCATTGGTTAACATACTCCGCAGCCAATCTATGCTCTAGGCAACTCAGCAGATGTGAAAATTCTCTGTTCATGCTTCCTACCTAACAAACAAAACAGGGTTATACTCTATGATACTTATGAGGCATTATAAAAGAATGTTTTGCTTTTAAAAAAACAAATTTGTTTCAGAGAGAAAATGTTTCCATGACACCAGTTAAGATATTAGTAGATTATTTCTTTAAATAAATTGCCGTAGACTAAGCTATTTATAACTTTCGAGGCCAGTTGAAAATGTCTTCAGAAAAACTGCGACTGAAAGGAAACTTATGTGCTTCTTTAACACGATCAGTGGCTCTTAAACCAAGAAACAAAAATGCACTGCCCTCATGGGTAAACAAATAGTGGCTCCTAAGTCAAAGGAGCACAACACACTGCCCTCATGGGTAAACAAATAGTGGCTCCTAAGTCAAAGGAGCACAACACACTGCCCTCATGGGTAAATAAGGAATAAAGAATTGGAAGTAGTTAGTACTAATAGTGATTGTAGAAAAAAAGAGTCTCATGACTAGGTTAAAAATGTTTAGTGTTAGTAGCCAAGCATATTCTGTGAGTGATAACAACTTGAGCTCTCTTTCAGTATACAAACACATGACTGAAGCCTTACCCTCAGAGTGCACACACACAGATCTACCCTCCAAGGTAGTACAGTTATTAAAAAAATAAAGACAAATGACTTAGCAGCACAGTATATACAGCACCAGCAATCTAAGATTCTAGTTCCCCAGCTCCCAAACTCAAGGTCGATAAGGAGGTGAAAGCTAAACTGTTGAGCAGATGGTCAAGATAAAATGGCCTTGGGTCGGTGCCTTGCCCACACGTGGCCATCCAGCGATGCAATCCGCCTGCGGTTCTTTCGATGCCACAGCCGTAGTTTGTCTTCACACACACTGGACATAGCCTGTAAAGTAAAAAGCAGGACATTGTGAAGTACAATACAAAGTATTAGCAAGACATTGTGAAATATAAAACAAAGTACAAGCAGCAGGACATTGTGAAGTGCAACACAAAGTACAATCAGGACATTGTGAAGTACAATACAAAGTACAATCAGGACATTGTGAAATATAAAACAAAGTACAATCAGGACATTGTGAAGCACAATACAAAGTACAAGCCAACCAAATTTCAGACCAGCCCTTAGCCAATAAAACAACAATCCCAAATGCCTGAGGACCTTACCTCCCTTTCCTTACAATATTTCAAGCTCTAGCTAATAAAATAAATCATGATTTTGAGCATTTCCACTGTCTGTTTCAATGGAAGTAAAATCCTTTCTCTTAATAAACTTCTGACTCCTAAAGTTTAAACCAACCAAAATGTTGATCAACTTTAAACTCATTACAAGCTCACACCTATCCTTTAAGGACCAGGTTCTTGTTTATTGCTAATTTTTAGATACTTTTCCAGGTTAAACCACAGACATTTAGAATGTCTTAACGTTTTTTATTCAATTGGTTGGTTGTTTTTAGATTCTGACGCATTTTGTAAGAAAAATAGGTCTAGTGCTTTAGTGGTTGCAGTTTTAAAGAGAACTCATTTTTAGCAGTTTTGACTAGGACAAGCGCCATTGTAGAAATTACCACAAAAAAAAAAATTAAGCGGTCTCGTGAAGTTTATTATTCTAAGACTGGTAAAATGTGACTTAATAACAGCAACCCTAAGAAATGAAAGTAGTTGTCATCTGTTTTTGTTTTCTTTGGACCTATTTGGGTTGGCTGGAAACAAGAAGTCCCTCACTGTAATGTTCATTGAATGTAACAGTCAGAATTCCATATTGGGTTTCCTATTTTAAAAATATATTACATATTTTCGATGCTCAATTTTTATAAATATTTTTTATGAGTGGTCCTTAAGAGGTTAGAGATCCAAAATGGGTCAGGCAACACCAAACAGCCAAAAAATTTCAGTGAGTGTCCTTAGCATATCTAGCTATAAATACACTTAACGAAATGGCCAGCTGACCTCTAGCTTTAACGCTCTTTCCTTATCTAAAGGTTCAGGCGGGTAGACAAAGCTGTGGGCGTCTGCGAGAGCTCGTAGGTCAAAGTAATACTTGGCATACACACTGGAGGGAACATTAATGTTGAACTGAAGAAGTTCCAAAACTTGCCGCTCTAGCTCATTCCTGGTGAAATCAAACATACAGGCACATTTATTTATTACTCTTTACTACTATCATTCTGGTATCCATAAACAGAGATGAAAAAAGGTGTTAAGTTTGACAGAGATTAGAAATGATGAATTACAAATTACAAGAAAACATGTTTTCACTAATCTTAAAACCTCTCTAAATGTTGATTCTTATGTTTATGTTCTGTGAAGTAACAAAATTAACTCTTTCTCTCCGTAATTATTTACCCCATTCTGGTGGAACCAACGTTGGCATTGTCTGTTAGGAGAGAAAGAGTTTAACTATATGGGGAAAAAAAGAACACCCTTTCTCTTATTTAACAGCTATGTAAAGTCTAAAAGGCAGAGTACCAATTAGTTAATGATATTTTACATGATTGACTTTTTTGGATGTCCCTTCCGAAATAAGTATTATTATTTTCTAGCCCAAACTTTCTGATGATGACATGGGATGACAGCCAGCAAGGTTCAAACTCTTGACCATTGTGGTGATAACCATAGTGCACACCACTCAGCCAGGCCATTGGAGAAAGAAATAAAGAAAGCCAAATACTAAATTAAATGTGAACTGCAAGTGGTCTAAGGACCCTTAGGTCTTGTTATGTCTCCAGTAGTGTCATGAATTACTTACATGTCATCAACTTGGATGTCCTTGAGGATTTGACAGAAGTCCACATTCCATACAGCCTGGTCATCCCAAACTTTAGAGGCCAGGATGATGGCTCCTAGAACCATTCGCTTCCAGTTGCTTGGATTGATGTCAATCTCAGAGTAGGTCAGCAGACGCTCCAAATAAACCTGACAGAATCATTGGCATTATATTTTTGTATATTAAATTTTAGGTTGACCCGGGTTTCATTCCAGTAACAAACATAAACTAGAAAAACACCTGACAACAAAAATGGTTTGTTAAAAGAAAGATTACTATTGGCTTACTAATATAATAAGGGGGATGGTAGCCCAGTGGTAATGGGGTCTTTGGTTCAAATCTTGGGGAAGACTGGGATTTTGAAATTCAGGATTTTAAGGATGCCGCTCAGTCCACTCAACGTTAATGGGTGCCATACATTAGTTGGACAAAGTAAAGGCGGTGGGTTGTTGTGCTGGCCACACAACACTCTCATTAACTGTCGGCCATAGAAGACAGATGACTTTTATTTAACATAATAAGCCCTATAGATCGCAAGGTCTCAAAGGGGTACTTTACTTACTGATGTGATACACTTATTTTTTTTAACTTTAAGTAGCTTCGGCTCCAAACTAATGCAGCAAACAAATCACTTTAAGGTACAAACTTAGAAACGGCCCACTCAAGGCATAGAGGAAGAAACACCTTTGTGACAATAGTGGGAAGCTTGGTCAAGTACGCTTGAACTTGGCCTGTCTTGGCTACCTAGAAGGGGGCCCGAGGTTCGACACCCGACTCGAGCAGAGTTATGTTTACTGAGTGCCTAATGGCAGCACGGAAAACCAACTCCTAGATACCCCCTCTCCCCCACAAAAGAGATTGGACCAAAGCGCTCTGAGCATGCTATAAGCATGAAAGTAGCGCCTATATAAAAGCTATAATTAACAATAACGAGTAATTAATTTAGGTCAACTCACCAATGTTACAATGGCACATTCAGCTGTAAGTTGAGCAGCGTTGAAAAGATTGCGAACAAAACGGTAGATGACTTTGTGTTCTGGATCTCGTCTTTGGTAGTCATCAGGCACTGGGTCTTTCTGGTAAAAAGAAACATGAATCAAGTTTATATCCTTCTGTAAACAAACCTGCCTAATTGAATCAATTTTGTTCAGTGTCTTCTTGCTATATAATATACTAGTTTTAGAAATGTGTCATTTGAATGTTCATGGCCTGAGTTGAGAGAGAATAAAAAAAAATATCACTACGAAAAAAAAAAGAAGAGGATTTTGATTAATGAAATTGAAATTACAAGCTAGAAAAGTTCATATTTACTTACAAATAGGCATTTACAATTTGCATAGCTATTTACTAAAATATTTTGTTTTCAAATATTTAAATGTAAATATATATTGTTATAGCTCTGCTCCTGTGCCAAGGCTTATGGTGCGCACCAGTGCACAGTTCTAGACTAGTGGTGAACTAGAGCTTGGGTTTGATCCACCGAGAGTTGTAGAAGGGATCACCGCCAGCGGAGCGGCCAGCAGGAGAGAAGAAGCTTAGGTTCTCTTTGTGGTGGGTTGTGATTAGGAAATTGGAAAACTGTGGAAGGGTTGTTCCTGCTAGTGGAAGACAATCCTGTTTATGTACACTACCTTTTTGAGACAACCAGAAGATAAAGAACCTGTATTAGTGGCAAGATAGTGAACCCTGAAGAAGACCTAGGCAGCAACAGTGAACATTGTAGGAAAGAGAGAGGCAGCAAGGTGAATCATGCATGGAAGAGTTAATTAGGAACTGATAGCCAGGACTGACATTTTCATCTTGATTAAGTAGCTTCCTTTACATATGTTACAATACATATATATATATATATACTGCAGAGATAATCAATGTAACATGGATTACAATGATGTAAATATATATACATAATACAATATTGAAATTTTATCAAATAAGGTGTAGAGAAAGTTATCATACAGAGAAGAATAAATTGAAGCTCTGTTGCAGCAACATGAACTAGAATGTGAGTCCGATTTTTATAATGAAACTATACATGAAGTCTTTAATCTTCGTCTATACTCATCTAAATCTAGACCTAATCAGATCTAGCAGGTTTTTGTTTTTACAAATAATTTAGAATTTCTGTGCATATTTGAGATTTAGCCTACATCTTGCGAAGAGCTGACCTCAGGATAATAAAATTTAAATAGGGAAACTATAACTTATTTACACCTCTGAAGGAAACATACACCTTTGTACGTCCCAGGAAGGAAAGCAGAGTGTAAATATTTACAGTGAAAACCAAAGGCAAGAACTTACTGAAAGTGGGTGTGCCTTTTCGTCAAATATCTGCAAGACGTCCGGCTCCAGAACCGCCAAATTCTGCTCCCTTTCCTCATCAGGTGGAATTCTGTTGCGGATGTGAAAGTATATGGCTAATGCTACAGACTTAATGGTGGTCTTAAGATTTGGCTGTGAGACAGTTGAGTCATCCATGTAGATGGTTGAACATGAGCTAAACTTGCGTAGCTGGCCGTACTCATCAATCTAAAAATTGAGACAGATACAGGCTTAATATTGATTGATACAAACACAGACCTGAGTGTCGGTAGATACCAAAACAGAAGTCTTTCTTTTTTTTGGACAATGCAAGGCATTTCCACACTTGTGTTACAAATTCCACATGTAATAAAAATAATATTTGAATATCATTTAACACATACACTATAACACATTTTTTTCAGGTGGTGAGTTGGATAAAGTTTGTAGTTTAAATTTTATTTGCAATTAGGAGCTTAACAAGCAGTTCTACTATTTAAAAATTGAGTGGTTAACTGCTTGGCTTCTGAAACTGGTGTCCTCTGTGAAGACTAGATTTTGAATTTCAGGATATATAGGACGCCCCTGAATCCACTCAACTGGCCATAAGACACCCTGCTTGTTAACCGCTGGCCATAGAAACATCATCTTAACATCTGCCCAACAGATCACAAGGTCTGAAAGGGAAATCTGTGCTCAACTCATGAAATCTATAAATTGAAACTTACATGTTGTCTATGTCCTGATCGTGTCATGATCATCTGACTTCTTCTTCTCATACGATTATCTAAATGAACACAATGAAATAACTTGTATTGCATGTCATGATCTAAACATGGTACAATTACTTGATATACATACTGGATCAGAAAAAAAAAAAAAAAAAAAAAAAGTATTTTTAAAAAATTAAATTATTGCAATTTACAAAAATTAAAAACTTTATATTACTTCTATATATAACTGATTTGTACTTGATCTTTGATAAACTTTAATGTAACATAAAAATAGACTAATATCACATGGTGTACACAACAAGGTAGCCAGAGAAATATATTTACTTATTCACCTCTGGTAGCTTTAAGTTTCTACACAGAAGTGTAAATAATGTAGGGGAGATCATTTTTAAAAGAAAATTCAATTGCATTTCCAATACTAGAAGATTTCACAGCACAAACTAAAAATAGAAGACACAAGTTTATTTCAGGGGTCTTATAAGTTTTGAGCTTCATGTGAAGTCTACTTTTGTGAATTTATGATTGAGTTTTGATTCTATTGTGTGTGTGTGTTATGACATGAAGTAGAGCATGTGTTCTCGTTTTATGATTTCAACTTGGAAAATTAAATGATTATATTTTGAAAAGATAGGGTTTTGTTTGTTCTACTGCAGTATTAGAAACCCCACTATACAATGAAACATTGTGTTACGTATCTAGGCGTTGTTTTTTTTTTTTTTTCTTTGACCTGTTGCGGTAGAGAGACGAGTAGGTTGTCTGCCCCTTGTGTAATAAGTTTTTTTTTTTTTTTTTTTCTCTTTTTTTTTATTCGTCAAGCCACACAGACAGTGACCGGTCCTTGACCTGTGTGTGTACCTCTGGTTGAAAGGAGGGTGTTTTTTTTTCTGTCTCTTTGAAGAGCGTTCTAGATCTGGGAAATTGATGACGTATTTGGTTCGAGAAATTCCTAGATTTGTCTTGAGATCGACGCGCGGTAGATTATATAAAGACCGCCCGCGTGACGTTGACGGACAGACATACGGAGACAGCCGTGGGACAGAATAGCGGAGACATTGCGCGACCCGTGCGTGGTATACCAATTGATCGTGTAAGTTAAGATTTTTCTTTTTTTTAAGGCCTTGCTTGTATTTGTAATTATATTTTCAAACTATTGTATTGTAATATTTTTACATGCAATTTTTGTAAAAGGGTTTTGGTCAACCCTTCCATTTTGTATTGAGTTATATTATGATTAAACATTAAGTTGATATTTTACCTTCCGATTTCTTGTGTCATTTTTTTTTTTTGTTATTCATTGTAAGTCTTTGATTAAATTCAGACTTAAGATAAGTGACACAACTACCTTTTTCTATTGTCACGTTCCCCTAGACAAGCCATTTAAAAGTAGAATTCAATTTGTAATACGTGACAAAAGAAGTTTGGGGGCTCGTCCGGGATATTTTTCTGAACCTATTTTCGTCTTACTTGAGTAATTTTGTAAAGGCGAAGTTGACTTTAACAAAATTTTTTTTTTTGTTCAAAGAGTCGGAAGTAAAGTATCAATAGTATTGACCAAACTCTTAAGGTTTTTTGTTGTACTGATTTTGTACTGTATATTTACATTGTATACATATTTTTTTTTGCTTGTAATAGTTGCTAGTTAGTCATGGATATTCAGGTTTTTCTTGCAAATCCCTCTGTGAAAGAACTTGATGCTTTTACTAGGAAGGAACTGGTCCTTATTTCAAAACATTTAGGGTTAAAAATAAAATCAAATGCCCTTAAACAAGAAATAAGAGATAACATTGTAATCCATTATGTAGACGAGGAAGTGTTTTCTGAAGACCTTTTAGAAACCCTTAGACCCGATGAGGGTAAATCAGATTTAGAACTTCAGATAAAATTAAAACAAATGGAAATAGAAGCCCAGAAGGAAATGGCTAGAGAGCAGAAAGAAATGGAAATGAAATTACAAATAGAGTTAAAAAAATTAGAGTTAGCTGCTAATGTAAGACCAGATTCTTCCCCTGCCAGTCATACTGCTGAAGCAACAAAATTTTTGAAAATAATTCCACGCTTTAATGAAGCCACAATTGACAATTATTTTCCACAATTTGAACTTGCTGTGAAAAATTTTAATGTACCTGAAACTTTGTGGCCCACTTTGCTGCAAACAGTTTTGACTGGTAGAGCTGCAGAGGTATTTTGTTCTTTGACCATTGAACAACAAAAAGATTATAATGTTGTTAAGGCCTTAATTCTTAAGGCATATGAACTTGTTCCGGAAGCTTACCGAAAGCAGTTCAGGGATTGTCGCAAATCAGATGGCCAAACCCATGTAGAATTCCTGCGGGAAAAGGAGCGACGCTTTGAGAAATGGCTCACTTCCAGGGAAATCGGCACCGACTTTGAAAAATTCAAGAACCTAATGCTGATGGAAGAGTTCAAGAGTTGTGTGCGGCTGGACGTCCGTACGCATATAGCTGATCGTGGCGAGGAAGATGTGCACAAGGCTGCAGTGTTGGCAGACGATTATATAATATCACGTCAATTTGCCAAGTATACGACGGATGTCAAGCCAAAACAAGTCAAACAGCCTGAGTCCATTGCTAGCAACTCCATCAAGAACAGCAGTACAAATGACAGAAAACCTACTACAAGTAAAGCTACTTGTTCCTACTGCAAACGAGAAGGCCATAAAATTGACGATTGTTGGAAATTGAGAAAGAGAAACGAAAACGCTCCTTCAAAAGTCAGCGCTTGCACAGTACAGTGGTCGTCGAGGTTTACTCCCTCATCCTCAAGTCATATCAAGAATACCTCGACACCACCTGTTTCAAATGTATTGACTGTACAAGACTCTCCGAAAATGTCTCCACGATGTTCAAATGACTCAACAGTGAGTTCTTCAAACTCATCTTTACGATGTTCTAATGACTCAAACAAGAGTTTTTCAAATACATCAAGCCGATGTTCCAATGACTCAAACAAGAGTTTTTCAAATACATCAAGCCGATGTTCCAATGACTCAAACAAGAGTTTTTCAAATACATCAAGCCGATGTTCCAATGACTCAAACAAGAGTTTACCTAGTACATCACACCGATGTTCCAATGACTCTATCCAGAGTTTCAATAATACATCACCCCGATGTTCCAATGACTCTATCCAGAGTTCCCATAATACATCATCCCGATGTTCCCATGACTCTATCAAGAGTTCCCATAAGACATCACCCCGATGTTCCAATGACTCCATCAAGAGTTCTCCAAATACATCCACAAGATGTTCTACTGACTCAAGAAAGAGTTTCTCCACTGCGTCTCCTAGAGATGTCAATGACTCCAGCGAGAGTTCGACCCAAGTCCAGTCTGCATCAACCAAAATTGATGTTTTATTAGAGGATTTTAAGCCTTTCATTTCGGAAGGATTTGTATCACTACCCGGTGATTCTACAAGTCTACGACCTATCACCATTTTGAGAGACACAGGTGCCTCGCAATCGCTACTTTTAGAGGGTATCTTGCCCTTGTCAAAATCATCATCGACTGGGAAGAGCATCCTGTTACGAGGCGTAGAGCTTGGATGTATAGATGTGCCTCTACATCTAATCGACATAAAGTCAAATCTCATTACTGGACCGGTTGTTGTAGGTGTCCGACCAACATTACCATTGGAAGGCATCTCGTTGCTGTTAGGCAATGACTTAGCAGGTGGAAAGGTGATAGCCGAACCCATCGTCACTCAAACACCCGACTTATCTGCCACACCCGAGGAAGACCTAGAGTTATATCCAGCGTGTGCAGTAACAAGGGCAATGAGGTTGAAAGCATCTCAAGAAGAGAACGTCATCAAAGCCAACAGTAACCAAGATGATGTGGACTTGAGCACCACATTCTTTGCTTCTCTTGAAGAAGAACCAACGCCAAATTCTGAAAAGCCGGCATCAACTCGAAAACAGTTGATTGAGGACCAAAAGAAGGATCCAGAGCTCGCCAAACTCCGAGAAACCGCAATGACATCACAAGAGGCAGAGCTAGCATCAACGTGCTACTACATCCAAGATGATATGCTCTTCAGGAAATGGAAACCTCCAGACGCATCCAACGAAGAAGAATGGAGAATATGCCATCAAATCGTGTTACCAGAAAGATACCGAGCGTACATCATGAATCTGGCTCATGACACACCAATGTCAGGTCATCTCGGCATCCACAAGACATACCACAAGATTATGTCACACTTCTTCTGGCCACGTTTGAAGAAAGATGTCATCCAGTACTGCCGATCGTGTCATGCCTGTCAGATGGTTGGCAAGCCAAATCAAAAGATCCCTGTTGCTCCTCTGAAGCCGATTCCAGCCTTTGAAGAACCTTTCAGCAGAGTACTTATTGACTGTGTTGGTCCTCTCCCAAGGACAAAAGCTGGCAACCAATACCTGTTGACCATTATGTGTGCTTCAACTCGTTTTCCTGAGGCTATTCCTCTAAGGAACATAAAAGCATCGAACATTGTAAAGGCCTTAATCAAGTTCTTTACTCTATTTGGTCTACCAAAGTCCATCCAATCGGACCAAGGAACGAATTTCACGGCCAATCTTTTCAAGCAAGTCATGACTCAGTTGGGCATCAAACACTGCATGTCGAGTGCGTATCATGCCGAGTCGCAAGGCGCTCTTGAGCGATTCCATCAGACTCTCAAGAACATGATCCGAACCTATTGCTTTGAGCACGAAAAAGACTGGGACGAAGGAATCCACATGCTGCTGTTTGCAACCCGTGAATCCGTCCAGGTATCATTGGGATTCAGCCCTTTTGACTTAGTCTTTGGCCATTCGGTGCGCGGTCCCTTGAAATGCATAAAAGAGACTTTGTTGTCACCAACAGCCACTGAAGGACTTTTAGAATATGTAATTAAGTTTAAAACTAGACTTTATGATGCTTGTGTTCTGGCCAAAAATAACTTACAAAACACCCAATCCAGCATGAAACGCTGGTATGATAGAAAGGCCCGTGTTAGAGAATTTTCTCCCGGGGATAAGGTGCTTGTATTTTTGCCCATACCAGGTCAACCCTTGCAAGCCAGATATTTTGGTCCCTATGAAATTGAGACCAAAATTAGTGACCTCAATTACACAATCAAAACCCCTGACCGTAGGAAAAAGACTCAGCTATGTCACATAAACATGCTGAAGCCTTATGTATCTCGGCTAGATCACTCAGAGAAGAGTAATTGTGTTTTAAATACAGTCAAAAGTTGTTCAAATAGCCATGTTTCTCCTATTGATGATGATATTGTAAAGGAGAAATTTGGACAATACAAAATACCTAATTCTTTTGTATTACAGAATTTGGATGTAAAACTGTCTCATCTGTCTTCGACAGAAAGGCCAGTTATCATGAAACTCATTAATGAATTTAATGACATTTTTTCTGATGTACCAAAACAGACTAATGTTATAATGCATGATGTAGATGTTGGCGAGGCTAATCCAGTCAAGCAGCATCCTTACAGGGTCAACCCTGAAAAACTTGCCATACTTAGGTCAGAAATCAAGTATATGCTTGAAAATGACCTCATTGAACCAAGTTCCAGTAGCTGGAGCTCCCCATGTGTCTTGATACCTAAACAGGACAAGACTTATCGTTTTTGTACAGACTACCGTAAGGTAAATGCTGTAACAAAGACCGATTCGTTTCCTATCCCTAGGATAGACGATCTCATAGATCGTATTGGTGACGCTAAGTACATCACCAAAATAGACCTACTTTCAGGTTATTGGCAGGTTCCCCTGACTGATAGGGCAAAGGAAATCTCCGCCTTTGTCACCCCTGATGGTCTGTACCAATACAAAGTGATGCCATTTGGCATGAAGAATGCTCCTGCCACTTTCCAGAGAATGATAAATGCCCTGCTTGCTGACATGGAGAATTGCCACGCATACATAGACGATGTAGTAATTTTTAGCCAAGATTTTTCTAGCCATTGTAAACAACTGCATTGTCTTTTTACTAAACTTTTACATGCAAAAATTACTGTAAACCTGAGTAAGAGTGATTTTTGCCAGGCTTCCATCCAATACTTAGGCCATATTGTAGGACAAGGCCAGGTGAAACCTGTAATGGCCAAAGTAGAAGCTATCCAAGCTTTCCCTATTCCTGCTGATCGGAAACAACTCCGAAGATTTTTGGGAATGTCTGGATATTATAGAAAGTTTTGCGAAAATTTTTCTGTCATTGCCAGTCCTTTAACAAACCTCCTGAGAAAGAACGTCCGATTTACTTGGACGGATGAATGTCAGAAAGCCTTTAACCAAATTAAGCAGATATTATCTAGCTCCCCTATTTTGATGGCTCCTGACTTCGGAAAACCTTTTAGGTTAGCTATTGACGCCAGTGACACAGGTGTTGGGTCAGTCCTTTACCAAGAAGATAATTTCCAAGTAGAGCACCCTATTTGTTTCTTTTCCAAGAAATTTAATAGACATCAAAGAAATTATTCTACTGTGGAAAAAGAATGTCTTGGGTTGATTCTTTCTATACAACACTTTGATTTTTATATCAGTGGGTCCAGATGGCCACTAGTTGTATTTACTGACCACAATCCCCTTACATTTATCCACAAAATGTCTGGCAAGAATCAACGACTTCTCAGGTGGAGTTTATTTTTACAAGAGTACAACCTAGATCTTAAACACATAAAAGGCAGCGAAAATGTTATCGCCGATGCCTTATCTAGATTGTAAAAAGTATTTTGATGTATATATTTTTTTTATATATATCATGATAAATACATTCTGTAATGTAAATATTTTTTTTGTAGTTCTAAAAAGATTTCCATTTCGTGGAAATGTAAACTTTTTATTTTTAGGAGGGAGGTGTTACGTATCTAGGCGTTGTTTTTTTTTTCTTTCTTTGACCTGTTGCGGTAGAGAGACGAGTAGGTTGTCTGCCCCTTGTGTAATAAGTTTTTTTTTTTTTTTTTTTCTCTTTTTTTTTATTCGTCAAGCCACACAGACAGTGACCGGTCCTTGACCTGTGTGTGTACCTCTGGTTGAAAGGAGGGTGTTTTTTTTTCTGTCTCTTTGAAGAGCGTTCTAGATCTGGGAAATTGATGACGTATTTGGTTCGAGAAATTCCTAGATTTGTCTTGAGATCGACGCGCGGTAGATTATATAAAGACCGCCCGCGTGACGTTGACGGACAGACATACGGAGACAGCCGTGGGACAGAATAGCGGAGACATTGCGCGACCCGTGCGTGGTATACCAATTGATCGTGTAAGTTAAGATTTTTCTTTTTTTTAAGGCCTTGCTTGTATTTGTAATTATATTTTCAAACTATTGTATTGTAATATTTTTACATGCCATTTTTGTAAAAGGGTTTTGGTCAACCCTTCCATTTTGTATTGAGTTATATTATGATTAAACATTAAGTTGATATTTTACCTTCCGATTTCTTGTGTCATTTTTTTTTTTTGTTATTCATTGTAAGTCTTTGATTAAATTCAGACTTAAGATAAGTGACACAACTACCTTTTTCTATTGTCACGTTCCCCTAGACAAGCCATTTAAAAGTAGAATTCAATTTGTAATACGTGACAATTGGGTCATAAGATCTAACTTTAAACAAACTAATGTTTTCACCACTCAAAAGCCATTGTAATAACTAATAAAGAGAAACTACTTACTTCTTTGTATTTCTGATTCAGATCTGGTCGAAAATATTGGTTTAGCACCAGGATGGCTTGAAGGGTCAAGGTCACTATCTGGCAAAAGTAGAAAAAAAATTACAATACTTTTATAAGTGCCAATCAACATGAGCTAAACCAGACATTATTTTGTTCAAACAGAGACCAGAGATACAAGAACAGTCTAAAATATTTTAATGCTAAATACTCATTCATTTTACCTTTGACCATTATTCTAACAATATTACTAGATGTAAGTCTAACTTAAGCTGAACCTAATAAAAGAAATGCAGCACAAAGAGATAAGCAGTTTGAAACATCTAGTTTCACCAATTTTATCCTCTTTTTTTTTCTGATGGTTTGCTATCAAATATTTATTTACTATGATGTCCTATGGTTAAACAAATCATATTGTAAGTATTCTCACAGTCTCGTAAGTGATACAGTTCATTGTAAATTTCAACTCACCCTCCCCCCCTTACATTTTTTGTATATTAATTTAAAATACCTACATACTGAGATTAATATTTATGGGCCAAACTGAAATGCCTATATTGAGTGCCATTGGTTGGTTTGAGATGAATTGTGTATAACAAGTCAATTTAAAATGCTCTAATTTGTATAAAAAAGGTCTAATTGAAATGCCTAGATATTGTGATTGAACAGGTCTATTTGAAATGCGCTAGTATATTGTGTAAATCATCTCAGTTTTAAATAATCTTTATTATGTACATTATAATTTAAAATGTCGTATATTACATGTATACAACTTCAGTTGGAGATATCCTATACTAGGTAAACCACTTTGGTTTGGTATTTATACAAACTTTAATTTTATACGTTTTATTACCTTCTGGTTCTCGTTCGCTAATATGTGGTACACCAACTGACACTTGAGGAGGAGGCTGAGGTATACTGGGCCCCTCCTCAACAAGGGGTTCACCTGACTGTGGCTGGTATAGGTACTGCTCACTTTTTTTGGTGCGGCTCTTTGGACTTTGATACACACAACAAGAGTTTTTGTTCCCCATGGTAAGCAATGAGGGGAAGGCCTATCTCCCGTTTAGTGCACAAAAAACAACAACAAGCCAACAAAGATATCAGCTTCACAACTTTTTTTTTCAGGCGCTTAAAAATTGAAGCAAAAAAGTAATAATTCTGGGTGGCTATGACCCCTCCATTATAGTCCAAGTCACATCGTCCATATTTTTACTATTTTTAAAGTCTCTCAACACATTCAGTACAAACTTCAATGAGATTTAGTTGTTGAAAAAGTCAAGCTTGAGGAACTGGCCTGCTGTTTATGATAGAAAAAAATATCAGTATTTCAAGACACCACATTAAGATTTGAGATCTCTAGAATTCTACATTGTAGCTTAACCCTTAAATTTCAAACTAACTAACTAACTATATATATATATATATATATATATATATAGTAAAAAAAAAATTAGTAGATGTAAAAAGAACTGGAAATAAAATTTCCAAGCGCACTGTTTTTATATTTGCACAAGTAGGTGGGAAGATACATTTTTTTATATCACTAACCTCATCTGACTGGCTTTTTAAAAATGTTTTTTAATCAGTAATGGTTGTTATTTGATTGAGCTTATTTAATTGTTATTGCTATCACATATCCAAATTGGCACAATTAATGTCAGGGGTTTCATTTCAAAGACTTGTACAAACACACAAAAATAAGATCGTTTTGGACAAATGCAAAGGTGGAACAGATAGTCGATGGAAATAATTTCAGGCCAATATCAACTGCTTAAAAAGTGTCTATAGACACTATAATGACTATATTGTTTATAGATATACTAAAGTGACTATAGTCAACAGTATAGATATATTCTAGTTTAAATATTGAATCTAAAACTCACATTCTGATAAAATCTCAATAGTGACAATACTGACAATAGTCAGATTGAGATTATATATATAATCTCAATATATATATTATATATATATAATTTAATTTATATCTAGATTTATCTAGCTTACCAAAAAAGCTAGATCTAAATCATCTAGGACTAGGTCTAATAATTAATACAAATAGAGATCTACAAAGAATATTTATCAAGGGACTCAACTTAGGGAGTCTCTCTAGTCTATATTTATAGACTCTAACTTTATAATAACTTGTAACTGGATATTATTTATAAATTTATGAGTCTATTGATCTAGAATCTAGAGTGCAGCTATTAAGTAATATTGAATTAATTATAAGACTACACTACAGAGATAGTATTTTGAACACTATTGTAAAAGTTTTTTTTAAACTTATTACTACTATTATTTATATGCTTGTGAGTCTTGAACGCTGACTGCACAGCAAGAGAGGAGGATCCTAGCAATGGAATTGTGATGCTACAGAAGGATCCTAGGTATCACGTTCAAAGACCACATCACAAACCAAGAGATTAGAGACAGGGTTACTGCAGCGATTGGACTCCATGATGAACCGCTAACTATAGTGAAAAAACGCAAGCTCAAAATCTATGGCCATATTACAAGATCTTCGGGTCTTGCAAAGACCCTCCTTCAGGACAGGAGAAGGGATGAAAGGGGGGAACACTGGCGCCTCAAAACCGGTTTAGCTTCGTGTTGATGGGGCATGTCAACCTGAATAATGCAACCCATCTAGGAGAAGGAAAACTCCAAACCTCCACTTTGTGGCGATACTCACTCGTGTGGGTATCGGGGCTTGGAAATGACCAAGAGTAATAATAACCCCGCTGTCTTTCCACTAGAATTTCATTTCACTAAGGTGAATAATAGTGGAGCTTTCCCCCAGGGAATATATATATTATATATATAAAAAGCCTGAGGAAACACCCAGCCTACACTAAATGCCAAGAAAAATTCATACGAGCTCAGATGTCATCTACGCATGGCAGTTTCTTCCGGGACAGCTGTGATAAGTCAGCTACTGGAAATAAAAAGACAAACAGCAAACACCTAAACCTCTTAGGCCTACAAAACAAGATAACAGAGCTCCAGCACATACTCAAGAAGCAAGATATACACATTGCGCTCTTACAAGAAACACTACTGCCCAAGAAAAAAATAAATATCACAGACTACACACAGTACAGGTGCCTTTGCACCAAATGTCAGGGAATTATGACCCTCATTAGAAACGACACTCAAGCAACAGTAAAACACGTACAGAACAATACAGATATCGACATGCAAGAAATACTTCTTTGGAGAGGAGGAACCAAATACACTGTCAAAAACTTCTACTGCCCACCATCTTCAACAGCAGACATAGACATAAAACTACCACACTACACAAGGACAATAATAGCTGGTGACTTTAATGCACAAACACACTCCCTAGGCTACCCATACTACAACAAGAATGGCAATGAAATAGAGAATGTAGCAAATGCCTCTAACCTTCTGCAAACAAAACCTCACCACCAACATTCCTCCCATAGAGCACACAACACAACTAGCAGACATGACCTAACTTTTATCTCAACAGATATTATCAACTCTTCTAAACTTACAGTTCTTGAAGACATAGGTAGTGAGACCACAGGCCTATACTCCTCAATATAGGAACACCAGGTAGATACCAACACAGCAAAACAACTAGATGGAACTAAAAAAAACAAACTAGCTGGGCAGCTTTTGCACAAGAAACATACACAAGACTATCAAGTATAATGGAGACAGATGTTAACACAACCTACGCAACTATGGTCTCTAACATCTTAGAAGCAGCGAAAAAACACATCCCTCGAGGTAAAGTTAGGAAATACAAACCCTTTTGGACACCAGAACTAGATAAATTAGTAAAGGAAAGAAACATGGCCAGGAAGACTGTAGAAAAAAACCTAGAGAACAACACAAAATAAAAAAAATTGACAGGGCTCATTAGATAAAAAATTAAAACCGAAAAAAAAAAGAAAAAGTGGACCACAACATGCGATCAACTAGACCTAAACAAGGATGGTTGAAAGGCCTGGACCCTTCTGCATTGGCTAGCAGGAAAGAAACAACTTACAAACCCCCAACCATTAAAAGACACCGATGACCTAATATCAGAAAGGGCATCAAAAAGATTAAACATAATAAAATACCTAGCAGGAACATCCTGGGGAGCTGAAAAGAAAACCTTAAGACAGTTATACACTGGATACGTCAGATCTGTCATGGATAACTGTCTCTTCATACAAGTAGCCGCCAACAAAACCTATCAATCATCATTAGACACAATCCAAAACCAAGCCTTGCATCGAATCAGTGGAGGTATGAGAACTACTCCCTCAGCAGCCAGTGAAATAGACTCCAATATTGAACTCTTTAAAGTTAAGACACAACAGAGCAGCATTAGAAGCTATTGAGAGATACAGAAGGTTGAAAGACGACCATTATTATTATAGCCTTTATATTGCGCCACTTTCATGCTTATGGTCCAATCTCATTATGGACCAGTGGGGGGGAGTGGGTATCTAGGAGTTGGTTTTCCGTGCTGCCTTTAGACGCTCAGTAAACGCAACTCTGCCCGAGTCGGGTGTCGAACCTCGAGCCCCCTTCTACGTAGCTAAGACAAGTTCAAGCCCACTTAGTCTCTCGACCACGCTTCCCACCATCCAAATAAACTACTATAAAAATAAGAAAAACAAGCAAAAAAAAAAAAAAAGCAAAGAACTCTGATCCAACTTACTGACGAACTAGCCCTATAACACCAACTACCCAGTAACAGATAAAAAATTACAAGATTCTCAAACATAACTCCTGGACTTAACTACAAACAACCAACCATTAAAACACATCTAATAAATAATACTCTAACAAAAGAATCAAATCCACTGGAGCTCAAAGTAGGCATGCTCGAAACAATTGAAAGCTATCCAAAAACAGCCATCCATATATATACACCGACGGATCAGCCTTCAAAGCCACTATCAATGCTGGTCTTGGTGCATTCCTGGTCTTCTCCAAAAATAAACAGTTTAAAATAAGTGCACCCTGTGGCGACTTCCCTAACAAACTGGACAGTATTAACTTCCTCCCCCGCAAAGAGCAATCTACTATCTTCCAACTAAAGATAGGACAAACACCTCTGTTAAATTACCATCTCAATAAAATAAATTCCATACAACTCCCACTGTGGACATTGTGCCCACCCTTAAGAAACCATAAACTATATATCCTTTTTGAATGCCCCTTCCTAATCCACTTTAGACAGACCCTACTACCACTGCAGCCCAACACAACCAACACCCTGTACAGCAGTGCTGAACAACTGAAGAAAACAGCACACTATTTTTCCTTGGCACAGTCTGCAAAAGAGCTGACAGCTCAGCAGCAAAAAGCTGGCTAGAAGAACAATGTTACTGTTAAGTGTAAGTAGAGTAACATTACTTCACAGATCAAGATGAAGATTATAAATATCTTATAAAATACAGACATTACGTTAAAATAGATGATTACATCCTACACGTCATGCATGTTAACCTATTACTTAAATTCTACCAAGACAAAGTCGTTGGTTTTCCTGGCTGGCTCAGACGACCCATTCAATGCTCTAATAGCACTAGGGAAGAAGAGCATTTGTACAAATTTGTCCTAGTAGAGTATATATGGAATGAGGAATGTGTCTTTTTTTGTGTCTTTCTGAGTATTTTATTAGGTTTTGTATTTGAAGATTATGGTTCAGAGTTCAGTGTTTTATGTATAATATAATTGCTACTTTACTTCTAAATTTAGTGATTTTACTAAAGATGTTAATCTACTTCTAGTCATGAGTCTAGTCAAATGTGAAAATTTGTTTGTTACGAATCTCACTGCTCTATTTTGTGTCTGTTTCTTATAGATCTAGATCTATTATACAGACGTTACTTCAAAAAAAGAAGATGATTATCATGATTATGTCCTACTTGTCATCTAGTACTACTAATCTAGATTTTAGTTAGATCTTTACAACTTAGTCTCAACTTGACTCTTAGTAGTCTTCCCCTTAGTAACTCTAAATTAGAGTTGAGTCTAGACACTCTAGAGATCTAGCTATATTAATAATATAGATCTAATTCTAAGACAATCTAAGAAGACCTAAGCCTAAGCCTAGTTACTAGTAACTTGTAAGAGTCGTCTTAGTAAGACTTATTAAATTTTAAAATTATTAATTAGATATAATTAATATTAACAATATAGACTCTACTCTAGATCACAAGTAGATCTAGAATCTAGATCTAAATAAAAATAATAAAATATTAACTTTACTTTTAATTTATTAACTTTTAAGAAACATTAACATCAACATAACATACAAGTAACAAACAAAACTTTTCAGACTTTTGAAAACTAGCTTTTAGTCTTTAGACTTTTACTTTACTACTTCTACTAGGCCTGGTAAAATAAGAATTTATAAGAGTTCATAGAAAATGTGTTTTAAGTTAAAAAATCAGTCAGATCTAGATCTATTATATAGATCTACTATTTTGATCTAGATCTATATTGACTAGACCTCTATTATATTTTACATTATAATGATTATTATTATATATCCACCGGTAGCAAGCGGAAATAGATCTACATATCAACCATTTTAGATGAAAAAAAAAGGAGAGCTGATTTCTACTTCCGGAATATTGTACTTGCCAGTTTTAAAAATAAATTTCTTGATAATATCTTATCTTTTTAAATAGATTATGACTTAATTAAAATGCATATGCCGATAAACTAATATCACAGTTTAAACAACAGGTGTCACAAAATTCATTTTGCTGAATAGTGAATGCTATGCTTGCCATTTTTTAGGAAACATTAAATTATTTTATACAGTAAATAGATCTATTATTTATGACACATTTCATATACATTTAATACATTGTTAAATATAAGAATTGTATTATTAGCCAATGTCGATGTAAACACTAAACAGGAAATGATCAATATATACTTCTTTATATATTTATTTAGAAAATAAATTTCATACTATATAGATCTATAAATTTTGAACAGTAAAACTATTCATACTTTTAGATCTAATAAATTAATATCATTTAATAAACAGTTGATATTTAATTTTAGCCTTCATTTGCTGAAAAAATAACCCGCGTTTAATCATGGCAATATAGGTATGCTTAAAATGTCAATATTATACTAAACACTAAACTAAACACTGTAGATCTAGGTCTAAATCTAATACAGGTATAGAACTAAATCTATACATTACAAACTATAGTATAGGAAAAAAGACACTTATCACTATTACTTACACAATTTATAAACAGCAGCAGCTTTTGTGTTAAGAAAAAGCATGGGATCTTGATCATTGATAATTGATTCATTGCATTTTGTAACGAATGTAGATCTATATCACTATAACTATATGTAATAATGTATTAGTATTGTCATTACTAGACTAATTCTAGATGTAGATCTAGATTAAGATTTACTGGATCAGTATTAGTTTACGAGATTAGAAACGCTAAACCAGGTTTCTCTTATATTTTAAGAATATGCTGAAAAAAATGCAGATTATAAATGTGATTTGATTTCCTCGGAGATAAATAGTTTTTAAAATATATTTTTTTAAGTTTTATTTCTTATTGCCATATATTGTCATTGGAAAGACACCATTTTGGTTTTAAGGCTTAATACTAGACTATCTCCCTTGTTATACTTACCGTTTTTCTGTTGCTGTTTTGTACTTCTTTCTAGCAGCTATTAGATCTAGATCTAATATTAAAATTCCTTTAAAATGATAGCATAAGAAAATACTCTCTTTAAAAAAATTTATTGAAAAAAATAAGAAACAAGTTCATCAATTTATTATTAACATTTTATTTAGACCTTCATTTCAGTAAATACACTTAAAAAGTTGACAGAATAAGAACAAAAAAACTCTCTTTAAAAAAAGTTTAATATAGGTAAGGGATATAAATATGCTTAAAAACAAAATGGTGGTTAGTAAAGGTATCTGGGCATCTAAACTATTACCACTAGATCTATTAGATTTATTCAATTAGACTCATTATGATTAAAATTAGAGTTGATTAGTCATTAGACTCATTAATGATTAGTAATAGTATCATCATTATTTAATAAACTAGGACTAGATATCAATGGACCTCATTCACCAACCGTAAACAAACAACATTTAGCCACGTGGTGCTCTATCTCTTTTATATAATTTACGATCTCATGTTTAATTCATGATGGTTGTCACGTGGCAGTTTTTTTTTCCGTTGTTTTATCAGTAAGATTACGTGACTTGTTTACGATTGGTGAATGAGGTCCATTCAATCATATGTCGCAGTCTAGAGTAGACTAGTCAGACATTCTTCTAAATTATATCATAATCATATACATTGATTTGATTGATAATACATACTATAGATCTATGTCTATATTTATAATAATTTATATAGATTATCATTCTACAGATACTGAGATACACTTGATTTTGATTCTTAATTGACTTAATCATTCTTAAAAAGTACCTGTGACAGCTCTCAAGTACACTGTTGTACTGTCATACGTGCCAATACTAATATATATCTATAATCTATTATATACAATAGTAAACACTGTCACTGTGACTAGTGTGACTCCACACTCCACTGTCAAAAAACATGTCAGCAGTGTTAGAGAGCTAGACTACTTTAAGAACCTTTAGATTTTAGATGCAGACTAAAGTACTAAATTATATACTTAGATCAAGTACGGTATATAAATTAATATCGAGAGACTCTAGACTCTGAGATACTTTTGTAAATAAAGTTAGAGATTCAGTAAAATTCAGTAGATCTAGATTCTAGTAACCTTAGCCTTAGTGCCCATAAATTCTAGATTTTAGCTCTAGATGTAGTGACAGTGTCTGAGTCACTTTCAGACCTAGTCATCTATCTGTTTCTCTGGTCAATGGTTAACTCACAGGGTGTCATGGGGCCAACACAATGACCAACTGCTTTTACTTTCCCCAAATAGTATCAGGTAGCCATTTTTCTTCAGGATGCAAACATGCCTCATGTGGTATGTGAGACCTATGTGAACCAGAAATGTTTGGCTGCACACTGGGACTGGGAAGTATGTCCCAGTTGGAGCTTTTGTTACTGGGAAGTATATATCCCAGCTGGAGTTTTTTCTCCTGCCAGTGCTTTTTACTTGTCCTCAGCCATTGTTGCCCAGTTTTCACAGCGCTGTGCCATCATGTGCTTTCGTCTCCCAGGTGGCAAGATCAATATTGAAGGCTTTAAGAGATTCATGGTGGACATCCCTGAAATGTTTTCTTTGTCCACCTATTGCTCGGTTTCCATCCCTAAGCTGGTCATAAAGACCATAGAGTTTGGATAGACTTAAGGGTGTCTTAAAATCCGCAAATTCAAAACCCCAATCTTCAAAGAAATTCAGACACCAGGCACTTTACTGCCATGTCCCTTTATATAATATACTTCATATTAAATATCTACTTTGTTACCTTAGTCACGGCAAGCCCATAGGATTTTCTCATTAAATTTTCTTTAGGTGGAAATATTTTTTTTTTATAGTTATGTTTAAGACATGGTGAATCAATATTTAAAGTAGCAAAGAAAATTTGAAATGAGCAGGGTCCTTTCGCATTCACCCTTTTAGTCACTTTCCATTGTCCTTATATACATCCACTTATATATTGAAATACACTAAAGATAGATAGAGAAATCCCTCTGTAAATATTGTCACATAAATAACTTATAATTTTATAAGTTGTTTATTTATGATAATTGTGCTTATTGTTTTAGGAATGTCAGTATTAGAGCGAAACTTCCTGTAAACATATTTCTCTTGGAGTGAGTTACTCGTCGCACCCATTACAGCACAAATGTGACATACAACAATGCAGTGGATAAATAAGAGCCAGTTCCATGGCCAGGTCAAAACGGCTGGCCTGGAAAAATCGATGCAGTGGAAAACTGGCAATGTTGATTTTGACTATGACCCAGAAACAGACACCTGGAAGGTGAAACTGTTTTTCAAGGTCAACCCTAACAGAGCATCACACGAAATTCTGGTAAGAGCTTTTTGGCATGGCTTAAACTCTTAATGACCTAAAATAATAAAGCATTTAAAATGTGATAGTTTAAAAAAAAAAAAAAACCATTTCAACCCTTGACTTTTTATATTTAGATTAAAAATTCAGTGTCATTGTCATTGAAATGTGGACGTCTCATCGTTGATGACAAAAATGGTGATGGGATCCATATCAAGTTGACAAGCAATGATCTGGCTTCTGCCAAAGCATTAATTTCCCAGATACAGAAATCAGGTATGTAACTTACTTACTAAAATCATTATGGTTAGATTATTTTAAAGTTTGCATGCTAACAAACCAAAAAAAAAATGATTAAGTTTAGAGAAGGTTGACTTGGTCTTTAACCTAGACAATGTTGATTTGGTCTTTAATCTCTAAGAATGTTGATATGGTCTTTAATCTAGGGAATGTTTATTTGGTCTTTAATCTAGAGAATGATGAATGTTGACATGGTCTTTAATGTAGAGAATTATGAATGTTGACCTGGTCTTACACATAGAGAATGTTGACTTCGATTTAGAGAATATATTGCCTTGTTTTAAAAACTTCTAAGAATATCTAGTACTTTGTTGTTTTTTTTACTTCATACATAGTCTAACCATAGCAGTTGTTGACCAGTCCCTTGTTTTCGCAGAGCCTATAGGTCAGAGTCATAACAAGGCAGAGGTTGGACTTACATCCAAGGCCTCAATCCTGTACAAAAAGGGTACTGAGAATGTAAGTCCCCCTGACCACTCATTACTGCTGACCAACCAACAGAAGTAAGTGACTTTCTAGTCTGCTGATAGTTGTTTTTTTTTTACTTTAGACTAGAATTTAGATTTTTTTTACTTTATACTAGAATTTTAAATTTTTTAAACTTTATACTAGAATTTAGATTTTTTGTTTACTGTATACTAGAATTTAGATTTTTTTTTAACTTTATACTAGGATTTAGGTTTTTTTAAACTTTATACTAGAATTTAGATTTTTTTTTTTACTTTATACTAGGATTTAGATTTCTTAAAACTTTATACTAGAATTTAGATTTTTTTTTTACTTTATACTAGGATTTAGGTTTTTTTAAACTTTATACTAGAATTTAGATTTTTTTTAAACTTTATACTAGATTTTATTGGTAAAATATGTATGTATAGCAAAACATGAATATCAGCTAAAAAAAGGGGGGGAAAAAAGTTAAGTACTCCTTTCTGACTTTGCGATCTTTGGGGCAGATGATGTTAAAGGTTAACGTGGGTGTAGTGTTGCCAGCACAATGACCAACCCAACTAATGTCAGGTACCCATTACTGTTGGATTGACTCAGAGGCATTCTAAAAATTCTAGAAATTGAAAGTCCCATTCTTCTCTGATAATCAAACCCGAAACACCTCCGTTCAGAAGCCAAGCACTTAACCATTCAGCCGGCATCCTTATCAGCTGGTATATTTAATATATTAATATATATTTCTTTCTTTATCGTTGTGTTTGTTTATTTAATTAAGCAGAGTTACTCATAATGGTGAGGTCAAGGCTAGGACGCCCACGCAAGGTCCAACCTCAACACCCAATCAAGCCCTTAAAAGTAACAGGACAGTAAAAACTGACCAGAATCAGAATGGATTGTGTACAGATGAGGAGGATATGGACCTAGAGGCTAGCGCAACTCATGGAAAGTTTACCGGGTAAGTAAGGGATATGGGGACTAAAAGCAAATAGCATTAGCTCATAAGCATAATAAGCTCAATTTTAACTCACGATTACAGTTGTATCTAAAAACATTTTATGGTTATGTAGTGTTTGTTCTATTATATTTTGCATAATAAAACCGTTTTACATATATAATGTTGAAAGCTCGAAAACTTCTATAGTCTTATATGTATGCATATTTGGCTACTTCTGTCTTGGAAAACAATGGATGCGCTCTGCATGATTCACTGGTTTTAGTTTCTTCTTGAGACAAGGCAGAATCTGGCATGGCTATTCAAGCCAATTCTGGAGCTGTAAAGTTTGCCACAGTTTGCACATATGTATGCATCTGTTTTAAGGCGAGCTGACAGGGCAGCTTTCTTTTTCGTTCTCTTGACCATGGCTGCTTTTGTTTCTTTTGCCCTGTGCGTGTTCCGTACCAGCATATGTTGATGTTGACTGCTGGGAGGACTAAGTGGAGAGAGATGGGGGCAAAGAAAGCTACGAACAGAGGGAAAACTTTGGCCTTGACCGTGGAAGAAAAGTGCGCCAAACAAAATCGATTGGTTCCTCTGCTGAATGTCGCCTTTACCGGTGTTATATGCGAATCGGACTGCCTCTTCAGAATGGGGCTCTACAGTTACATGAAAAAGTGTTCTAGAAGATGAGCCATAGTCATTCTAAAACTGAAGGAAAACTGAAACATTTATTACGTTTTTATTTATTAGCCACATATATGCAGGTCGCACTGGATCTGCACAGTCTCATGAAATATTATATGCTTCCCAATCTTAAGAAAGTGCAATATTATTATTTATTTTCTTTATATTTCTTTGAAATAAATTTATTTATTCTCCTACACTTGTATGTTTTACAGGGTGAAGGATATTGCTACAAGGTAAGAATGAACTTTGAGTTATTGATCTTAAAAAAATTATCATACCATTTAAATTTTGGTCCTTGGGGGCACCATAAGTGATCTGCCCACCAGTTCCTCTTTTCTTATCATTTTATCATCCATCTTTGCTGTCTTAAAAAAAAAATGCAAATACTATCTACCTATGATATCCCACAATTCCTCAAGAAAAAATTGTTTTCAAGTTCTCAAGGATTTATAAACTGAAGTGAATTTTTTTTTATATTAGCCAATAAAATGTTGAGGATATTGTGATTATTTAGGTTGCATTAAATACATTACATACATTTTGGTAATGTCTAAAAGCATTTGCATTAGTACTTGTCAAATTTTAAATTTGCTTTTATAAGTATTGAATTTATAGACATATTCATGTTGTTATTGTGTTGTTGTTGTTGTTTTTTTTCAGAGCCCCAAGCCTACACCATGGACCCTCTGTGGCTAGTGGACTGGGAACCAAAAGATTCTATGGTTCTCAGAGTACTTCTACTTTTGATCATCCCAACAAGTAAGTTTTTTTGTTTTTTTTATTAGACCAAGTTCCAGTTTTAATAAGATAAGAGAGACATTTCTTTAAGATAAAATTGAGGGACATAATGGGGGAAAAATCCATTGAACTGAGAGAGAGAGAGAGATGGAAGGGAAACAAAAGAAGAATGCAGGGAGAATGTACAAAAAAGAATAAATGTTTGAGCCAAGGCTTTGTGTACAGAGTAATTAAAAGTAACATTTGTGCATTTATTGCTTTAAATATGGGCTGGGGTTGTCTAAGTGGTACAGCGCTTGGTTTCTGATCTGAGAGGTCTTGAGTTTGAATCCTCATTGAAAAATGGGAATTAAAACTTTTTTTAGGATGCCTCTGAGTGTTGCCAACTCTGTCAAATCCCATACCAGATTATTAGAACAAAAACGAAGTCTCATATTATGGGAAAACCTTGCACTGGTAATAAGTGAAGCCAATAATAGCATTTCAGTATCAAATATTTGTTGTTTTGAATTTCTGTTGTGCTGCCAGCTCTAGTTCACTATAGCTAGATATGAATTGAACTGTGCTTATCAAAACTAACTGGGTTCGATGACTGATTGATAAAATGATATGCTTTTTTAATTGTGTGATCATATTGTGCTGGCCACACATGCTAGAGAATGCTATGACCCTGATAGAAAGGAATGTAATACTTTGAAAAAGTATTTAGACTGAATCACTAATTTAAACTCTTTTAATTTCTTTATTAACATCTATAAATGTTTTTTAAAAGGAAAAAGTTCAAAATAATTTATGAGAAACAGTGTGTGTGTGTTTGTTGTTGTTTTTTCTTCCTAATGATGCCTTTTTTTAAAATCAGTTTACATTGCAAGAAAAACACTTATTTTATTTGATCTTTGTACACCCTTCCAGCCTCTCAATGTAAGATGTTTGTATACATGAGCTTGTGTGACCTAGATTTGGTTAGTTTGTTGTTGACTAGAGTTCACTCAAGACTATTTACCTCACTCCCTCCATTGTTTTGATTCCTTTGTCTTGGCAATGTTTTCTTGTGTTTTGACATTTCTGGTTACATTTGCAAGCTTTGAATAAGAAAATATCATTGTGTGTGTGCCATTTAGTAGCCAGAGTTGTTGTATTAAAGTGCTGTGGTTCTTTGAATCTTTCTCTGTTGTGATTGGAATAACTAGCTCTAGATTGTATTTCTTGATAGAGAAATTAAGAACACTCAAGCCACTAGTTCAAGTGAAGACAGAAGCCCTAAGCTGAAGAGAGCTAAGCTGACGGAAGGTTACAACTCTCCTACCTCATCACTTACTGGGAGCTACAGCCAGGGTAAAATGCCCCTTGTCGTGCCAGATGCCTCCAGAGGGCCTCCTCAAGAGGAGGAGGTTACTTTGGTGCAGGCTGAAGGGGGTGATGCATCTCAGAGAACTGTGGGGTGAGTGCAAATTGTTTCTGATGCATTTGGAGCAAAGTAAAAAACTGTTATGAATCTCACGTCTGCTGTTGTAACATTTTGTTGTCCCCCCTTGCTTGTTATTGTAGTTAACTTTAAACTTGTGTACATCTGAGTTCTGGTAACATCTGAATAAATATTGTGATAATGTAATATTTAAACTATTAGTACACTAGTTACTCTAATAAATTTTATTACACCCTATGCATATCCATATCATGTTAATATAGTTATGCATGCTGGAGATTTTAAGTCTTAAAGTCATTGGTTTTCCTGGTCAATTATGGGAACATGTTACATGCTCTAATATCCCTAGTATCCCTGTGTCGCAGCATATCTACAACTTAATGATTAAAAAATAAATTCATAATAAGGAAACATTTTAATTAAAATCTGGCCTCGTCATCTTAAAGTTATAATATTTTCCTTGTTTGGGAAATGCTTAAAATCATAACTTATTTACAGGTTTGACAACCTCGGCAACACATGTTTTATGAACTCGCCCTTGCAGTGTTTGTCCTCTCTTGAGCCTCTCTCTATAGACTTTCAATCAGCGGTGCTGGAGTATGGTCTAGATCTCAAGGCGAACTCTATAACCAGGTGAAAAACTGCATAGATGACTTTTTGCTCTTAGTTAATAGTGTTATCAGCAAATGTAAGGGAAAATCCCTTTAATTTTTTCCTCGGAAACTTTTCTAGGTTGCTGTACCTGCTGATGAAGGATGTCAGAAAGTTGGATGCTTGTCCAGAGAGAGTACGTCAAATTTTGACAAGGCTGCGTCATGACATCAACAGAAAATTTGCGCTCAATACACAACAGGTGAACCACGGGGAAGGATCTTTCTGACTTTGGTTATATTTATTTCTGTTCTGTGGAGATTCTGATCACCTTCACCTTTCGCTCTGTCCACCTGCTCCGTTTGTGTAGTACTAAGAGAGTTGATCTGTGAATGACATCGTCTGTGATTCATTTCATATAATAAACTATCTTGAATCATTTTTATAAACATCCCTTCAGGAGGAGTTAGTCCAGTGGCACTGATCAATCATATGCATGGTTTTGCCTTTTGATTGTAATAGCTTTTATCTTGTTCTCTCATTAAATGGTGTAGAGCCACGACGAGTGAACTTTTGAGTAGTCTGCAGCTATGAGAACTTAAAAATGGTTAAATATGTCGTTGAATTAGTAATCGTTGATTTGTAAGGGGTTTTACCACAGCTGTGGGTGAATTAGTCTTATGGACCTGTTTCTATAGGGCTGACTAGTAGTGTGGGGAATTAGTCTTATGGACCTGTTTAGATAGGGCTGACTAGTTGTGTGGGGAATTAGTCATATGGACCTGTTTAGATAGGGCTGACTAGTAGTGTGGGGAATTAGTCATATGGACCTGTTTAGATAAGGCTGACTAGTTGTGTGGGGAATTCTTATGGACCTGTTTCTATAGGGCTGACTAGTAGTGTGGGGAATTCTTATGGACCTGTTTCTATAGGGCTGACTAGTAGTGTGGGGAATTAGTCTTATGGACCTGTTTAGATAGGGCTGACTAGTTGTGTGGGGAATTAGTCATATGGACCTGTTTAGATAGGGCTGACTAGTAGTGTGGGGAATTAGTCATATGGACCTGTTTAGATAAGGCTGACTAGTTGTGTGGGGAATTCTTATGGACCTGTTTCTATAGGGCTGACTAGTTGTGTGGGGAATTAGTCATATGGACCTGTTTAGATAGGGCTGACTAGTAGTGTGGGGAATTAGTCATATGGACCTGTTTAGATAGGGCTGACTAGTAGTGTGGGGAATTAGTCATATGGTCATGTTTAGATAGGGCTGACCAAATGTGTGGGTTTTGTAGGGTTTGCCACAGTATTTAAGGGGAACTTATCATTTGACCCTTTGAGATACGTTTTTTTATTACAATTAATTTCAAAGGATGCGCATGAACTCTTGGCTGAGCTGTTGGATCGTACAGATGAGGAAATGAAACAAGTCATAAGGAATAGAAACATGGAGGCTCTTGAAAATGCATCCTCTTCTGCCTCCAACTTTTCGAACATGTCACCTGGGACACCCATCGAGACAAACTTCATGTGGTTTTACAAAACCTCTTTCTTCTTCCATGAGTAAGTTGTGTTTTTTATTTGTGCAAGTTTGTAGATTTTTTTTTCTTTAACAAATAGTTGAGTAGCGTGGTGGCCAATTGATAAGGTTTGAATGTCATTAAGTTCCATTCTTGTTATCCACTTAATTTTTTTATAGGTACTGACAATGGTTTTGAAAGTGAAGTTTGATTTTCATTTTATCACTTGCCACCTTCTTAAATCATCTGAAGCTTTACATCTTAGCTCTAGAAGAAAAATTTAAATTCTAGTTACAGAATGTAACTGGTTTATTAACTTGTATACAAGAGTGGAAAGGGTTTTGAATGGTTGACTACATTGGCTGTTTATCAATTCTTAAATTGTTGAGAAGGATGTTTCTATTTCAATGCAGATGTGTTGCTGGATTATTTCAACGCAGTTGTGTTGCTGGATTATTTCAACGCAGTTGTGTTGCTGGATTATTTCAACGCAGTTGTGTTGCTGGATTATTAACAAACATGTTTTAAAAAATTCAGCTCGTTTTGGATACATTCTAACTTGATGTTTAGACAAGAGTCATGTGTTGCATGTGTTTTAAAAGATTTTCATTTATTTCATTTCTGAATTTTTTTCTGTAGTTGTAAAACTGAGGTGATATCCCAGCATGAAGAGAAAGATACCACCCTGATGTTAGCCCTTGATTCAAACAAGTAAGTTTTAAATTCTCAGCATTTTTTTTTCTCTTTCATCTGTAACTGTTCATGGCTTTTCTTTGCTGATGACTTTAAATTGTATTGTTGCGCCAGCAGGCAGCAGTCGTGTTTTTTCGTCTCTCGTTTTGGAGGATTTTTGTGTTGCCATTTTCTAGAGCTAAGTGATCTTTCTTATTAGATTACCATTAGATTTGTGTAGATTTCGTCTATAGATTGGTGTATTTAATTCGATAGATTTAAGTCACGTTAATTAAATTTAATTAGTTTTTGTATTCATTTACTATCCTTTAGTTTAACAAGCATCTATATAAACAGTGACAGAGTGATACTCATAGCCCGAGGGATTGATGTGCTTGGTAAAACTGTGTACCGTGGCCACTACATAGTAGTCGCAGCGCAAACCTGTGTGTCATCAGTCCTAGTGTGTCAAATTGCCTTACTGAGTCATGGACGCTAATCTACTACGTCGCATAGAACGCACATGTGTGTTACTCAAATCACGAACAGATAGCGAGGTTTTCCTAAATATTCGTCGACTTGGCATCGGGCGTAAACTGCCGACAGTTCGTGGGTCTAGGGCTGGGCGTCTTATTCGCCTATGGTATAACCCATTGCAATACAACTCAACAGATACATGTCACAGTTTCCAGGACTCTTGTTAACTCCACCCCTACCCCTGTTATTTCTTCTACGACAGAGTTCAGCAGTTCCCTACTAAACTGTTTTATTAACCACCCCACCCCTATTGCTCCTCACAAGACAGAGGTCAGATGTCCCCATCAAAAACCTATAATTCGTGATATTACTCCTCCGGTGTCTTCAAAATGTGCTGGTGACTATATCCTCCAGTCTGCTTTAAATAATGCAACTAAACGCCCAGTCATGCAGTAACAAAGCTCTAGAGCTTGCAAACACCATCACTGATAATAGCTACGACATCGTTTTCCTTAAAGAGACATGGTTTAAAAAAGTTGGTGATGAGCCAAGAACCATTTAGCTAACGCCACCAGGCTTTATTTTAAAGAGTCTCCCACGAAAAACAGGCAGCGGAGGGGGTCTAGCAATACTGTACATAGTAAGTATGTAACAATAAGACCTGACAGCTCAACGTAAACCTCCTTTGAGATGTGGGAGTTTCGCCTTTCCCACCACAGTAGAACACTGACTTTTATTTTCCTGTACCGCCCACCACCAAGCAAGAGAAATAAATTGACAACAAAAGTTTTCATCGAAGAATTTTAAGACCTCCTTGACATTCACATATCAACAAAAGATCTATTTGTCATAGGCGATGTGAACTTGCATTTTGACAGTGAAAATGAGACATACGCGATGTCGCTGAAAAATGCGCTAAAGGATCTCAACTTAGACCAACTGATAAATGTTCCGACACACGTCAAAGGCCATACTCTTGACTGGATTGTTACAAATGCAAGTGAGCTTATAGCCTCAGACTGCAGCTTGTCCGATCATTTTCTTGTACACTTTGAAATGGGCCTATCAAAAGCAAAAAAGCCAAAGAAAAACGTGACTTCCCGTAAACTTAAAGCCATAGATATTGCCTCCTTCAAAATGGACGTGACCTCTTTGCTGTTGCAACAGAGCAACAGACGTTCTCAGCAATTACAATTCTTGCTTGAAAAAGTTGCTGGACAGCCATGCACCTCATGTCACTCGTACAGTCTCAGTTAGGCCATCTGCACCCTGGTTGACGGAAGATATAAAGACTGCCAAACTTATTCGCCGATGTGCCGAACATACATTTCAAAAGACAGGTCTGACGATACATCGACAAATATACATACATGAAAAAAACTAGGTTAACCGTATGATTAGAGACGCAAAAGCTAGTCATATTCGACAATAAATAGAAACTTCTGATTCTTCAAAGGAGCTATTTAGGATCACCGCTGAAATGTTAGGGGGAGCAAATAACGAACGTTTGCCGTCATCTATCCCAGTATCTGAACTTCCTGATTCCTTCAATAGATTCTTCATTGGGAAGATTGAGCAGATTAGAAATGACATGCCACCCCCTCTCATCACAGCTTGACCACTCTCCGATTTTTCAAAATACTCCTTTTTGCGAGTTTCAGCATGTATCTGAAGATTATGTCAAAAGTACTATTTTAAAGATGCCAAATAAGTCATGTGACCTTGATCCCATTCCAACTTCCTTGCTCCTTGAATGTTTAGATGAGCTTGTACCTACAATTACTAACATTGTGAACTCTTCACTGACTTCAGGCAGTGTACCACAGCAATTTAAGCATGCACTTGTCAGGCCCTTATTAAAGAAATCCAGTCTTGACCCGGAATGTCTAAAAAACTATCGCCCGGTATCAAATCTTCCCTTCCTGTCAAAGCTTCTGGAGCGCATCGTGTTAGCGCAAATTCTTTCTCATCTTGAACAGTACTGTCTCTTGGAAGAATTTCTATCTGCATATAGGAAGTGCCGTAGCCCAGAGACAGCTTTGGTCAGGGTACTAAATGACTTACTTCACAATTCCCACAAAGGCCACATATCAATTCTTTCCATGCTGGACTTGTCCGCAGCCTTTGATACGCTAGACCATGAAATTATGATGGCCAGATTCTCTGCAACTTTTGGTTTAGCAGGAGTCGTCCTAAAGTGGCTTGGATCCTACCTGACGGAACGCACCCAAAGTGTCGTTGTTAGCGGGACGGAATCAACAAGCTTACTTTTGAAGTACGGAGTACCCCAAGGATCAGTTCTAGGCCCAGTACTGTTCACTATGTACACATATCCACTCAGTGGTGTCATATGGCCAACCGGCATCTTATACCATTTCTTTGCCGATGACTCAGTTATACGATTCATCAGTACCCTCAGAGGTGTCGCATCTGGCAGAGAAAATCAGTAGTACCGTTGCAAGGGTGAGCAATTGGATGGTTGAAAATAAACTCAAGACGAACGAAGACAAGACAGAAATAATTAAGATTGGCACTAGGAACAATGTCTCAAAAGTTGAAAGCACAGTATCACAATCATTAATTAGTGGATGTCAGATGTCTAGGAAGATGCAATGATAGATGTCCCGTTGAAGATTATCTTAGTCTACATCACACCAACAATGATCGTGATTGCCGAGGATTTTGAAATCTTCTTTTAATAAGATGATCGTATAGAAGTAGCTAGATCTAGTTGATAATACGATCATTCAAAATGTTGCCAGTTGATCATCTAGAAGTTGTCTATCGCTAAGTCGATCTAAGTATATTACTGTATTCAATGAAGAAACTTCTCTTCGTCTAAAACAATTACTTTAATTCTGAACTTGAAAAAGCTATTCACAAATAATTACAATGGTTCAACGTACTTGAATAAAATGATAGATCTACACAATAATATAATTGAGTTCTAATACAAAGCTTTAGTGGATGTTTCCCTTCCAAGTTCCATACAATGACTGACTAATAAAACCAGAACTTTTCCCGGGTCCAGCACTGTCACGTGTCCCACGCAGCTCATTGCAACCAATAAATGCAGCCCAAGTTACACTAATTAACATATCTCCGCGTGAGAAATTTCCCGAGGTTGCTGACGAGCTAAATATAGATACTGTGTACGTGACACACAGATTCTCTCTTTATCACGAACTGCCATGTTCCTTTTGTCCATGTAGTGTGGAATCTTGGAGTTTTCTTTGATTCAACACTCCAACACTATCTTTCGACCCACACATAAGTCAGCTCTGCAAAGGTCTTTATCTGCAGCTGCGCAGATTAGGCCAGATCCGACCATATTTAACAACGGAGTCAACAAAAACGCTAGCTGTGGCATTCATACTCTCCCGCCTTGACTACTGCAACGCCGTACTAGCGGGTATACCTGATGACAAAATAGCCAAGCTGCAACGTATACAGAACAACGCCGCTCGAATAGTCCTTAAAAGAACTAGACAAGATTCTGCTACTACGCTCTTGCGCAAGTCCATTGGCTTCCCGTGAAAGCGAGAATCGATTACAAGGTCGCCACACTTTGTCATCAGTGTATATATAACGAGATGCCCTTGTACCTTAGCGAACTGATTACTCCATATGTCCCCCAGAGAGCCCTGCGCTCAATGGACTCAACACTTTTAGTAGTGCCACGTTTCTCCCTCAAAAACTACGGTCTGCGGGCTTTTTCAGTTCACGGACCAAAGGTTTGGAACTCACTCCCCATTGATCTCAGACAACAGACAACATGCTACACCACTTTTAAGAAGAACATTAAGACCTATCTGTTTAAAACTTTTTTAGATTGTCATTTTAGCTCTCGTGTTTTTGTTTGTAATGTTGTTACAGCGCCTTGAGCCTATATTTTGTTTGTTAACAGCGCTTTATAAATAAAATTATTATTATTATTATTATTAAATATTTGTATTCCCATTAACCATAAGGTTTTTAATAACCTTTTTCTAAAATGTTATAGAACCTGATAACCAATTTTTAAACATTTAGTTTAGAATTTAAATGGACAATTTGCAAATGTTTCAAAAAGAATCACCACTGATTCAAAGAATTATCTCAATAGCATTTTTTTTCCGATGTCTCCCCAACAGAGACAGCAACCTACAGGATTGCATCGACAGATATTTTGAATCATCGGAAGTCGACATGCGATGTGAGAAGTGTGGCAAGGAGGAGAAAGCAACCATGACCAGGAAAATTGTTCGAAGGCCCAGGTAGTCTGCTAATTTCACTTCTAATTATTGGAGCAGAAAGTTTTTTGGTTGCTATTGTTAAAGTAAGCTAGCTTCAGTTTTTTTTTTTTTTTTTTTTTTTTTCATTTTTGTCCTGTGGAAAGGAATTGGTGAAAGCAAACTGTAGATAACCGAAGGTTCTCAAACTTTATTTTTAAAACTCTTGGATTAGACTTTTCTGTCTTAAAGCTTACCTCTTTTTAACATACAAATGATTTCTTAGTTTTTATCCAAAGCGTCCTTAATAAGCATGAAAAATGTTCCAGACACCTTTTTTTTTTTTAAGGCTTTCTTTTGTGATTTTAAATGCATTATGAATCCCTCATTATTTTTTCAAGAATTTGGTCTTCAAAATTTGAAATACATTTGAATTAGCTTTAAAGTGATTTTCTTTATGAAGTGCTGAGTATTCTAAACATTCTTTTGCTCTGCTATCCACAGGATATTTATAATGAACCTGTTGAGGTACCAGACAGATAATGCAGAGTCTAAGAAAAAAATGGATAAAGTGGCCATAAGCAGTTATACTAGTGTGGCAGAGTATTGCGCAGAGGATGTGAAGGCACCGCCTTTCATGGAGCCATTGTTCATGTTCGAGAGGTAGCTTGGTGTTTAAACATGGTTATTGGTAGAAATAGCATTTGTCTTTTTTTTTTTGGTTTATACAGGAATCATGTTCGAGAGGTAGCTTAGTGTTATAACATGTTTCTTGGTAGAAATAGCATTGTATGACAGGGTTTGAACTAGCAATTATTTGAGTTTTTCATTTGAACTTGGTTATCTATACAATTCAGAACTAGTATTTATGTCTTAAAATATGTCCTGATCTACAAGTTGAGGTTGGAGTAGCATTTATTTTTGGGTGTTAAGACAATCCTTTATGCACTTGTTTCAGCTGTCCAGGCTCAGCTGGTGGTTTTGTGTTTACTGTAGGATTTTATATAATCCAATACTTAAGTCTCTTCACTTCTTGCTGTTTGGTTCTGTCAGTACATGCCTTGACAATTTTTTTTTACCTTTTCAACTTCCCATGTGAGGGTAATCCTTGATGGTGATCCACTAAAAATTCAATCAGCATTGAACTATAGTCTAGACCATTTTCTTGAAAGCACTATATACAAATTCAATACAAAATACTTGGGTGCTGAAATTTTAATGTTCTAAAAATATTTTTTCACATCATAGAATGTTTTTGTTACCTTATGAAGCATTGTAGCATCTACCTCCTCACTGTGCAGCCAGGCACATAACAGCACTACCACAGCTTTTCTACATACCATCAGTAACACTGCATACCATCATAGCCATGTATACAGCTTATATTTTGAGTGTTACACCTGCCACTATAATGCACACATTCCCTAGGTTTAGGAACTCTCCATGTGTAGAAATAATGCTAAAAAAAAAGTCACGTTAAGGGTTAAAAAATGTATTTAGTCAAATGGTAAAAAGCTATTGTAATAACCTTTCCAGCTTTTCCCTAAGCTAATTTATCCTGTATGCAACATTTTTACCTTTTTTTTTCTACCTTCAGTTCCTTAGCATATAGGTAATAGTGTATGCAAACAATACCTTGGTGTTTGTTGGATTACATAAACTGTTGTAGCATTTTCTCTTTTTTATTTATATGATAAAGGAAGTTCATGTTCTCTTTACTTATGATCATTCTTATTGCTAATCTTGAGAGCATGTTATCTTTAAACTATTTACATTTTCATTGTGATGCAGAGAAGATATCCTAACTAAGCGTCAGAGCTTTTCACCTCCACATTCAAGTGCAGACCCTGTCTCGCAAAGACCTTTCACCTCTCGCACTGACGGCTACACCAGTTCACCATGGAGCAATGCTTTACCTAGGGCTGGGTTTGATATGCGGAAATGCGCAATGGATGATTTGTGCTCAGACTCTTCTCTGGATTGCGAGCTTATACATCTAAAACCTTCCATTTTAGGCAGCTTTGCAGAGTCTGCCAGGAACCAACCATTTCCTCTGCTGACATTAGCAATAAATGAGGGAGATTCGGGCTCTATTGAGTCGAAGGAAATACAATGCATTGAAAATTTTAAATCTCCTCTGGCCTCATTCCAAGATACTTTCTGTGGCATGAGCCCACCAGACTCTGGAGGATCTGACACAGAATCATCTGCCTTCAGCCTTAATCGTCAAAGGAAGAAATGTTTTCGCTCTAAGAAAAGTTCAAAATCTCCAGAAGAGTCCTTGGACAGCTGGAAACACTTGAAGCTAGAGGACAAACCACAACCCATAGGGCACCATTTGAAGCGTATGAATACATCGAAGCCCTACGATCCATACAATACATCATGGTGTGAAGACATGTTCTACACGTCTGTGTCAGAAGCGGTGACGAGGTCACCTTCCCCTGTATCCTCCAATGAGAAAGATGAGATGCCTCCTCTATTACCCCCTCTTTTTTCAATTGTGGCACCTCAGTACCAACTGTGTCCCTATGGGGCAGATCATTTGGCAACTCGTATAAAAAACAGAGTCAACACTTTGTAAGCTTTAATTTATTCATTTGAACTCTAACCCTGTTTCAACACTGCAGAGAAATCTATGGTTCTCACATATTGATAACCGTTGACTTGTTTTTTTGTTTTGTTTTTTTTTCAAGCTTTTTTTTTTATTCTTGCATGACTGTATTTTTGATAGTTATCTTGTTAGATCAATAAAAAAAAAAGTTGGTTTCTGAAGTGGTAAAACCTTGATTTTAAAAATCCATTACATAGCAAACGAGAGGCTTGAACTTCCTCACATATCACATCTTCTCCAGACTTCCGGCGTGCTTGTTTTCTTTAGACACACACACATATATATTAATATATATATATATAAATATATACATATAGTATGTGCGCTTGTATGTGAAACAGTAAACTCAGATTTGATTCAAGGAGATCTAACATTAGAACTAATTATTTTGATTTGACTAGTCTGCTGGTCTTATTACATAAACATTATCATTTGTTACAAAATGGTTTCAGTTCAACTAATCACAATAATTCTGTTCTTTATTTCTGACTAAATTGAACTTTCTAAAAACTTTTCTTTTTTCCAATTTTTAAATTTTGTAACATTTTTACAAGTTAATTCTTAAAGCATTAATATCCTGTAACCAGATTAGGAATAAAAAAAAGAAAAAGTATATTTGAATTTGTAGTCATATTTAGTTATTTACTAGTTTATGTTTTTAAATTATTGCTGTAAACATGCCAATAGAAAGAACTACCTTTCTTTCAATATATTTATACAATTTAAACAACCTTGATACTAAGTTAATATAATGTAACATTTTTTTCTCAGAATGTCCTGCAACCCCAAGCAGAAGTCTCATGGTGACCTGCCAGATTTAATTGTGCCTGCGGTCAGGTGTGAGATGAGTTGTAGTTCTAGCTTGACCATTGACACAGGATCAAAACCAGACTCCCCAATGAAAGAGGTCTCCAAACAGCCACTAGTCAAGAAAGTAGTTCTGGTTGACCCTAAAGGTAGATGTCCTGTCTATAACAAGTTAGTAACATATAGACCAGCCTATTTGCAATACTGTACAGTGTAAACCTGTGTATAAAGATGAGCATTTAATTTATGAATGGAAATGTTCTTAGTTGAAGATGTTTGTGTGACATAGCAAGACTAACAGATTCTTTAAAAAAAAAGCTAGCAAAAGGCACACTGTTTAACTGCTAATACTAAAGAAATCATTTGTAAAATGAACATTATCTTTACTTGTACCATGAGTGTAACAAATTTTAATATAGCCAGGCTCAGTACTTAATTATAAGTCTTGTGAAATGGGTTTGATGTTGAAAACCCAAGAATTCCACTGGCCAACTGTTGTGCTTAGAGCTTCTCTTATCACACACCAGAGTTAAAGTTTATGAGGGTCTCCTTGTCTGTATAAAATAAACATAGAATCTAGATTTTAATTTTTTTTAAGCATCAAGTTTTACATTTTTCTAATTATAAACTTGAAATTGTTTCTGGCTAAATTTTAAGAGGTTATCTCTCCTCGATTGTTATGATAGTTAAATTAAGTTTAACACTAGTTCCTCAAATGATGCTAATGTTTCTCATCTTGTCCACCAGGTGATGGCTGTGATGCAGATGTCAAGTTGCTTGTTCAGACTCTGATAGAAAAGTTTTGGGAGGTGGAGAAGTATATCCATGAGTTTGGTGGGGATTTGGATTACCTTTACATGGAAACCAGGGTAAGACTTAAGTTGAATGTATTTAAATTCTTCTTCTAGCCAGCTTTTTGCTGTCGAGCAAATGTGATAGTGTGAAGGAGCCTGGATCAAGGACATGACAATTCCACAGGGCACAGTTGATATTAACTCAGTGCAGATAATTTCATTGAGCTCTGTGGGTGTCGGAGAATGGTGGAGTTTTTGCCTTACCATGCCCCATCCGTTATTCCAAAAGTTTCTAGATCATGAAAACATTTTAAACCTCCAGTTTTCAATATGTAGCTAAATAACTTTGCCAGGGCTGCTTTTTTTTACATAGAAAAATTTTAAAGTTATTACGACTTGTTTAAATTTTAAAAATTAAGTTGGAATTAAAGCTTTTCTAAAATATAATTTTAGTGGCTGAGTGGTAAAGCTCTTGGCTACTGAATCAAGGGATCTCGGGTTTGAATTTCTGTTAAGACTGGGATTTTGAATTTTAGGATGCAGACTCAACCCAACTCTAATGGGTACCTGATAAGTTGGGGTAAGTTTAAGGGGGGGGGGGTCATTGTGCTGGTCACGACACCCTCATTAACCATCGTCCATAGAAACTGATAACCTTTACTGTCGCCTTTACATCATCTGCCCTATAGATCGCAAGGTCTGAAACCATTTTAATTTTTTTTTTTTTATTGTGACTCCACTGTCTTGGCGTTTCATTGTATCATAACTGTATTTATTTATCATCAGAGCATCATTTCTGAAGTCAATCAGTTTGTGGAACAAATGAAAAAGAGTGTAGAGGATGTGGAGGCCAGAAGTAAGACCCCTGTAACTAGTGACCAGGACAGCGGCTACTTACAAGAGAATCAGGGGGCTCTGTGTCATTCTCTCATTAACCGAGCTCTACACGACGACACATCTGCTAATGAGCTAGGTAGACTTGTTATTCTGTTTGGAACCATTAATATTTAGGTTCATTTTGAAATTGCTTTTACAGTCACTCTGAAAGCTTTGCATATCAACAAAACCTTGACCTGCAATGCTCTGAACACCACATAGAGACCAAGATCAGCACAACCTGTTTATACATAGCCTCTTTATGCGCAGCCTCTTTATGCGCAGCCTCTTTATACACAGCTTTTATAATTTCAAAGCTTGTATACAAAACTAAAATGTTCTGTGAAATTGTAGTTAGGCTAATATTCGGATATCTATGCATCCTGTTTGATAGCCCTCCAACTCAAGAAAGCAAACTAGAACAAAACTTAAATATCTTTGAGAATGCTACTATTTAACTAGCGTAACACCATTGATAAAATCCCTAAAATTAAGAGACACTCCAAGACAGAAAACTAAAATGTTAGGTAAAAACAAAACATTCAAGCATAACTTGGAAATTGAAAAGCAAAAACCTAATAAATAGCATACAAAAAGTCTTATTTCCATATGATAGGCTGAAGTCATATAACTCTTCCAAAAGCCTGTATCAGCCAGAAAAATTAATACTTTAGAAGATTCTCTAATTAACTTGCACGAGTATGTGAATCCAAGGCATCGCCTAAGATGCAATAATTTTTTTTCTTTAATTTATAACATAACATGGTTTTGGAAGAAAACCTTACAAATTTTTTCATATTAAAAGGAACAAAATTTTACGGGAGCCTAATAAAAGCATTCTTAATTATTGTAATATCCTATACCATATTTATTTTTGAATTAACTAAAATTTCTTTCTCCAGATGGTTTTCTTGACACTCATGACTGTACTTTGATCTGCACCGAGATTCTCAGCACTCGCTATAACGCTTACACCAAAGAAGATAAAAAGGTTGACCACTTCATAGAAGACCTTGGCCTCTACCTGGCCGCTAAAAGGCTTGGCATTGCTAAGCCTGACACGCCAAAGAAAACTAAAGGTGAAAACCAGTCTGCCAGTGTTCAAGATAGTGCTTGCAACACACGGATACCAAGAGAATGTGAAGATTCTCAGTGTGCAGAGGCAGGAAGTGACGAGGAAGTCTCCTTTAAAAAGGAAGTCGCCAAAGAAAAAGTTGAACTTGAGGATGGGACGCAGTTGATTCCTGGATTTCAAATGGATACCTTATGGTGTGAGACAGACAAGGATAAGCGCACTCCCAAAATAGAGTGTGAACCAGTCGACGCATCTTCTTTTGGTGGTAAGGGGCTGCGACAAACAGAACATCAATACTTCAACCCTCAATCTTCGGCCAATCTGCTGCTTGGTAAGGACATAGGGCTGTATACGGAAGCGGAACTGCAGACAATAGATGTGAGCTCTTTGACAGAAGATGAGATGATGCTCTATGCCCAGGCCCTCAGCAAGCTGGAGTATCTGAAGGAGAACGGCTCCCTAGCTAACGAAGATGACATGGAGTTGTGTGATATGGACGATAAGCCTATCGTTGACCCGATGCTCTCAGGGGGTCCTCTCTTAGAGCACCACTCTGATGAGGATTGGGTTGGTGTGGACGTCTCAGGGTGTAAACCGCAGTGCACTGAAACATGCACTGAACTGAACCAACAAAGTAAACAATTGTCTCCTTCTCATGAACTATCTGATAAAAATCTCAAGCTCATCTGTGACGAAGATCTCTGTGATTTTGATGAAATAGACGGCGCTAAAGGCAGCCGTCAGAAAAAATCAAAGAACAGAGAGTGGCCAGAAGACTCTCAGCATAATTGGCTAGAACTGGAGTCCACTATTCCAAAGTACTGTGATTTCTGTAATGAAGTGTTTGAGGGGGAGTGCCTGTCGTGCAGTGTTATGAATCAGCCAAGCATGGATGAGAGTCCTCCACCTCCATATGAAAGTGGCAGTTCAAGTGGTAAGTCGTCGACAGACTCTAAGCAGAGTGCTCCCCGGGTCCTCTCAGATAAGTGCAATACTCCCCCAGATAACAGCAAAAAAGGGTCAAATAGCAAAGATGTTTCACCTGTGACCTCTGACTCTGCAAAAGTTGCCAGTGATCTGGCCGCTTCAGAAAAAGCTTATAAACAGACTGATGATAACGACCATGTAGTGCCAAGTCTTCCAGCACTCTGCAGCTCTAGTAAAGTGGACAAGTTCTTTTCACCTTCCAAACCAAATAATCTAACGAAATCCAGAGACTATTCGAGGCTCCGTAGCCCCTCAGCCTCTCCGAGGAAGAGAAACAAAGTTAATGTGAAGTCAAGCTCAGCCTCGAAGAGGCTGCTCTTTCCCGGAGATGACAGGGGTGAGAGGAGCGAAGGGTCATCCTACTTGGATGATGGTCCCCCCTTTCATGACCTAAGCAGAGATTTAGACACTTCACTTGAGGTCAACATTGGTGAGAGTTCATTTGACACCAGAGATGAGAGCTTCATGACCCCACTGTCTTCATACACTAGAGTAAGCCTGCCTGGCACTCCATTCTCCCCTATGGGCAGACAACCTGGCAGCTCATCACATGCCAACTCCACCCCCAAAGGGTCAACTTCTTCCAAGCAGGACTCCAAATTAGGCAACATTCAACAGATGGACTTGGCACACAGTGGCCCTGCTCAGGTGTTGCAGATCAATCAATCGCAGGCTGACCTTGTTAAAGATCAGAAGGATCCGACCTCCTGTGCCGTGCTCCAAAAGGACATAGGTACCAAAGAAAAGTCTCAGGATTTAATAAGAGACAAAACTCAGACTCTTGGGAAATCAAAATTATCCAGATACTCTTACACCAGCAGTTCAAACACTGGTAAGTTTCTCATTTTATCTGAGTATTTTAATGGATTTATTTGTAACTGTTTATTCGATCAAGAGCTTAGCTGACTAATCAGTGGTATGTGTACATGTTTCTGCAGCCTCGTGCAATGAAGTCTTACAAATATCCTGAATAAAATTACCAAGAAATAACCTACTGGAATAAAGTTAGCTCATTAATCTACAAGTTATATATAAATGTGCATGTAGGCTTTTAAATAAATGTTTACCAATGACATGATTAAAATATAAACAGATTATTGTAGCTGCAATTTATACCTTTTTTTTTAAATTCTGAGCAGTGATGGGAATTCCGATAATTTCTTCTGATCCGATTTTCTAGCAAAAAAATCCGAAGTTTTCCAGACACTTTTTTTTTTTTTAATCCGATTTTTTTTTTTAATGAAAAAAAATCCGATTTTATTATTTTTCCATTTTTGGAAGAATGCGAAATAAGATTTTTGATTTGTTTTTAACATACGCACACCCGTTCTTTTGACACAGTTAAAGTTCTATTTTTTTTTTTTTAAACTTGTGTTACCTTATTGTCTTATAAGTCTAGATCTCGGTCCAGACTAGAGTGGTTTGAATCAGTCTAGATCTAGATAGATATATTCTAGATAAGATAGCTAGATTCTTTAATTTGAATACTTTTGATCTAGAGCATCTAGACTTCAATGGCTGCTTGCCAGCTTTTGAAAAGTATTAGACAAACTTAAGTCTTAAGAGTCATGAATGATGCCCGGTCGCTATGTTAATGTTGATGCTAATCGCCATTACTACAATTCTAGATCTATTATTTTTTCACTGTTGTTACGATAGCCCCTAGATTTTTCTAATTTGAACCCTGCCTGCCGACTTCCATGACTTCAAATGGGATTAGATTTAGACATCTAGATCTATAATAATAAGATCTAGATCTACTCATTTAATTTATTCTAATAGAGTGATAGACCTACCGGCCATCTGGATATATATAGAATATACTTTTTTTATATAGTAGTAGGCCTTCTTAAACTTCTTTACATGACTTAAGTGAGTTACTGAGTATAAGCCTGATAGAATGTAGATATCTAATAATATCTTGGATCTAGAGTCAAGTTATTAGATATAAGTAGCTCTAGATTCTAGATATAGATCTATCTATAGTGAGGGATATATATATATTTTAATATAAAAGTTTAACAATTTTCTCTAATAACTTATCATTACTAATGCTATAAAAGCTCAGTGTGGTAGAGATCCACTTCTTCTAAACAACTTGTATCAGCCTGAAAAAGTCACACAAGGAAGCCTCAATATGCAGTTTTATTGCTAAACCTTCTCTTTCTCTAATCATTGTTCCTCATCTGGTTGTTCTTGCTCATCTTGCTTAAGAACTCAGCTGAGATTCAGCAGCTTTCTCTCAATTGCTTTTCAAAGCATTTTTGGTGGACTTCATGTGCAAAGCTTAGTAAACAGTTCCTCATGTACAAAATTTAATAATTAGTGAAACAAACAGAAGTGTAGCTCATACTTTGGAAGTATTTCCAAAACTCAAGCATGTTTTTCAAACACATTTAATCCTTATAGTTGTTTGAGAAAGAAGTTGTTACTGCAAATAGCTTTCTCCTCCCATCTATATATATACAAACAATAGTGCCATGAATGCATCTTGTGTGCAGTAATGCTCAATGCAGTGTAGTGCATTTTGTGTGCAGTAATGCACAATGCAGTGTAAATGTTATGTAATACAACATTAATTAAAGAAAATATTAAATAAAATGATTCTACATAGTTAAAAAAAATTCAGCAACATCTTTTTTTAAATCGCCGCGACAGGTCAGTTCCCATCACTGTCTGAGTCTTTGGCATATAAAGAAGTATGCATCCTAATTTTATTTTGATATTGAGTCAAAATAGATGTCATGTGTTAAAAATTTAAATCATTACATACTTTTTTGAACCATGTTTTTTTTTTATGTCTCTTAAATTATGTAATTAATCTTTTTTTAAAGGAACATTTGTATCTTAAAATTTATCATGGATACTTTCTTTTCCCTTCCTGACAAGGAATATATTCTTCTGGAAATGTCCTGAAATATTGGTTTCATATCGATACATTTATATATATTTTATTAGAAGGGTGCCAATGTTTTTTCTAGTTAATTAGTTTCAGTGAGAAGCAATTTATACTGTAAGTGGGAAGCAATTTCTTTTAGTACTACTTTTCAATTTGATGGCTACAGAAGTGTACGTTACATTCTACATCTATTTGAACATATATGTGTGAGCGTAGGTAAAATCATGTTGACTTAAAAATTAGCAAAGACATCAGAATGCTAGTATGTTGCATTGATGGGCAAGTGCTACTAGGTTCGGCTACTTGGTAGTACTTTTTGTGATGGTCCTAAGAGTAAGAGTCAAAGACTCTTGGAACTTCTCTCCAGTCTGTCAGAACAACTGTTCTGTGTGGAAGGGATTCAAGAGGTAATTTGTTACTTCTCTAATAGTGTTGGCTCATATCACTAGACGTAATTTGTTACTTCCCTAATAGTCAAGGCTCATATCACAAGATGCAATTTGTTACTTCCCTAATAGTGATGGCTCATATCACTTGACATAATTTGTTACACCCCTAACAATGATGGCTCATATCACTAGACATAATTTACTTCCCTAATAGTGATGGCTCATATCACTAGACATAATTTGTTACACCCTAATAGTGATGGCTCATATCACTTGACGTAATTTGTTACACCCCTAATTGTGAAGGCTCATATCACTTGATGTAATTTGTTACACCCCTAATTGTGATGGCTCATATCACAATAAGTTCTGCCACTGTGTGACGTTTGCTCCTTTATGGGATGTATTTTAATCAAATCTGTAGTTAATTTCAATACATGTAGGGATATATGAAAAAGGGAGGTAAATTTTAGTCTTTAAATTTTTTTTGTCTTACAGAGGAGAAAGAAAATGATCCAGCTGACCAGGCAAAGAATGTACGCATGGAAAATATAGAGGTGAGTGCTTGTCATGCAATCATTTCAAATTAGAATAAACTGTGATTAAAGTAGGAATACGATTTCAAGGGCTCTATGCTCACAGATGTGAACAAGAAAAATTTAAAGCAAATTTGCCATGATTTTTTAATCCCTATTTTTTTTTTTTTTTAATTTTCACTTGTCAGAATTTCAGAAGTCATAAATTAGACAATTAATCTTATCTTGTAGGGTACTGTTCTCACGACTGTAATGAGTTCAAATAGAAATTTATAACCAAAATAAGTAAATTTTAAGATTTTCAATTAAAAACATCAGTGTCAGGTTTTTACTTGCATATAGTCTCTGTTGCCAAAGGTTCCTTTTGTAGGAATAGTCCCCCCCCCCCCCCCCCTTGTTTTTTTTTCAGACCTAGCGATATATAGGGCAGTTGAAGTAAAGGTCATCTATTTCTGTAGCTCATGGTTAATGAGGGTGGCCAGCACACTGACCAACCAACTGGGATTCACACGACATTGCCATGTAATGTAATGTCTTAATTTTTTTTGTCTTCTGTCATTCCACAGATGGGTAAAGCAGATTTTTCCTACAGACTTGTTGGTATAGTGAATCACCATGGAGAGTCTCTCTTTGCTGGTAAGTTGTTTTAATTTTACCTCCATTAGTAATGTCATTCTTCTTCTTCTAGCCAGCTTTATTGCTGCTGAGCTGTGAGCTCTTTTGCAGACTGTGCTAAGGAAAAAAAGTGTGCTGTTTTCTTCAGTTGTTCAGCACTGTCATACAGGGTGTTGGTTATGTTGGGCTGTAGTGGAAGTAGGGTCTGCCTAAGGTGGATTGGGGGGGGGGGGGGGGGCATTTAAAGAGGATATGGTTTAGGATTTCAAAGAGGTGGGCGCAGTGTCTGCCAAGGGGGGAGTTGTGTGGAGTTCTTTAATAGTGGTGTGTGTCCTGTTCTTAGTTGGAAAATTGTAGATTGTTCTTTACAGGGGAAGAAGTTAATACTGTACAGTTTGTTAGGCGTAGTCATTTCTTGTAATGTCATTCCTAGACACCTGTAGTATAATGAATCTCAACTGAGAATCTTTTTTTCAATCAGTAATGTCCACACAAAAATTCCAAGTGACCTTATAAATTTAATGGGTTGCTGTTACATGAATCAATTTTTAAAAAATCAATTAGGCAATTAATTTCCAGTTATTTTATTTTGATACCAACAAGGGAAAGTAATCCTGTAGTATTCACAGATATGTTCAAATATGTTGGGTATTGTCCCCTTAATTAAATTTGTTCACTTTATTTCTCCCGCACCCATTTTTGGATCAGCTGAAACCCAATTACTTATTGTACCTAGCAAAAACATGATTTTAAAAAAAAAGTCTTTTTTTTTAAGTATTAAATTTAAATTTTAAAAAATGTAATTATCAAAAAAAGGGAAATTTCATTTCTGATTGACATAGTTGTAAGTGTGGATTTCTTCCCCTCAAATAAGCTTTGTTTTTTTAAGATTTTAAAAATTTTGCTTATCTTATTAGGTCACTACACAGCCTTTGCTTACAACTTAAGCAAACAGAAATGGTTCTATATGGACGACAAGCACACCAAAGAAACTTCAGAAACCACTGCTAAAAGAGAGAGCTTGCATTCTGGCTATGTCTTCTTCTACATGGACAAGTAAGTGCTAAATAAGAAACATGCTTTGTAGGCTAGACCTGGTAGTTCCCCATTCTTAATTTTTGCCTCAGAAAAAAAAACATTCCTAATTTTTGCTAAGCTTATATTAATTCACTCTGGTAAAAAGGTTTGTATATATGTTATTTCTCCCACACCCAATCTCGGATCAAGCTGAAATTTTGCACAATTATTTCTTTTACCTGGCAACACAAGAATCAATTTAAAAAATTAACCAATTAGTTAATTATTTTGTTTGGGAAAGAATTTGTACATGACTGAAGTGGTGATATAAGCTGAATTAGTCTTCTTTATACATCATGTCTTAGTGAACACATGAAAAATAGGACGAGTCTATAAAAACAATCGATAACTCTACAATCTTCCATGTTCATAGGCTCTCCACTAGCAGTGATTACTCTGTTGGCTTGAGAAAGCTTGAGCTATGTGTTCGAATTCAAATCGTTCCCCCCCCCCCCCCCCCCCCCCCCCAACCTTTCTTTTTATTTTTATAAATGCTTTTTTATTGTTATTCTAGATCTATTTACAAATTTAATGACATGACTGATCCAAACTCATTGATATGCTTGATATAAACTTTGTTTTTAAACAGGTATTTTTTATGTTGTTTATTAATCATTTAAACTTTATTTTGCAGAGATTTGTTTCATGAATATGAAGCTAAAGTTCGGAGGACCAGCGGCATGAAAACATAAAATGTGAACAATTTGTTTCGTTTCTTTTATTGTACTTTTAATGTTACTGTAAAGGTTTAGATTTGTCTATATTTTTAATGGCAGGTAACATATTGTAGTTGTATTGACTTTGTTAGCATTAAACTTAATCCAAAGTCATAAATCTATTCCCTATCGTCCCCCCCCCCCCCCCCCTTTCACCAAATGTTTTTAAAATGTATTTATATTATAAATGGCAGATTAATGTGATGTTTTTTTATTTCTTTGCTCAAATATGCTTCATGGGGTCATTGCCAGTATAGGGGACATCTTTTTAAACATTTTAATCTAGCAAACATATTTTTGTTTGACCTCTAACCCTGAGTCCATCCTATCATCAATCATAGACTTGTCGTTTTTTGTTTTTTCTTGTTTAATTTATTTAAAACATTCTCTTATTGTTGGAGGGGGGTGGGGCAAATGCTCACTGCTGTGTAGTGAGTCTTATCACTCAATGTAAATGTCTCGGCTGTTTCTTGTACAGTATCATATTAATATATATTTCACAATGAAAACTAGTATAAATATTATATTTTGTGTTATGGCATGAGTATTGTATGTTTTTAACATTTACCAATCATAGAACAATTGTTTAAAAAAAAAAAATATTTTTTTTTTACTTTAACAAATCAAAAAACTATTGTTTTTTCCCCTAATTTAAATCATTTAGTCAGAAGTATAAATCTAGAATCCAGGTGTTTTAATATAAAGAATCCATGTGTTCTATCTTGTCCAGACCAACAGCATCCAGATAACTCTGAAGCTAAAATTTACTTCGTTTTAATCTCCCCTTGAATTGTACATTGACAGACACTGAACTGCTTTCCTTATTGTTTCTACCTCATGTCTGTCTGCTGGACATAATTTTATTCTTAGTAAGTGGTTCTAATGTAATTCAACTTTTTAAGTACTGTAGCTCCTCACTCTAATTTATTTTAGCCTGTATGAATGTGGAGATGAAGCCTGAGATTAGAGATGTTTGTCACTTTGTTGTTGTTGTACCAGAATGTACATTGAATACAATAAATGCATATATTAATTAAAACATTTGGTCAATTGTTGTTTTTTTTTTTATTTTAATACCTTGTAAACCTACTCATTTTTAAAATATTATTTAAAGAATCTTGCATCGGACTAAAAAAAATTTTAGAGTAAAAAATACAAAACATGGATCAAATCTCAAACATAGAACTGTCTACGTGAAGTTTACAGCCTAAATTAAAGTGGCTTTTACATGGCAAAGACTGATTTAATTTGTACTAAAAATCCATAAATTCTTGTGGAAACAAATGAACACTAAAAAAGATTTAACTCCAAATTTATTTCTTGTGATGGCTACTACAAGTATGGACTTTGAAGGTTTAGGACCAAGTCTTTCTGAAGAAATCTAGGCCCATGATACCAAGCCCATAACAATGTAATGTTATTTGGCTCATAACTTGGCAAATAAAGCTTTTTGAAAAAAAAAAGAAAAGCTTAGGTTGTTCAAGCATTTGTTGAGACCTAATGACAGAACTATGATCCTAGGAGACAGTGAAAGGACAATGTAAGGTTCTTCAGAAAGTTTGGCTAATGTGAATAAGCAACTTGGCAAATAAAGCTTTTTGAAAAAAAAAAAAGAAAAGCTTAGGTTGTTCAAGCATTTGTTGAGACCTAATGACAGAACTATGATCCTAGGAGACAGTGAAAGGACAAAGTAAAGGTCTTCAGAAAGTTTGGCTAATGTGAATAAGCATCTGCGGGGTGGATTCATATTGTCACAGTGCTCTATGTTGTAAATAAAGTTCCCCTTTCAGACCGTGCGATCTATAGGGCAGAAGATGTAAATGTCATCTGTTTCTCTATGTTGTTAAGTCTGTGATATAGTTTACCTAAACTATCTCTGGTTTCTTTGACCAATTCTAGGGCAGAAGATGTAAATGTCATCTGTTTCTCTATGTTGTTAAGTCTGTGATATAGTTTACCTAAACTATATCTGGTTTCTTTGACCAATTCTAGGGCAGAAGATGTAAATGTCATCTGTTTCTCTATGTTGTTAAGTCTGTGATATAGTTTACCTAAACTATCTCTGGTTTCTTTGACCAATTCTCTAGCAATATGATCATCCACTGACCAATACAATGTATTTACTAATAAGATTTATATGTCAGAACCATAGAATAACTAGTTTCGGATATGTCATCCAAACTTGTCCACCACAAGCCTACAGATCAACTGATGTAGTCACATCATTAAGTAACCTAGCTTTGTGGTCAACTGTTTTAGCGTCTACCACTTGTATAGTAGCCTAGCCTTCTAGTAAACTGTTACAGAGAATTTACCCGCTCCGTAGTCAAGCCTTCTAGTAAGTGTTACAGAATTTACCCACTCAGTAGTCAAGCTTTCTAGTAAACTGTTTAAGAATTTACCCACTCAGTAGCCTAGACTTCTAGTAAACTGTTTCAGAACTTACCCACTCAGTAGCCTAGCCTTGGCCAATTGTTTTAGACCACCACTTAGTAACCTTCGTCTGAAGGTAAATATCTGTGTGAGATCATAAGGATATATATTCAGATAATTGTTTTTAAGCAGAGAAAAAATAAATGGCCAAAGGGAAACGTGTTTTCAGTCGTATTAAACTATGATTTTGTTTGTTTGTTATATGTATTCAAATCAAAACCATTGATTGAATGTGTATTAGTCTTGCAGTACAGTTAAGTAGTGCACAGAATTCAATTTCTACTTGTATGATATGATTGCTTTATGGCCATTTTTTGCAAAATCTAAATTTCACAAGTTTCTAGGCCTAAGAATATATGCCATGAATGTACCATTATGGCTTTCTGAACAATAGCATAACCACCATGTCTGGTGTCCAGTCAGCCAAGTTTGGTGTCCAGAAGTTTTCACTTGGAATGTTGAGACGATCATTCTGAAATAACACAAACGCTTGACATTACTTTAATGCTTGCAAGGGAAGATAACTGTGTTGTAAGATCGTCTGTTAATGGGCAGACGAGATTTTTTTAAGAAAAGCTTTATAGTTTAGAAAGGGGAAGGCTTGAGGTGCCAACATGTCAGCACCACAAATGAAGTCTTAGATAAATGTCTACATTACACAGTTTTGTACACATTCCATTTGAGATTTTCTCACGTGACGAAAACTATAAATTGCTAGTTTTTCGATGTATCCGGTGTACACAAGAAAGGACGTGTTAATAAGCTAATTTTCTTATTTTTAAGGTATAGGTTAATTTTGGTGCACTTTAGAGCTCTGCAGAATCAACTTATCTAAGATTTTCCTTTTGTGGCACAAAATATTTTTAATATGGCAAATCTTTTCTTATCTTATAAATTACTGATGTTACTTCAAAAAAAGAATATGATTACGTCCTACGCATGTTCCTAGGTCAATCTAGTCATGCATGCAGGGCCGGTCTTAGGCCACTGCAACCTATGCGACCGCAGTGGGCACCGCACTTTCATAGGCCCTGCGCGATGCGAATTCTAGGTGTAGATTATTAAATTAAGCTATTTTAACTTGTCATTAAAGGGTTCCTGGAATTCTCCTAAAATTATAAAATATAAGAAAAAGTCATGAAAATCTCCTAAAATTATTAAAATCTTCTGAAAACTCATGCAAATCTTAAAACAGACAAAGTTGTCATTTTGGGGTGTCATTCAATATGGAAAACGCATATCCTAATCGCAATAAAAAAAAAACGGCATTGCCAGCTTTCATTTAATAAAAATGTAATAATAAGCCGAATTTTAACCAAAACAAGTTCAAATGCTTAATTTACTTCAATAGTCACTCGCATACAAATATTGGTCTAAATCTATCTCGACTTCTTAAAAAAAACAAAAAAATTAAAAGCGATATTTTGCTAGTCGATAGTAAATCTAAAAGACAGATCTGAATGTTTATCGGCTGTTTGTTGGAAAACTACTATCTACTGTAGATGGCTCGTAAAGTTAATTGGACACTGATTTTGTACTTAGTAAAATATAAATAAAATGCAAAGACGAATTTCTTTTCTAATACAAAATCTTAATTTTCACTTTTTATCCTTACCACAACCCAAATAAGGCCCCGCGCAATCCATTTCGCATAGGGCCCAGCAACCTGTAGGACCGGCCATGCATGCATGTGAACCAATGACTTAAATTCTGCCAAACATTTTTTTTTCTTAGCTGGCTAAGGCACCCCATTCCATGCTCTAATAGCACTAGTGAAGAGGTAGGGCAGCGCTTTTGTACAAATTTGTCCTAGCATATGGAAGGAGGAATGTGCCTCTATCTTTGTGTCTTATAATTTTATTAGACTTTTACTCTTTAAAGGCATATTTCTTGGCAAATTTTAAGCCATTGACTACCATGCATGACTAGATAGATACGCGTGGGACGTAATTATTATTGTACTGCCATAATGTATGCATTCTGGGGAATAATTATTTACAAGTTACATTTGCAAATGACATGTTATATTGGCAACTACTTAGCGGTAATGAAAGAGATTTAATACAAAAATAAACTGGCATGCATTGAGATATAGTTGAAAGTTAAGAAGTACTAAAGCTCAATTCTTTTTTTTTTCTTAGTTGGCAACATTAAATTACAATTTATCGTCCTTGACATTGTTTAGTTATCGTGAAAACTAAAATATGATCTATTTGGGCATAAAAATGTTTTTTTGGAGAACAATGTAAACATTACCTCCCCTGGCCTAATCACGCCATTAGGGTTACAAAGTGTGCAGCTGTCAGATGTGAACCAAAAGCCAGCGCCGTAAATCTGTGCACAGTTCAAATAATTTCCATCGTTATCTTGGTCCCAAGTGGAGAAATTTATGCTCGTTCCTGGCCAGCAGGCGGTCATGTTTTTCTTGCTGTCTAAAAAGATCACAATAATAATAATAACAAGATTACAAAGAGAGTTTGTGTTACACAAACTCAGAGGCGGCCCCCGTCGAAGTCGGATCTGCCTATTCGCAAAGAATATTCAAGAGGTTATTTAATTTTGATGGTCAAAAGTTATAATGTTTCAAAGATTCATTTGTCGTTGTAAAAAATGTTGTTTTTTGTTTAATTTTGATGGTCAAAAGTAATAATGTTTCAAAGATTCATTTGTCGTTGTAAAAAATGTTGTTTTTTGTTTTGTTTTGTCGTTCGGATTTATCGATGGTCCCTGGTTCAAACCCTGCATGCTCCCATCCCCCGTCGTCCTACTGGAGGTTTGTAATTAAAAAACAAAAGAAAAGAACAGATATATCGTGCTATTACTTCGATGTCTCAGCACAGTTAGGCCTATCAACAGAGATATCGTGCTTTTACTTCGATGTCTCAGCACAGTTAGGCCTATCAACAGAGATATCGTGCTATTACTTCGATGTCTCAGCACAGTTAGGCCTATCAACAGAGAATCGGCATTTTTATTTAAATGGAACTAGAATGAGGATGTAGATCTACCTAAATTAAACTTCTGATTTAGCACTCTTAAGATCTATATCTACTAGATCTAGATCTAAAATATAAGCTTGGAATAATGTAGCTGAAATTAAGATAAGATTTGTGTACAAAAAAATATCCTAGATAAGCTATCAATAGACTGAATGCAACATTGAATTTAAAAAAAAAAAAGTATATTAGTTTTAGTATAGGCCCTATTATAACATTGCATTAATATCAAAACGTTTGGAAATCAAAATCTACACTTTAAGTAATGAAATTGAAATTCTACATCTTAATCTAGTCTATTTTAGTCTTAACTAGATCTAGAAATCTAGAAGATAATTTTAATAAATCCAGATCTAGATATACTGTAATAAAAATCTAGATCTAGTTTAAACTTACGGGGGGCCGCTAAAAATCTAGATTAAATCTAAATCAAAACATCATTCCTTTTTTTAAATGCGAGTCACATAACGAGGCTTAATAAACATTACTATACCGAGTTCTATTAGCATTTCATTTGAAGAATTAATTCCATATAACGTCAACGGGAAAAAAAAACACTACATCACACGGCCTAGACTAAAAAAACGCCTTCATCAATACGAGCCATTTATTGAGTGTTCATAGACATTGGTGCACCGAGTGCGTTCTTTTAGCATTACATTTAAAGAGTCCATTCATATGACGTCAAAGAAAAAAAAATTCCATTACCTCACAATAGGCTAGTACCGGTACCATAAAAAAATGTCTTTATTTACACGAGATATTTAACGAGGGTTCATAGACATTGGTGCACTGAGTTCTAATAGAATTTATTTAAAGAGGATCAAAGCCGCATTGTTTTTGCGTTTTGTCTGTATGTCGGTCTGTCCGTCATCTTAATATTAAAAAACAAAAACAACTAAAAGCTATTAAAAATTGATTAACCTTTATTTTACGTTTCAAAACATTGCAATAATTTTAGGTATGAACACAATTGATTTAAGTTTATATAATAGATTGTTCCGGATGTTTGTATAAATAGTAAAAGAAAAAGAGAATTCCAGATAAATATAATACCGTTAATTAAATTTGTTGGATGGTCTCGTATAAACATTAGAAGAACTACAGCCTTGTGGAGATATATTCATACCTTACTTGGTGTTTGGATGTTGTTTTCCTTAAAAATCGGAACATAATATTAACGATAATTAGATTTTTTTACGGTTTAGGTAGAAAATTAATTGTACTGTAAGAGAGAAGTGAGTTAAAATATTTTTCAAAAAAATCCGGAATAACATTATTTCGTAAATGAGAAGATTGTTTGTTTATTAATTAGAAGAGGAAGTTCAAACAGTTATTTGGCGTTAGTAGATTTTTAAATAAATTCGGAAATTTCTGGTGACGATTTGTAAGTAATATAAGTCGATTTCTTTTCAAAACAAAATCCAGAACATTTTTTATCGATTCCTAAACTTTTATGTTATGTTTCAGCAAGAAAATTAAATGTCTAAAAAGTGATTTTCAGTAATCAATTCTAGTATATTACTTTTTTTAAAGCCCTGAACAACCTATTGTCGATATTTTTAAAATTTGTTTAAAGATGAAAATACGGAACAATTTGATATCGATAATCAAATTATAGTGACGCATTGTCAAATAATATACGTGTAATATTAGTCAATTATGCGATTTCAAACAATCATTAGGAAAAATTCATTTTTTTTAAAACAATATCCGGAACATTTTTACACTTAATGAAATATAAGTCAGTATAGAGATTTTGATTTAGCATTAATATGCTATTTACATAAAAAAGGGAACAACATATTATTGATAGTGTGTTTTTGCAACGTTTAAACATGGAAATCAAATGTTATATAAGTTAGAAGAGCAAACACACATTTGTTGGCGTTGATTAGTATTGCAAAAAAAAATAAAAAATCCGGAACAATTCATTTAGATACTTAAAACTATTGAGATGTTACGGGAGGAACATTAAAGGGTAAATCAGATTTTCAATAGCTTTTAGAGTTATTGTTTTTTATCTAATCGTGACGGACAGACCTACCGTAAGACAAAACGCACAAAAATAAACCTTTTTTATTCTGATGAGGGCACTAAACAAAAAATAAATAAAATCTGATTTTTTAAAAAAGTTTAAGAAATTAGTTTAGCACTTTGTCAAGGCCGGGCTTTACCTACTATACGAAAGTCGCTGCATAAAAAGTCCATTTTAAAAAATGTGCGTGATATTTACATACAAAGTGCATTTTTAGCCTTTGTAAACAAACATGAATGTTTTCTTTTAATTTTAGCATATAGTTGACCAGAAAAAAACACATTTAATTAATATTTATATTTTATAAAAATATTTGACTTAGTGATACTGAACATACGCAAAAATTGTCCATCTTTGTGAGCATATTGTAACATTGCCTCCCTTACATTTACGTTATTGTTTTAGAATAGGTGTATTTTTATGAAAAATTCGCTTGCATAATTAATGTTATAAATAAAAAGGTTTGCTTTTAGAAAACTAAAAGTAGCCGTTGCACCTAAACTTTTCAAGACGCATTTAATGGTAAAAAAAATATTTTTCTTATCTCTTCTAGTTTTCGAGATCTGAGTGTGACAGACGGACATTTTGCACAAACCTAATAGCGGCTTTTTCCCTTTACCGGGGCCGCTAAAAATACTTTTACATTATTCTACTTTTTAGGCTACCTTCAGGGCCGGCCTTAGGTATAGGCAAACTAGGCAGCCACCAAGGGCCTCTTATAGATGTGGGCTTCACATAGGACTCAAGAAATATTTTTCTATAGAGAAAAAATTGCGAAACATAGATCAAATTTCAAACTCTATGGCTCTTTATGTCTACTAGCCTAGTTCTAAGTCTCTACTATGATTCAAGGTTTATTCACAAATGTTTAGATCTACTTGTCAGAAGACAAATGTTTAATGCTTTTGGTGAAATGTCGAAGCGTTATTTCTAGTCTGGTGATCATGAAGCATATTCGTGCTAACGGTGCTCTATGAATTTAACTTATTTGTTGATTTAGATGTAGATACAGGACGGTTTATAATTCATTTCGTATTTTTCTATCTTAAATGTTTTTCTATTTCATTTGGGGTCATTATATTCACTTCGCCAATGGCCTCCCTACATGCTTTTGCCTAGGGCCTACAATTACCTAAGGCCGGTCCTGTTACATTCAATGGATTGTTTGGGGATAAAGTATGTATCCAGTTCTTAATATGTTGCAGTCTACGAGTTCAATCACCCAGGTAGATAAGAGCTGGGATATGCATTCATGTTTCATCGCATATGGCTTAATAGATTTCCCTTTTAAATTTAGACTTTGTTATCTATAGGGCAGAGGAAGTAAAGTTTATCTATTTGTTTGGCTGACAGTTAACGAGAGTGTGTTGTGGCCAGCATCAAAGAGAAGTATGCAAGCTTGTTACGTTATCTCTACTTATAGCAAAACCGCCCATTGTGTGTTAAACATTGTTCCTGTTCTTCTGGCTTGAAAAAGATTTTACCTGATACTTATATGAAATATCACCTGATTTTTTTTTCTACCTGCATATTTAGTGGAAAAAACTGTTTTAACAAGGTTTTCTTGTAAAAACTAGATATCACTGAGCGAGAAGATTTAATATTAGACCTAACAAAATTGAAGCTCGATATTGAAAATTTGTCATCAAAGCAACTGACTTATAGGCGTTTTTTTTTTGTTTGTTTGTGGTGAAATATTCATAATATATAGACCTATTATGAGATTCATAACAAACGAATATTCGCATTTGACTAGAGTAACACCAATAGTGCTACTGATGAATTTAGAAATATTTCAGGATAGAAGTAAACTAGCAATTATACATAAAACACTGAACCATAATCTTCAAATACAACAGCAAAATCTAATAAAATTCTCAGAAAGACACAAAGACAAAGGCACATTCCTCGTTCCATATGCTAGGAAAAATGTGTACAAATGCCCCTTTCTTCCTTATTGCTATTAGAGCATGGAATGGGTTGCCTGAGCTAGCCAGGAAAACCAGTGACTTAGTAGAATTTAGGCCATTGGTTAATATGTATGACAAATGCATGGCGCGTAGGACGTAACCATCTTCTTTTTTGAAGTAACGTCTGTATTATATAAGATAAGAATTTTATATTGCTTCGTTTCAATTTGAATTTCATTATTAAATATATACGACTTCAAAAAAAACATTTGAAGCTGATGAATTTTCAAAAATGTATAATTAGCTTGAAAAAATGGCAAGGGGTCTATGAGATAGAAAAAAAAAGTTTGGGAACCACTGGTTTACATCGTTCTCAACGCCTGCGTTGCGGTTACTCACCTGTGACGTTATTGCTCCAACCATTTTCGAAAGTGACCGCATACTTCGCTGCTTCATTGGCCATTTTAAAACCGTTATAGTAGTACTGGTAAATTCTTGTCTTCCCGCTCGACAACTGTACCAATAGGATTTGAGAGTTGCTGCCCACGTGACAAGCGGAAAGATCATAAAACATAATGTTAAGGAGTGCACATATTAGAAAGTGGAGATGGATTGTCACCCCATTAGAAAAGATACCAACAACAGAGCTAGACAGGACATAGGACGCAGAGGGTGACTAAAAAGAACATGGCGACGCAGTGTAGTAAATGAAACCTAGAGGACAGGAAAGAGCTGGGAGGCCATTAAAAAACTAGCAAGAGACCGTGGAGAGTGGCGTGTTTTTACTGAGGCCCTATGTTCCATGAGAGGACTGGAAAAAGCTGGGAGGCCATTAAAAAACTAGCAAGAGACCTTGGAGAATGGCGTCTTTTTACTGAGGCCCTATGTTCCGCGAGGAACGCAAAGGAAAGATGATGATAAAGTTAGGATACTTAATCAACAATAGGACTCAACAATTCTTGGATCTTGTAATGGATTGACCAGAAGTTGGATATTGCAAATGTTCGGGATACTGTGAACTAGCGTAAACGATTCAAAACAGCTTTTACAAAGCCTAGACCAACTCACTTCGCCTGTCTGGTACTCTACGCATTGTGAACGCCTTACTTCTCCCACTTTCCATTCGAGGATTAAGTTGAAACTTTGCACAATTATTAATTTTTCCCTAACCTAACAGGAATCAATCCAAACATTCAACAATTCGTTAATTTTGTTCAATATGGATCCTCTAAACACCAGGCCTAGTTTAACAATATTTTATTAGCCGCTCAAACAAAGAATGCCGCCATATTTTGTTTATAATGCTGTTTATATTATAAGTTTTTTTTGTTTTTTTTAACAGCCTTTCTTTCTTTATACAACAAATATGTTGGCTTATTATGTTTCACAAACAACTAAAGATACGTTTACTAAATTCAGAGTCCACTTGTAGTTTCTTCGGCCCCTCCCATTTCGTAAACGCACAAATATTAAATGTCATGGTACCAGTCCATCAGAGAAAAAAGTCAGGGCTCTAACTTAGGTAAGTTACATTTTCCAACCTTTTTAAAAAAAAATTAATTTATTATTATTTTTGTTTGGTATTGAACAAGGTAAATAAATCGTACTTGACGAATTTGGTGGTATAAGTTGAATTAGTCCCCTTGAGGAGTCTTCAACCCTGAGTGAATAACTTTTTTAAAATACATTTTTAATAGCGATGACGGTAACATTTACACAAATACACCCTTTATCCGAATGATCCATACAAGTGATAGGATCATAGCGCATATGATTAAGCTAAAAACATGCAATTGCGACAAAACAAAAACAATTTGTAAAAAATATTTCTAATCGCACAGATTTATTATTTTTAGTCTAGCTCTGTTACACATTTAATTACATGACTGAATCCAAACTAATTGTCAGAACTAGCTTAATATACTTTTTTTAAAAAGTAATTTATATATTTTTCTTGTTTAGAATTGTGTTTACGACATTAATAATTTTATTTCTGCTACACAGAAAACAATCGCATCGGTTGCTATTTTCCCCCAAGGGACGTGATGGTAGTCTTGTTCCAGGTGTCACTCTTCCTCCCCTTTCCCGGGATATGGCTGAATGAGAAATCTGCACGGGTGATCTATTTGGGCAGCGAGTAACGACCAGCCTCCTTTACTTCCTCCAACTTAAGTCAGGTGTCCATTAGAGTTGGGTGGAATCAGGGGCGCCCTATATAGGGCTATCCGGAAATTTAAAATCCCAGTCTTCAAAATTCACCAAGAATCAAACTCAGGACCCAAGTCCGAAAGCCAAGCGCTTAACCACTCAGCCACCGTGCCCCTCGAGGTAAGAACATCATCTTTATATTGTTTGTTTGTTTAGAAAAGAATGAATATCTACTTTTTTAAAAAATGATTGGGAAATGAGTGTCAATTTTCATGAGACGGGTGGCTACTTCCGCAAGATTGGTGTCGTACCTGGTCGTTAGCCAGTGGATGTAGTCGTTACCCAACCAAAAGTCTTTCTCAGTCACCTCGAACCCTGTTTTGTAGTGCTGCCAGGTTTTGTTAAAGTCTATGTTTGCGTTTGTACGTAACTGAATCATTGTTAGTCCTGTTCCTTGGCTCATCTGACAGTACACCTGAAACAGAAGATAAGGTAGAAGGGAATTGGAAAGAGGATGTTTCACCAAGATGTCTAGATCTATATTGTTTGCCCTACATCGACATTACATTGCGCATGCGCAATTAGCCGAGACAATTAACACCTTCATACACGAAGTCACAATTTTGTTCCAAAAAATTATTTTGTGGGTTGGTTATGATGCAATGGACCCCAGGAGTAAGTCAAGCAAAAATTTTGTCCATCGGTCAACAATTAAGCGAATTACATCAAGTGTACGTTTGTACACACCATGTATCAATGCAGTAAAAGGGGACATAATTTAACATAGCCATATAGAGAAAACTTTTAACAAAAATAATTAAACAACCAATATAAATCAAATTATTTATTTACTTTTATCAAATCTATAAATTTTATTAAGCAAATGGCATTCTAAAAATCACTTATTTCTAACTAATACTACATAAAAAATAGCATTTTGAGTATTCAGCTTCGCCCATTGTATCCCATCCTAGAATTTGTACACCTTTGACTTATTTCTGCAACAACTTTTCAGATACATGCTTCAGAAGAAGCCTAAAGCAAGCCCACATTCACACACACAGTTATATCAGGGTTGACAAACACTTGTGGAGTCTGAGGCTGTGAAATAAGAAAAAGACCATGTTTGAATAGGATCTCTCTTTCTAACAGCACAACAGTACATAAATATATTTTCACATTGTATATAATCTAGATAGCTTAAGAATTGTTAATATTTATAATAAGTTTAAATGAAGTTCTAGGTTTCAGTGACCAGCGGATGGAAAAGTGCAGGGTTCAAACAGATGACCATCATGAAGACAGTCCGAAGTTCATACCAAATTACCATGAAGTGACTCGTTGCAATAAGTCCCCAACAGTAAAATGTCTGGGTGTAGACATGATAATTATATCCTAGCACAAACCTCATGCAGGATGTGCAGGGGATGGAAGTAGGCAAGGTTTGAATGGGTGACCTCCAAGACGACAGTCCGAAGCCCAAACCAAACGATTAGGCAGTGATCCGTTGTAACAAGTCTTCAACAGTAGAATGCTTCTGGGTGTAGACATAATAATTATTAAATAATAATACATCCTTGCACAAACCTCCTGCAGGCCAGCAGGGGATAGACGTGGGCAGGGTTTGAACAGGTGACATTTAAGACGACACTTCGAAGCCCATACAGAACGAAGGCAGTGATCCGTTGGATCAAGTCCTCAACAGTAGATTGCCTCTGGGGGGAGACATGGTATTCTAAGTAGTAATATTACATCTTAGTACAAAACCCTGTAGGACACAGCAGGGGGATGGAACTGTGCAGGATTTAAAAAAGTGACCATCATGATGGCATTTCGAAACCAAACGACCAGGAAGCGATCTGTCGTAATAAAAACCTAACAGTTAGATGTCACTGTGTGTGTTCATGAAGGTTATTAACTAGTAATATTTCGTCCTAGCCTAAATCTCTTGAAGGACAGCAGGGATGGAACCGGACAGGTTTCGAACAGATGATCATGATACAACCAGGTAGTGAGTCAGGCAGTTATCCGTTGTAACACATCCTCAACAGAAAGATAGGGTGTTTTCTGAAATAAAAACAATAAAACAAAAATGAATAGATGTAATATATAAACTTATAATTTATATTTAATAATCTTACATTTTAAATTATGTGTATAAAATGATCATTTAGGGCCTACATAATTGATCAAATATATTCTTTCAACGTTGCAATTGACTATTGACACACAAAGAAATTTTATTTTAAGTCTAGAGACTACTTTTAGACTTAACCTTTTTTTTAGCTTATTAAATTATACATTAATTAAATCTAGTTGGTTTTAGATCTAGTCTTTAAATCCAAATTCTAATCTAAAACTAAAACAAATACTTTGAAGAACTAAACAGAAACATACAAGAAAATGAAGTGATAGATCTAAATCTAACACTTAAAATGTAAAGATTAGATCTATTTTTAGATCTAGACTATATTTAGAAATAAACCTAATAAGTCTATAATCTATGCTTCGAAATTTTAAAATAAACACCTGGCGTCTTTTTACTGAGGCCCTATGTTCCGCGAGTGATACACGCTGTGAACATTTGTACACATCACTTTTCACAAAATTATTTAGGACAATATTATGATAAGATATATTAATCTTTTTATATTTCCAATATCTTCTTATCTTATCTTATATAATACAGACGTTACTTCAAAAAAGAAGATGATTACGTCCTACGCGTCATGCATTTAGTCATGCATATTAACCAATGACTTAAATTCTGCCAAGTCACTGGTTTTTCTGGCTAGCTCAGGCAACCCATTCCATGCTCTAATAGCACTAGGGAAGAAGGAGTATTTGTACAAATTTGTCCTAGCATATGGGACGAGGAATGTGCCTTTATTTTTGTGTCTTTCAGAGTATTTTATTAAATTTTGTTTTTGTATTTGAAGATTATGGTTCAGTGTTTTATGTATAATTGCTACTTTACTTTTGAGTCTTCTGTCCTGAAGGCTTTCTAAATTTAGTGATTTTACTAATGGTGTTACCCTAGTCAAATGTGAATATTCGTTTGTTATGAATCTCACTGCTCTATTTTGTGTTTGTTCCAGTTTCTTAATGTTTTCTTGAGTTGAGGGGTCCCACACGGTGGATGCATATTCTATTATTGGCCTAACCAAGGTTAAATAACATTTTAGTTTTATGTTCTTATTTGATTTATAGAAATTTCTTTTAATAAACCCTAATGCTTTGTTGGATTTTTTTATAGTTTCATCAATATGTGGATTCCATGACAGTTTTTCATTTATTATAACACCTAGGTATTTTGAGTTTTTAGTCTGTGTTACTGGTTTGCCATGAATAAGATAAGTGGAATTAATTTGTTTTAGTTTTTTTGTTACTCTTAACAACTGACATTTTTCTGGGTGGAAAGACATGCTCCAATTTGATTCCCATTTCTGTAATTCATCTAATTCTCTTTGTAAAATATCTGTGTCTTGTTTTGTTTTTATTGTTCTATATATTATGCAATCGTCTGCAAATAATCTGACTTTTGTTCCTGAACTAATGCAATTTGGTAAATCATTTATGTAAATTAAAAATAGTAGTGGACCCAAAACTGTTCCTTGAGGTACACCTGAGTTTACTGTTATTGGTGTTGATTTAGAGCCATTTATTATTACAGTTTGTTCTCTCCCTATCAGAAAATCTTTAATCCACTGATGCAGTGGACCGTTAATGCCGAAATATTTTAATTTTTTAAGCAAACTATGGTGGTGAACTTTGTCAAAAGCCTTGGAAAAATCTAGTAAGATAGCATCTATTTGTTCACTATTATCTAAACCTTTTGAAAAATCATCAATTAGTCCTATTAGTTGTGTTTCACATGATCTATATTTCCTAAAGCCATGTTGGTATGGGGTGAGGACATTATGTTTGTCTAAGTGGTTTATGATATTGCTACATATTATGTGTTCTAGTATTTTACATGTGATGCTGGTAAGTGATACTGGTCTGTAGTTTCCTGGATCAGATTTTTCTCCTTTTTTAAATAGGGGGGTGACATTAGCTTCTTTCCAGTCCTTTGGTACTCTGCCCTGGTTAAGCAATGGTAACATATTAATTACCTACATCTTAACTACAATATTTAATATGATTTATATCGAAGAGAATAGTTTTAATAAGAAAATTAGACCTAGGAATTTACTTACCAAATCGAGCTATTTGACCAACTGGATTCAAGTTGAAATTTAAAAATTTTCGCTTCCTTTCTGTTTAAAATACGGTGTATAATAAACAAAGAAGAGGTCGATAAATTTATCTCCGGTGTTTACAAAACTTGTCCACAACTTTTTATATGAAAAAAATCGTTTTAAAGTCATGTGTACATATGTACACACCGTGTACGAAGGGGTTAAGGTAGAAGTGAATTGGAAAGAGAATCAATGTTACACCTAGATGTCTAGATCTATTATGTTGGCCCTACATCGGCAATAAATTGCGCATGCGCATTAGCCGAGACAACGTCGACGAGAAGATCGTGTTACTTTGAAAGCAGACGATGCCAAAAGTGGTTTTATCCAGTACTTCTGGTCAGTTCTGTATCCGCCGTTGAGATATCCATCAAAACAGTCTGAGAAAAAAAAATAGTCACAAGTTTTTTAATGTTCGTGTGTGTGAGAGAGAGAGAGTAAATTAAATTTTTTTTTTTTACAAAACCTCAATTCAAGTCAGAACTTCATGGAACCTGAAACCAGCCAGGAACATGCTTGGGCAGCTTGTTTCAAAAATAGCTCTAATGATTTTCCTAAAAATTTAGATAACAGTTGGTGTATGTTGCTGAGAAAAGAATTACTAACTCGTTGGCCACACGTTGAAAACTCTAGCTTGAAGTTTGACCGTTACCGTTATTGAACTAAAAAAATTAAATAAATTTTAATTTGGCTACGGATTTAGATATGAGTCTAGATCCAACATCGGTTTTGAAAGAGATTATCGCTTTTGGGAATTTACGAATCTAAGGCATTATTGATTCAAGAGATAAATAAATTTGAAAAGAGAAGTTCCCATTTCAGACCTTGCTATTTATATGGCAAATAATTTAAAGATCATCTGTTTCTGTGGCCCACGGTTAACGAGGGTGTTATGTGACCAGCACAACGACCAACCGCCTTTACTTTACCCGAGCGTATGTGTGGACTTAGACGCGCCCAAAGATTCCGAAAATAAAAACACCAGTCTTCACCAGGATTCCAAGATGGTAAAAAATGTTCCATTGCTTTTTAATCTAACATTTATTATTTTTTTAAGAGAAAATTAAAAGCTCTATAAGTTGGTTAAAGGAGGTATTGTCTTTTTTTTTTTTTTTTAAAAGTATTTTAAATGTTTTTCTTGTTACACAATTTAGAGTCTACTTCCGGGGTTACCTTCCATTTGCCGTTGGCAATATGCCCCCACATAGCCGTCAACACATTGACATGTCCCATTGCTTGACATTGTGGCCCCATTCTTACAGCTCAAGGTCAGCTGATGGAAGTTAGTAGAGATGATAAACATTAATAAGAGTTTACATTGATAAGGTTGCAATAGAACAAGAAAATGTGAGAAGTTTGGATGCTAGAATTCACATCCATCTTCACCTCAAACTTTTCACACTTGCGCAACGTAATAATAGTTTTTTTCTGTCACTATGCAGGTATATGCATGAGCCTATAGTTGGTATATTTCTTGGTTGGTGCGAATCTTCCATACGGTTTCCTCATATATGCACCATACATTTTTCTGAGAATGTTTCTTTCCCAAGTGTTTAGACGATTTCATGAGGTTCAACCCAAAAGTTTGAGACGTTCCTTCATAAGGCGCTTACCTCCTGCTGGTAGGCGATGGAAGAGGGCAGATTTAACACTCTGGACACACATGACGCCTGAAGTGAGAGACCAAACAGTGCACGGTGTCCTGGTTAGAACTGTGGATCCTCATGACGCCTAAAGTGAGAGACCAAACAGTGCACGGTGTCCTGGTTAGAACTGTGGACCCTCATGACGCCTGAAGTGAGAGACCAAACAGTGCACGGTGTCCTGGTTAGAACTGTGGATCCTCATGACGCCTAAAGTGAGAGACCAAACAGTGCACGGTGTCCTGGTTAGAACTGTGGATCCTCATGACGCCTAAAGTGAGAGACCAAACAGTGCACGGTGTCCTGGTTAGAACTCTGGACCCTCATGACGCCTGAAGTGAGAGACCAAACAGTGCACGGTGTCCTGCTTAAAACTGTGGATCCTCATGACGCCTGAACCACATGCCATACGGACACGCGTTTTGTTTTCGAACAAAGATATAGATATACAGATTTATACATTGGCTATTATCTTATCTTATATAATACAGACGTTAGTTCAATTATTTGTAGTTGTCTTAAGAGTTGAGTCAAAGACCTTCGAAAGAAGCTCATTTTCGCCGTCTGGTTGGAAAATTGTTTGGAAAAGAGTCTGGCAGATGTAAATAGATCACGTGTCTATTTCCTGTGCCTCGAAGACTCTCGGGATTAAAGACATGTTCGAGCACACCAGGGAATCAACATCATTTTCCTTCAATGTACCACACTAACCGTACGGGTGTCCACAAATGAACTGTCCCCATGAGGAACGGCAGGGTGGTTTAGGCTCGCTTTCAATCCTCGACCAGTGCAGTGAACAATGTTGGTAGTTTTATTTCACTACTCTAGTGACCTAGTAGTCTCTTTTAATGACCATATCCACTTGGGCTCAATATTGCGGTTATAGCAATCATGGTGTAGGGTTATCAAACGTTCTGCAAAAGGAGAACATGTTCTAATATCCGAAATATGTACACAACATTTTACAATCTGTGATCTATGTATTCTAGCTAGTTATGGTACTTCAACCTGTGATTGCAGTTTTCTAGTTAGTTATGGTTATTCAGCATGTGATTGTTTGCTGTTGCGTTATATATCTTATTAAATATTTTCTCTTCTTAATCAATACTTGGTGTTTTTGAGTCATCCATAGACATGTTTGTATAATGTTTGACATGTTTTGGATGTTCCTTGAGAGTTGAAGATAATCTACTTCCAAAACCCAAACCTTACGCAGAATGGCGGAAGATGGCAGCGGGCAGAGTTCGAACCCGGGGGGTTAGTAATTACCAAACGTCAGTCCAGAACGCGTATCACACAAACAGGCAGCCTTGTTTATCCAAAAAAGCCTAGTGCAGGAACTCGCAACAACCATAAACCATTTAAAAAGAACATTAACATACTAATAGCATCCACTGGACATTTAACTCTTTCTCTACGTAATTATTTTCCTCGTTTCGAAAGTATTATTTCTTTTGCTCATTTGTATTTCACTATCCTGTTATCATTAAACTTCAATAATTTTTTTTCTTTGTTATCAGAAAATGTTATATTTGGTATTGACTTCTATGAGAATGCATTCTCTTTTTACACAACACAAATTAAAGTTTATAAATTGTTGGCATCGTCAGTTAGGAGAGAAAGAGTTAAAAAACAAAACACAGAACAAAAGCATCATAGAACATACCACGGAGAAGTTGCTAATCCAACTTAAATTTATGAACAACCCTGTAACGTGTACTCACCTTTAAATAAACCCTGACCGCGTTGTTGGAACCACACTCACCCACGTTATGCAGGACACTCCAATTGTAAAACGAACAGGCCGAGTCGTTGACCCGCAAGTAGGCGGCGCAGCCATCCTGGTCGGCGCATTCAAAAGCACACTCCATATGCCTTTGGGTGGTTAACATCGAGTAGGGAGCCGCTGAGGCATTGCAGACAAGAGACTTCTCGAAGTAAGTCAGCGAAGTCGGCGAAGCTTTGGCCACGTGCAAGACAGATGCGCCTCCAATTAAAAGTAGTAGGGCTGTGTGAAAATAGTCAAGTTCCATGTTTTTTCAACAATATCCGGAATAGTTGCAGCGTTTATATTTGAGCGTGCAATGACTTTAGATTATAGATCAACATGCTTCTTGTGTCCCTGCTCTAATAATCAGATTGTAGACTTCCTGGCCAAAATTATCTCATGATACGTTCTAATAGACAGAATGCTAAAATCTTGATTAGGTTTACTTGTAACAGTCTGCTGGTAAGACGTACATTATGGCCCCTATGCAAAGATCTTGCAACTCTTTAAATAACCTTGATGTTATGGTATTTTAAGATATTATCTTTCACTTTTACCATTATTGTTTAACATAATTTTATAGATAATAGTCTTAATGAAAATACATTGGACAAGCTATTTAAAAAAAATAAAGCCCAATAAAGAACTCCACTCTTCTATCTTTGCCTATCTGTAGACTTTGAGCAATTTCTTCATTTAGAATCAATTATTTACATTAGTTAACAGCATATAATTTGTTCACTTTAAGACTTTAATTAAAATTACAAACTCTATAAACTTCTAGATGGTGTGTTTTAAATTGTTGTATCTTGTTTTCTATGATTAAAATGATTGGACAAAAAAATAAAATTTTATAGTTAAAAAAAAAAAGCTTCATCAAAAGTGTAATACGGCGATATTAAACTACTCATCGGGCTAGAGATGAATAATAACAATTAAAACAAATTCTTAACACTGATATTAAACTACTCATCGGGCTAGAGATGAGTAATAACAATTAAAACAAATTCTTAACACTGATATTAAACTACTCATCGGGCTAGAGATGAGTAATAACAATTAAAACTAATTCTTAACACTGTTAAAACTGGCCCGGTTCGAAATGCGGTCTGCAGTAGGGCTCGATCATGAATAGAATAACATGTTTTCAGCTTTATTGCTCGCGCTTGCTTGAACTCAATGTTGCCAGACTTTTCGCGATCATAATTTCAATATTAGTTTTTCTGTCAAGCAGCTTGGCAGGCCACAGGTTTACACCAGTATGTGATGTGAGTGTGTGGGGTGTGGATGTCGATTTAATTAACTTTTGTTTCCCCACAGTGGATCTCAAAAATAAAAGGAGTAGGGAAAGAAAAAAAAAAAAGTACCTTATGGTAACCACACTGCCACTGCAAAGCACTATGCCTAAATACATTTAGCTGAATACTTTTCTGCATCAAATCCTTGGTCTTCTAAATTGTTTATTAAGCAGTGGTTCTCAACACAACTTTGTATAGCTCCGAGACTCATGTTCTCTATAAAATAAATCTAAGGCCCGTCGAACATTTTCATCAAAGGTGCCTAAACGCCATAAAAGGCATATGCATGCCAGACTATCTTAAATATAACCAGCTCTGAAGCTACTGCTAGAGGTCGGTGTGGACAGTAAAGAAGCACACTTATCATTTGAAAGCTGCTCTGGTTCGGCACTTATTCCGCATGGTCGATCCTTATTGGCGAGCTTAAAGGAGGACGGCGTGACAGAGGTGCCCATTGGAAGCGCTATAAAGATCAACTCAGGCGCCCTTTTGCCCTCAATGGCATAGAGGAACCTAGCTGGCAGCAGATGTCACATGAAAGAGACAGTTGGAGGAGCTCTTAAGAAGGTCTTTTGACACACATTAAAGGCCCAGAGAAAAGCGCTTCTAAAAAACAGGTTGCAGAAGATGTGACTTCACTGATTTCTGAATGTAATTAAACAATGAAGTTCTCTGTCATTTCTGTCGTTCAATCCTTATTTATAGTGTTTCTCAAACTTTTACCCCCAAAAAATAAAAAAAACAACAACTCGTTTTTTGTCATTTAAAAAATATATTTTGAGTACATTTACACAAAAATATTCTTCTTCTGGTGATATTTTAAACACTCTAATTAATTATTACACCATTTATTTTTAGTATAATCATGGAACTATACTAATGGAACAACAGCTCCTAGTTTTTACTAGGGGAGTGCCGTCGCGCATCTTTATCTTCTTCTTATATAATACAGACGTTACTCTAATAGCACTGGGGAAAAAGGAGTATTTGTACAAATTTGTCCTAGCATATGGGACGAGGAATGTGCTTTTATTTTTGTGTCTTTCAAAGTATTTTATTAATTTTTTTTTTTTTTGTATTTGAAGATTATGGTTCAGTGTTTTATGTATAATTGCTACTTTACTTTTGAGTCTTCTGTCCTGAAGGCTTTCTAAATTTAGTGATTTTACTATAGGTGTTACTCTAGTCAAATGTGAATATTCGTTTGTTATGAATCTCACTGCTCTATTTTGTGTCTGTTCCAGTTTCTTAATGTTTTCTTGAGTTGAGGGGTCCCAAACGGTGGATGCATATTCTATTATTGGCCTAACCAAGGTTAAATAACATTTTAGTTTTATGTTCTTATTTGATTTATAGAAATTTCTATTAATAAACCCTAATGCTTTGTTTGATTTTTTTAATATAGTTTCATCAATATGTGGATTCCATGACATTTTTTTAATTTATTATAACACTTAGGTATTTTGCGTTTTTAGTCTGTGTTACTGGTTTGCCATGAATAAGATAAGTGGAATTAATTTGTTTTAGTTTTTTTGTTACTCTTAACAACTGACATTTTTCTGGGTGGAAAGACATGCTCCAATTTGATTCCCATTTCTGTAATTCATCTAATTATCTTTGTAAAATGTCTGTGTCTTGTGTTGTTTTTATTGTTCTATATATTATGCAATCGTCTGCAAATAATCTGACTTTTGTTCCTGAACTAATGCAATTTGGTAAATCATTTATGTAAATTAAAAATAGTAGTGGACCCAAGACTGTTCCTTGAGGTACACCTGAGTTTACTGTACTCTGTGTTGATTTAGAGCCATTTATTATTACAGTTTGTTCTCTCCCTATCAGAAAATCTTTAATCCACAATTGATTTATCTAGTAGGCCTACTAAGCTAGTGCATTAGCCATAGTGTAGTCAAATCTTGACAACTAGTCTTCTAGATCTAAGCTTCTAGAATAATTAGATGTAGATCCAGTTTAGATTTAGAATATAAAAGTATTTTACTAGCTAAAATACTAAATCTACTGATCTAAATTCTAGATAGATATTTATATAGATCCAGTTTAGATTTGGAATATAAAAATATTTACTAGCTAAAATTCTAAATCTACTGATCTACACTTAATATTTTAGATATTATATGACATCTACAAAAATTTTTATTAAGATATAATTAGATTCTAGACTAGTTATATATGTACATAAAATATATAAATAAAAGATAAAATTTATGCAGGCCTAGATCCCATAAATTTATAATTGATCCAGATCTATTAGTAAAAGTTACCTTCGACGGGAAGTTTTACCCAATCTAATCTATACAATTTATAATCCATGCCTCGCCTACACCCCATATACATTAAATAATAGTTTCCAATCCATGCCATGCCCAGACCCATGAGTTCATGAAATAATAAATGATGTGGTGTCAAGTTGGATCTATCCCCTGAAATTCAGTACTTTAGTATAAAACTCACATATCTAGTTCATTATTTGCTATGACACTCTGATGTGTGATACATATATGTTTCTTATCAGGTTTAATGAATGAAGGTTCGGTGCATTTTAACATTGGTATTTTTCCTGGCAACATTTCTATTCTAGTCTGTTATAAATTATAAATAAAAAAAAATGTTTTTAAGTTTTCAGTTATTAACAAGTAGAACCATGGCAACCAGTTCTGATGATGTACCAGAAGGGTTCAAGGATCATACTTATACTATTTCTACTCTTTGGGCAGACATTAATAATATTGGCATCCATTCAATATTTAATGTAAGTACTACTATACAATTTTTATTTTAGTTATCTAAAAGATGTTTTATGAAGTGTGATTTTCATGGTCAATCAACATCCAAATATCTGGGATGGAATTTAACATTTTTCTCTATTTTTTTTTTTATAACACTCTTAAGCAAATTCATCTTTCATGAATGCCTTATATACCTTGGCTGTTGTGCAGGCCATTCCTTTACAACAAACTGTTAGATGAAATTAGGCAAAATTATGTCTGATAATTTGTATGTTTGATACAACAATGTATTCAATTTAATAATATTATTTTTTTATTTTAATGTTTTCAAAAGAAATTAGCCAATATGCCTAATTGTATAATTACAGTTATGTTTGGAAATGCAAGAAAAAGGCATGCATTCCTGATAAGTCAATGATTGGTTGCACCTCTTAAAGGTAAGGTACTGCAATTTTTCCCTATGCAATTTTCTCATAAGCTGAAGTACTTGTATTTTTGAAAAACTAGTTTTCCATGAAAATGTAAATCATAATATATGTTATAGTTGCTTTTAGATGAGTGCAATGTGCATCAAATTAACTGAATATCACCTTTCACCTATAGTAATAATTCATAACTATTAAGGTCAGGGCCATGTCTACACATTAACGCAGTAGCTCCTTTTAGGTACAGACTATTTTTAGAATGGCAAAATTATATAATTATACTTAATTATACTTTAGCATGGTCAACACATATGTCACACATTTTTTTTAATCCTCTTATTTATTTTTATAACAAGATAACTTTCTGTTATGAGAAAAGATGAGATTCTTGGACTCCTGCATAGCACCACCAGAAAGGAAAATCCCATCATGTTGCAAAATAAACGTCTTGGACCAATTTTAATTTAAGATATATTATCCTGTAAGCTCTATACATATTTATGTATATCCTGTCATTCAGCCAACAGGTTTGAATTTAGTATTTCTTTAAAGCTGTTTCATATTGTACTTGAAAACTATTAATCTGAGCCCCATTAAAACAAGAGGGAGTGCAGTGAATAAGTGGTAAAGCACTTGGCTTCTGAACTGAGGGTTGCTGGGTTCGATTAAGACTGGGATTTTCAATTTCAGAATCCCAAAGGCTACTCTGAGTCCACCAAGCTCTAATGGATACATGGCAATAGTAAGGAATAAGTAAAGCAGTTTGGGGATCCATGGCTGAATGGTTAAGTCATGGGTTTGAATCTCTGTGAAGACTCAGATTTAAATTTTTTAGATTTTTGGGTTCCCCCTGAGTCCACCTAACTCTAATGAGTACCTGACTTTCGTTTTGGAAAGTAAAGATGGTTGGTTGTTGTGCTGGCCACATGATGCACTGGCCAAAGAATCAAATGACCTTAACATCATCTGTCCTATAGATTGTGAGGTCTGAAATGGGATTTTTTTTCACAAGGTGGTTGGTTGTTGTGCTGGGTACATGACACCCTCGCTAACCATGGGGCACAGAAACTGATAAACTTTATATCATCTGCCCCATAGATTGCAAGATATGTTAGGGGAATTTTACTTTTTTAAAATTAAAATAAGAATCTAACAAAAGTAAACATATAAAATATGGTGCATTCTTCTTAAAACTAAAACCTGGTGCGAAGGTTTAAAATGTTGGCAAAAAAAAAGCAACATCAATTAAATATTCTTAATTCCCTTTGCAAAACTTACTGAGAAGAACATGCATGTTGTTCCCTCATAAGTTTCTTGACAGAGGAAATCTTGTTTTTATTAGATATGAATTAAGCAAATTAATAAAAAAAATTATAATCATTATTTCAATTGGTTGTATCTAAACCTTATGAATTATTTTTCAGTTATTTTAAAATGAATGGATAATCATGAAATTGTTAAATAATTGCTGCTATCATTCCATTGACTAAAGAACCATAATATTTTTTTAAAATTAATTTCAAAATGATTTTTTTCAAGCATAGAGTTCACATAGATCTTGAGTGAATTTTTTTTTTGTTTGACTAATGCTTCAATTTTATTGTATCATATTAGTTTTTAATTTTTATTACCAAGAATATTTAAAAAATGAGTACACTATTTTCATGTAATAATGTAGCTTGGTATTCACACAATGCTCAAAATACGCTATAATCTTTAAGCCATACAGATTTGTATATATTAACTTGTTTAAATACATTGTAAATGTATATTGTTTGGATAAGAATAAAGTTTTTCTGTAGACAATTATTGTTCAAGATTTGTTGATGCTCCTGCTTAATCAATTATATATACAGGTCATCAGTTTTAACACGTCTGATAATAAATGACAGTACAACTTATTGAATGAAAATTTGTCATTATTTCAGCTGCTTTAGGCCTACATCAATGTGAGGTACCAGTGCTTTGATTGTGTCATATAACAATTTAAAGCAACATTTTGAAATGAATAGTCTGTAGAATTGACAGTAAATACATTTAAGTGATGGGCTGTGATCTGCATGAATTTAGAGCTGATCATGTATTGAATTTGTGTTTTTGATCTTTACTTCATACTAAATGTTAATGAACAATTAATTTTTAATGAATAAATAATTTAAAAATAAATTCAAAGGAACCATAAACATCTATTTTAGTTTAATAAAATTTTTTTCATCAGAACAGAATTTCCAACTTTGCATTCTTAAAATAAAATATAATTTATTTAGAGAGAGTCAGAACACAAAATCATAGTTTTGAAATATTAAGTAAATTAAGCTAAACTGTGATCTCTTATGAACATTTTTATATAGACTACACACAATTTAATTATTATTTTTCATCAAATTGCAGGAACTAGTACATGTACTTATGCCTATTTGACAATAAAAAAACCTTAGTCAATGAAATAGTAATACTAGTAAATGAGATAAAAGTAAACTAAATATCATCAATGCTATTGAAGCCATACTTGTTTTTTTTTTAGCTTGTTTGGTGGACTGCAATTAAAGTTGCTATTAATTTTACTGATCATCTTAGCTGAAATGCCAGTGTCGTCTCTTTGAATCCTAAGCTTATTTTCTTGGTAACTGGAAGTCCAGATATTTGGAGTTTCATTTTAAACACCTATACTTTCCGAAATGGCCTTCCGATAGGCAAAACCTATTTGCCTAACATGTCATATGCACGTAAAGATATACCACAGAAATGCTTTAAAGACAAGCTTAGGCGCCAACTTGCTTTAACTGACATAGAATAAGAGAGCACCTGGTTGCATACAGCTTCAGAACGAGACAGCTGGAGGTCACTTACAAAGGTGTGGTATACACCAATGAAAATAATTGCAGAGGGTAGACGGCAAAAAGAAAAAAAAACTGATTCTACCACAGGTGGACAATGGTTATGCCTGTGCTCAGTGTGGCATAATAAGTAGGTCACAGCTGGGGCTGAGTAGCCTCTGGAAACATAGCATTCCTCATAAGTCTTTGGAATCAAAGACAAGCCTATCATTTTAGTAGCATAGTTTGTAGCTTCTGTAAATGCATGAAATGCCGTCACAAATGAGTCTGTGAGTTTGATGGATTATAAACATCTTTCTTCTTTGCCTTATATTAAATGGTCCTTCTCTCTATTCCACTAGGTACTTGCGTTTATCTAAATATCATTGATATATCGTAACATGTCATCAAAATAAAAGCTAGAATCTCTGCAACTCGTGTACCGGTGCAAGTCAGAAGTCATCAATAACACTTGCCATTTAAAAAATAACAATTTAGATTAGTCAAATTAGTGACTGATTATTCGATTCATTTAGGCCTATACATTTTTTTATTTGAATACATAATGATCCTTTACACTTTGTGACTTTACTAGTATACTTTGGAGTAGACTTGTTGAGCTAAAGTCGGAAGTACACATTGAGTTTTACTGTGATCCAGATTACTAGATCTAGTATTAGAAGTAGAGAGAGTATCTGTCATATCGTGATCAGTAGGCGGTACAGTAGGTTTATAGATCTATTCCATGACAAAAACCCTGGCTAGATTGAGATCTACTGGTCTAGACATCTAGATCTAACTAGAATTAGACTAGAAAACTGAGTTAGAGAAGTAGCTTTTTTACTTTCTGGATCTAGAACTAGAGTCTATATTACTAATATTAGATCTAGTTGCGTCAAACGCTTAATTTTTGGTTGTTGTTTTTAATAAATGCACATATTGTATTTTGTATACATTGTATATACATTGTACATTATATACAATGTATTTTGGCAATAAAAATACCCAGTTGGTAGTCAAGTAACTCTAATAATTAATCAAAGAAGGACTCCATCAGTATTTGTTTATTAAGATCTTTATCATATGATTTATTATTTATACTTATTTTATATCAATCGTCCAAGAAAATGTAGCTCTAGCTCTTATTTCATTTTAGATTAGACTATAGTTTTGTTGTTGTTGTTGTTGTTTTTTGTCATTTCATTTAGGCTACAATATTACCGAGATGAACTTTTTCTTTGTTTCCCACAAGACGTGTATGCCTATAGCCTATTCCTTTCGATAATAATAATAATAATAAACTATTAGAAATGCGTAGCTTGGAGTGTCAAAACTGTATTAGGCCTCCTATTTTATTTTTATTTCATGCAATTTAGTATATCGTAACAAATACGCATTTAGCGGAACGGTAGACAGGTTTCATCCAGATTTAGTGTAAATAAACCAAACACAGAAACACTGAAAGATTGTTTTTTTTTGGGGAAAAAGTGGCATTTTATAGGGTGGTCGAAAAAAATAACTTTTGTGCCGATCTCTTATTCGGGAAAATTGTATCTATTATATCAGAGTCAGAAAATGGATGAAGTTTTTACACATCTAATCAAATAGAGCGTACGAAAGTTTTACACCCATTGCAGGTCGATCCAAGGGACTGACGGAGTAAATCTCTTCTTTGGCATCATCATGGATTTCTCCACATTGCACCATGCGCGAAAAAAGATGTGCGACGGCACTTCGACTCTCTTTGGCTTTGTAAAAAACTCGAAGCTGGTGTTCCATTAGTATAGTTCCATGGTATAATTAAATAAACAAAGGGATAAAATAATTTATTATTAAATGACATAATCATTGCCTTGTTCAATGAAGTAAATAACTAGGGACGACAACTTGTCACCACGCCAAAACCCGGTTATCGAACATGATCGAAAAACCGCAGCAATACCCTGTGTATGTGTGCGCGCGTGCATGTGTGTTCCTAATTAACGTGATCGCTGTCTTATTAATAACACCGTGTCAATAAATCCTAAATCAACATTACTATAATTACGTTGTAAAAAAAAATAATAGTGCGAAGCGGATTGAGGGAGTTCAATCGTCTGCTGCTATGTAGCACCAGACTAATGCACTAAATCTACTCTCTCAGTGTTCGTGGTCCTTTGTGGTACAGCGTTTAATTTCCGGATTCCGGCAGGGTCTGCTTTGACCAACAGCGCGTGATGTAGTACTCACATGTTTAGGAACACAAGGTAAATCCAAATTCGAAGAGCGGTTCTCTAACAAGTCAGGTAAAATCAGGTCTTATCTTATAAAATTACGGACGTTCTTTAAAAAATATAGTAGTTAATTATGCCCTACCTGTAGGCTCCTACCCATGTGTAAACCTCGTTATGCTTGTTAATAAAAGACTTAAACTCTGCTAAGTCATTGGTTTCCAGGCAGATTCATCCAGCTCGTTACATGCTCTAATGTCGTTAGGAAAGCAGTAGCACTTGTTCTACTAGGCTGTGACATGTACATACAGTGGCAGTGGCGTAGCTAGAGTGGGGGAGTAGGGTGGAGAATTTGAAATCCCCCAGGGCCCCCACTTGAGAGGGCCCCCAAAATAATTGTTGTTTTTTTAGATTAAAAATGAAATATTACGCAAAATGCAGGGGCCCCAAAGAGGTAAAGCCCTCCCGGGCCCCCAGACGATGGGAAATTCCTAGCTACGCCCCTGTTACAAATTCATAGTTGATGACAATACATCAATTAACCGAAAATTTACCAATTAGTTAATCAATTAGTGGTAATTAATTTTTTTTTATATAAATAGGAAAAAAGGGAGCTTATTTCTGCTGTATTGAAATATAAGGCAGTGGTTGTTAGGCTCCTTCTCTTAGATTTTTTTTTTAAAGTTTGCTTGTTGTGTTGTACGTTATTACAGAGGCGTCGCTAAGACTTGTCTTCCTAGTGGTCTCCTTTACGACGTCGTTGTCTTCAGTGACTCTCACCATATCACCATGTAAGCTCCCACAGTGTGTTCCGCAAGGGTTTCAAGAAAATAAGTTTGAAGACATAGCTATACTTAATACTTTTTCCTTTGCATATATTTTAAAATATTTTTTGTAATCCAGAACTTGCAACCAATCTTCGCTACATCTAGCCCTAATTGTTTCGGAAATAGTACTTCGTTACTTTTTTTTAAATATTCATCTACTAGAAAAGCAGTGGGTGGCTAGGTGGCGCTGAAAGTGTTGCATTGCGTCCTGAGCCTCAGAAATTCGTTCTCCTGGCGTTTACAACACTTTTTTTTTTTCTCATAGTAAGATTTTGTTAAAAGTTTTCAAGTTTAAAAAAAAAAGTGGTTCATACTGGAGGCGCGGTGGCTGAGCGGTAAGGTTAGCGCTGAAAGTGTTGCATTGCGTCCTGAGCCTCAGAAATTCGTTCTCCTGGCGTTTACAACACTTTTTTTTTTTTCTCATAGTAAGATTTTGTTAAAAGTTTTCAAGTTTAAAAAAAAAGTGGTTCATACTGGAGGCGCGGTGGCTGAGCGGTAAGCGCATGGCTTCCGAACCGAGGACCTGGGTTCGAATCCTGTTGAAGACTGGGATTTTTAATTTCTGGATCTTCGGGCGCCTCTGAGTCCACCCAGCTCTAATGGGTACCTGACATTAGTTAGGGAAAAGTAAAGGCGGTTGGTCGTTGTGCTGGCCACATGACACCCTTGTTAACCGTAGGCAACAGAAACAGATGACCTTTACATCATCTACCCTATAGACCACAAGGTCTGAAAGGGGGAACTTTTTTTTTTACTTTTCAATATTACAGTGTATGGCAATCAGAGCTGAGAAAACCATTCTATTGGCGTTTAGAGAGCATTAATACTCCTATTTTTTTATATATTTTTTTTTAGGCCAAATTAAGTCTTATAAGACCTCTTCTTATAACGTAAGACGTCTTGTCGTGGACCATAGCTTTTTTTTTTCGTCCCACAAAAGTCGTCAGCATAACGGCCGTTCTAACAGTTCGAGAAGAATCGCGTTAGCGAAGACGTTTTTTAGAAAATACAAAAACAAAATTTAATAAAATACTCTGAAAGACACAAAGATAAAGGCACATTCCTCGTTCCATATGCTAGAACAAATTTATACAAATGCTCCTTCTTCCCTAGTGCTATTAGAGCATGGAATGGGTTGCCTGAGCTAGCCACTAAAAGCAGTGACTTGGCAGAATTTAGGTCATTGGTTAATATGCATGACTAAATGCATGACGCGTTGGACGTAATCATCTTCTTTTTTGAAATAACGTCTGTATTATATAAGATAAGATAAGATCGAAAGTTTTAAGTTGATGTTACAGACGACCCTCTCAAAAACAAAGGTCTCTTTTAGAAGATGATACGTTTCTTAATTAAATCAAGATCACTGTACGGAGGCGCGGTGGCTGAGTGGTAATGCGCTTGACTTTCGAACCGAGGGGTCACGAGGTCGAATCCTGTTGAATAGCGGATTTTTTTTTGTCGGGGTCTATAAGGCGCCTCTTAGTCCACCAAGCTCTACTTGATACCTGACAATAGTTGACAATAGTAAAGGCGGTTGGTCGTTGTCCTGGCCACATGACACCCTCGTTAACTGTGGGCCACAGAAATAGATTAACTTTACATCATCTGCCCTATAGATCGCGATGTCTGAAAGGGAAAGTTTACTTTTAACTTAACTAGCTCACTGTTGCCAGCTAAATAATAAAAATGACCTTGACCTACAAGAAAAAGAGATTTAGAAAATGTGATTCTGCAGTGATGAAAAGTGCTCAGAAATATAAAGATGTGGTTTATTAAAACAGTTTCCCCTTATCAGTGGCTCCGTATTTTGTACGCCGGATACACCAAAAAGTTTGCTACTTATGGATTCGCCTCCATGTATGAAAATCTCAATAATAGATTCGATTGTCGGGGATTTTTATTATCTTAGCAAGCAGTTCTTGTTGTTCGTATCTGTCTGACAGAACATTTCACTTAGTGGCATTGATTCTTCAAACAGGGTATTACAAATAATATAAGGGTCAGTGAGAGAATCGAGTTTTTCATTCAGCAATGTCCCCTTGTTTCTTTACTTTGAAATAGCTCATCAAACATATCGCCAAGATCATATATAGACATTTGAAGTGACTCCTTGTTAGAACAGCCTCAAACATATAGTGTGCATGTGTCCCATACGGAAACGGTAGTCAAAAAGATTCTTTATGCATTGATTGCGCATTACTTGCTCACACTGAACATGAGCTCCAGGTCGCTGTCAACAAATTTGCGTTCGCTGCCATTTCTTTTAGCTTAACTATTAACCTAAGAAAATCAGAAATCATCTTTCATACTATTCACAGAAGCTCACAAACAAGGATGTGACCTAAAAAAAATCTACGCAGCCAAACAGATCACCGTTAAGGGCCATCGACCACCGGCACCGGCAGACAACGGTTTGGCTGCTCCTGATGCGGAAAAATATGTAGGTCACAGCTAGGACTGCGTAGCCACATGCGACAGACAACGGTTGTGTCTGCTTCGGATGTGGCAAAATATGTATGTCACAGTTAGGACTGCGTAGCCAAATGAAATACTGCACTCCTCCTTAATCTTCGGACGTGAAGACATGCTTGTAAATGTGTATTACAATTTATAATTATTCACAAGCAATTTCATAATATGGTATGCAAATAACGACTACGATTTCAGACTAAAACGGAAATTATAAAATGCTCCCAATGGCATGCGTACATCCTGATCACGGACTCTAACTCTTAGTTCTGACTTGAGGCTCAGATATTGAGTTCGATGGAAATGTTATCACAGGAGAAGGAGCAAGGGCAAGCCGAATGTTTTTGCAGAAGCAGATCGCTAGCCTTGGTTATCTGCCTTGCAGAAGAAAAAAAACGCTGAACCCAAAGTTCTGCTGCCTTGCGGATATACCCTAACATGGGTACGCAGTGCAACATCATGACAGAACCTTTGAAGTTGGCGTTCTTGAACTGTTTTGGTCATAGACATAAAAAAAATATAGACTGGCCGATTAAAGAGTTTCATGAAATGAAAATTAGTGACTTGCAATTTTGTATACTTTATTATACAGCATTTATGAGCAGTATAAAAGTTAAGTATTCATATCTATTTCAGCCACACACCTATTCTTCTTTTTCTAGCCAGCTTTAATGCTGCTGAGCTGTGAGCTCTTTTGCAGACTGTGCCAAGGAAAAAAAGTGTGCTGTTTTCTTCAGTTGTTCAGCACTGCGTACAGGGTGTTGGTTATGTTGGGCTGTAGTGGAAGTAGGGTCTGCCTAAGGTGGATTAGGGAGGGGCATTCAAAGAGGATATGGTTTACGGTTTCAAAGGGGGCCACACACCTATATATATTGTAAATAAGGAGGCAGTGTAGTTTTGTTTAATCTCTAAGAATGAAGATCATGCAATTTTTCATAATTCGGAAATCCGCATACAATAGATATACATGTTTTCAAGTTACATGAAGTTACTTCCTTCGGACAGTCTTTATTTATGTCTATGGTTTTGGTTATTTGCACCCAACAACTGCGCATAGAGGAGGTAACTGCTCGGACCATAGATTTTCCTAAAATTCAACGTAGTCATTTAACAATTGATGGCGGCCAAGAACTGAGTTTTGAGTTTTTGGCACATCGGCACAATTTAGGCCATGTCGTGCCCGTAATCCCTCAAGGGTTACTCTCCCTTCATACCACAAGAGCTAAATTTTATATAATTAAGCCATTAAAACCAAGGTCCATTCACAGTTAAAATAGTAAAGGTAGTAAAAATTTAATAAAATCTTTAGTAAATATAATATATTCACGATTTCACAAATCAAACCTTCGCAGACATCCCCACCTCCCGGACAAAGCCCAATACCTTCCCAGGGTTGACATTGTCGAACAGTGTTTTTAAGTTGTGCGCTCTAAAAAATGTCCCCCTAGTATCCTGGTATCTGGGGCAATCAATGAGGATATGTTCCACGGTGAGGCGAGAGTCACAGTACTCACAAAGTGGGGGTTCCTCTCTCTTCAGCACAGGAGTGCGTGATATAGGTGTGGCCAATCCCAAGTCTGGACATGGTCGTGTTTCCACGCTTTGTCATACCCTTAGATGTGGGCCGCCACCTGACATCCGCCACAATCTGAGTTTGTTGTGGGTCTCAGCCTCCCACAGATCCTGCCACTCTCAATAGGTGGCAGAGGCAATACTCTGTCTCAGGTCCGAGCAGGGACTTTGGGCTCCTGACTACGCTTGATTTAGGGCTCTCTTTGCTTCTCTGCCGTTTCGTTTCCTCTATACCCACATGGGAGGGGGGGGGGATCCAGATGAAGGGGGGACATCCCCTGCCAAGAACTAACAAACATAATAAACAATTAAAACATATAATTACCTCAAGGTATGCAAGCATGTTTTTGTAGTCACTTCACATTGTTTGATTTGGGGCCAGCCTTAAATATTTGGACTTGGATGCCTTAGGCGAAGTGAATTTGGTGGCCGCAAATGAAATAGAAAAATACAAAATAAACAGCGAAAAAATAAGAGCGCAGCTGTCTAATTGTAAGAAATGTTTCTATACTGTACCACACCAGCCACCAATAGTAAATAGCTATTGGAGAAGCAGCAATATCATACGAGTAGCAAGCTTTTTACATTTCTGAACGTATATCTTGTGTGCTATCGTACAAATTGTTTGCTCTAATCATGTATTGTTTTTTTATTGTAATGCACAATTGTAAAACAAATCTCATTACGGCTAATAACAATTAGTATTGTTATGTTAGAAACGAACGAGTATTCATTCTCTGGCAAGGCCATGGTCGAGTTTCTTTAAGAGAGACAAAATTCATTGTAGTCCATTTTAACAGTGTCCACTAAGGAATTTTCTGATGATGTGGCAGGTCTGCAGCAGTACCGCTCTCTGACAGGCAAAGAGAGTCTTCTTAGGAATGCTAAGGGCCTTGAATGTATCTATGAGGTCAATTTGCCATTATTATTATTATTAACCAATAAATAAAACTAAAAAACAAACATAAAAATTGTTTATTTATTTACTGTTTTGTTTATTTTGTTTGGGTATAAGTTTTTTTTTCTACATGGGTAGACAATAAAACCAAGATAATGTAGGAAATTATTTTTAGCTATTCATTGTAGCCAAGATATACTAACAATAGTATGGCTACTAACACGTGACCATGACATGAAGAAGACAGAATATCTGGACAGTCACATTGATATAGTATTGGAACATGTACACACACAAATAACAATGTGTGAGAAACTGAAATGGCTTTAATAAAACTATTCATTTCTGTTGAGGTCTCTGTTGAGGTGCATGTTGAGGTCTCTATTGAAAGTATCTGCTGAGGTCTAAAAGCTCAATCATGTCTATGACTTAATAGCTTCTGGGCGTTGTGGGGCAGACTTTTTTCATAGGCTTTCACAAACTTTTGTCAGCTGCACATTTACAGCTGGCTGGACCGACTAACATTCTTCTGTTTAAAAAATTATAATTTTAGTTATGTAGGATTTTTGATGACTGAACCTTCTCTTCCACAACCCCATTAATGGTGAAACCTTCTCTCCCACGCCCCCATAAATGGTGAAACCTTCTCTCCCACAGGCCCCATTGATGGTGAAACCTTCTCTCGCACAGCCCCATTGATGGTGAAACCTTTTCTCCCACAGCCCCCATTGATGGTAAAACCTTCTCTCCCAGAGGTTTCATTGATGGTGAAACCTTCTCTCGCACAGCCCCATTGATGGTGAAACCTTCTCTCCCACAGCCCCCATTGATGGTGAAACCTTCTCTTCCACAGGCCCCATTGATGGTGAAACCTTCTCTTCCACAGGCCCCATTGATGGTGAAACCTTCTCTCGCACAGCCCTATTGATAGTGAAACCTTCTCTCCCACAGGCCCCATTGATGGTGAAACCTTCTCTCGCACAGCCCCATTGATGGTGAAACCTTTTCTCCCACAGCCCCCATTGATGGTGAAACCTCCTCTTCCACAGGCCCCATTGATGGTGAAACCTTCTCTCTCACAGCCCCCATTGATGGTGAAACCTTCTCTTCCACAGGCCCCATTGATGGTGAAACCTTCTCTCCCACAGGCCTCATTGATGGTGAAACCTTCTTTCGCACAGCCCCATTGATGGTGAAACCTTCTCTCCCACAGCCCCATTGATGGTGAAACCTTCTCTTGCACAGCCCCATTGATGGTGAAACCTTTTCTCCCACAGCCCCCATTGATGGTGAAACCTTCTCTTCCACAGGCCCCATTGATGGTGAAACCTTCTCTCCCACAGGCCCCATTGATGGTGAAACCTTCTCTCCCGCAGCTCCAATGGATGCTGAAACGTTCTCTCCCACAATATTGAAGCTGGTATAGGTAGATCACAGCTGGTACATTAAATACAGTACTCCTCCCTCTTAGAAGCAAAAGAAAACAAAGGTAGACAATACTGAAATAGGCCCAACATTTTAATGTGAAGTTGGTCTTTGCAGACATCCTTGAGTTCATATCTTACGAAATACAGACGTGACTTCAAAAATAGATGACGCTTATGTGTATGAAATAAGAATGTGTGCATTTGGACATTGAAGGAGGAGCTTAAGATATGCACAAATTATAAACTATTGAGCTTTATACATAAACTATTGAGTCTTAGACCTCTTTCTTGTTTGAAATTATTGTTTCAAGTAAGACAAAAATAGATACCAAGTAAGAATATAGAATCTCAACAATTCCTCTGCCTAAGTTACTGCCACACACACACACACACACACACACATTGTGGTATAAAAAAACAGCACCAATGGTCTTGTCAATTCTACAACCACTGACAGAAGTTTAAACCATGATAAATATATATATTTTTTTTTTTACTTTTCTTCATCTACATTTCTCAGGAAAAATAAACCAAACATGTATCACAGCAATAGAAACTGGTTTCTAAGGGACATAATTCACAAACAAGATAGATAACTGTACTTTCACTTTGACAAAAAAAAATGAACATGATCAGTTCAGACACAAAACTTAACACCATAGTATTTCTTTTGCATAGCACAATGTCAGGACACAAAAATTAATGATTATATGAGCCCATATTTATGAAAGACTAAAAAATAATTCATACAAGTTATTAAAGTTATGCATGAAAACAGTCAAACAGGTAAGAAATACAATATTCAATTAATATACAATTAGTATTCTGTATTGGCTTTCTACAATAGTTATAATAAATTAAGAGTAAAATAAAATTTATTTTCGAAGAAATATAATAAATCTTTTTTAAATTCAAGTATTTTTCTGTTTTGGAAGGGAAATACCAAATTAAGGAAATTGTACTATATTTTATATTTCTTGCTACACAATAAAAAAAATTATAATATATATGATATAATACTTCTAGACTGACAGGATATATCAATATTCTGAGCTATGATAATATGTATGTATGTAAAATGCTATGATGTATGTTCAATTTATGCAAAAAATACGCCTAAGTTAAAAAATGAAACAATTTATATGATTATCATTTTAAAAAAACAACAGCTTATAGTGAAGACGCACTTGGCTGACTGATAAATTCAAACAACTAAGGCCATCCACATCAGATACAGTTTTCTTTAATGGCATTCCCATATTTTCTGAGCTTTAGTGAGATGATGTATGTTTTGTTCATGCAAATAGCACATCTTTGTTTAAAATGAAACATATTCAATCATATTGCAACAATACAGTTAGGAACACGCTAAGCTGCTTGATTATTCCATAACATTATATTTTATTGGAGGGCCTGGTCATTAAAAAGAAAATGAAGCCTATTAACGGGTTTACACTGTATATATCAAAGTCCATATTACTGCCTTCAATATTTGTGAAGTTACTTATCAATAACTTATGGTACCGACATAATGTAATATATATATACAAATATTAGTTGACGTTAACAGTCTTGTACATAGACCAATCAACTGAAAATCTAATACATCAGCAAAGCATTCAACTGACCATTCAGTATATTGATCATTTAATCAACTAGCAACCAAGTATTGACCATTCAAACAAGTATTGACCATTCAGACAACAGACCAAGCAATCAATGGACCAAAAGTAAACAGACCTACAAATCAAAGTAGGCCATTGACCAACAAATCAACAGTTCACTGAGTTCAAGCAACTGATATATATGTCATGACTCAACATGGCAAGTAAACATTAAGAGTCCTGACCTGTATAACAAGTATAAGCAAATTCACACAGTGTATATTAGAGTTATGACTTTTTATTTTTGTTTTTAAATTAATTTTCCCCAATGTTTAGTTTGATAAACTTTTTCCAGAATGTTACTTTTTTCCTGTTTGGTCAGGTAAAAATTCTTGCACCCTAAATGTTCCTAAGCTTATTAAAAAAAAGTAAAGTTACCCCTTTCAGGCCTTGCGATCTATGGGGCAGATGATGTTAAGGTCATCTGTTTCTTTGGCCAACGGTAACAAGCAGGATGTTAAAAATGTTTGTAAAATGTTTTACATGTTTTGGATGTTCCTTCAGAGTTGAAGATAATTACTTCCTAGTCCAAACCTCCCGCAGGACGACGGGTAATGGGAGCAGGCAGGGTTTGAACCCGGGACCATCGATAAATCTGAACGACAGTCCAGCGTGCAAACCGCATGACCAGGCACCCATCCAGCCATGTTATGTGGCCAGCACAACGATAAACCGCCTTTACTCTCCCCAACTAAAGTCAGGTACCCATTAGAATTGGGTGGACTCGGGCGCAAGTTAAAAATTCCGAAATTCAAAATCCCAGTCTTCACTAGGATTCGAACCCAGGACCTCAGGTTTGGATGCCAAGCGCTTAACCATTCAACCACCGCACCCCTCCAAAGCTTATTAGACTGGTCAATTGCAAGAATTCTCTAATGGTTATCCTACTAAAGAAGGCAAGAGAAGCACAGAACCTAATACTGGCGAAAAGTTTCCACTTGGTAAAGAAAGTATCATAAGAAAAAACTGAAGTCCAGCTGGTGACATTCTCAACATGAAATGTTATTCAAACTTGAAGTGAAGAGAGATTTATCTGCGACATCAAAAGTTACGCACCTAGTGAGCATGGATGTTGAGAAAGGTAATGCAGGCCTGAAAACAACAACTGATCTCTACAAAGAATTTGGCTTGAATTTCGATGGAAAGAGAAGTGACATTGAAGAATATCAGGTAGTCTGTTTGAAGAGCTCTGCAAAACTATAATTCTTGACATTTTAGCTCAACATAGAGGATAAGCTGATAGTGGATAAGCTGAGAATATTTTTATCCCATTTCCAGTTCAACTGGAGGAATACAATTCATGAATTTTTTTTTCTGAGAATAAAAGGAAAAAGCTTATTTTTTTACAGACACAAGCTTTCAATTTGAAACAAAAAGTCATAACCTGAGTGTATATACATATCAAAGATACAAAGTTTCTCATCCTGTTCACTGACCTATGTCAGTACATTATGTTTATGTCTTACTATACCAATTATAAATAATCAAACACACACACATTTGTATAGTTGTCCAAACCTCAAAAACTTTGTGTGGAATGTTTATAACTAAAATTGCACAGATAATATAAATATGCCAATAAATTATTCATAAATACAACAGCCATTGTACCTGGTTGAATAATTAAAAAGAAATATGCATTCTAATCTAAATATTAGAACATACATTATATTCTGTTCAATACCTTTGTTCCATATACTTGTAAACTATTTAAAATCTATGGGACAACAATCTAACAAGAGTTATCATTCTGTGTCTTGCAAAAGTAATACATCAAATAATGCACAGTAGATTGGACCACATCTAGACACAAAATCTTTTGGCCCTAATAATGGCCTAACATGAACATTTGAATGTTGGAAGAATATTTTGGTACTTTAAGATTCTGTTGGAATAAGCAGCTGTAACGGTTAGTAAGAGCAACTAAAATTTGAGTCGAGCATGTCTTATTGAATGTGCAGGAAAATTATTTTGTTTAAAAATGTCTTGATTAAACCCTGCCTGAAAAGGCAAAGGTTAATGCTGTGTATAACTGTTGATCCATTTTAATTCACAAAAGATATGCATTTGTGATAATTACGCACTGAAAAAAAAAAAAAAAAAAATAAATTTCTCTTCTTCAATTTTTTTCAGTTTTACGTGGAAGGTTGATGATTTTTTTTTTAAAAAAAGCTCAACATGAAAGATTCTAAAAAGAAAGTTCAATCATAAATAAGTTCAATGGTAACCAGTTCATCAAAAAAAATAATTGTTTTCCTTGTAAACTCTAAATAAAAACCCCACTTGACATAAATTTAGTTTTCAACATGTGAGTGAAAGCTGGAGGAGTTCTTTGGTTCTGTCATGTTCGCTGAATGTCAAAACAGCTGATCAATATCTTAACAAATTTGGTAAATCTATACAAATATCCTGCACATAGAAAGAAAATATATTAATCTAACCAACATTGTGTTTAGCATTCTATTAAGTCCCAATGTTACGAAGGAAGCCTTGACAGGCAGAGTATTCAGGGACACTAATATGATATAATTCTTGATCAGCAATAACATAGTGTCTTGGCATTGTTTAAAACCGCTATTAAAGTGTTATAAGATTGGTAGTAATTTAAATGAATATTTTAATCTTGGATAGGGACAGAAAGTTTTGACAGCCAGCACATTCAAGTCTTTAAAAGACCCGATGAAAGAACAGAACAGAGAATACAGTGGGAACTGGATCACTTCTCAGCATGTCTATATGCATCAACTGTTGCATAATATGTAGGGCAAAGCCTGGTCGTTATAACAACATAAAACTGTCATTTCTTCCTATTATTTTACTCAAAGAAATAATTAACTTGCTTCATTAAATGTTTTATTTTGGATAAATATTAATATAGAGGTGTAATATTACAATACGTTTGAAACACACATTTGAAGAACAATAAATGGGTTTGAGGGGTACATACATAAACTCTGTTCTATTGATATCACTCAAACAACAAGAATGTAATACCTTGCACTAACCAAAAAAACAACTCTAAAACATGAGTGAATACAGCATTAATATCATTGCCTTGGCTCTATGGCATTTCACAATAACAAAGACATAAATAAGAGTGATTCATGAAAGCAACTCTTCAAACTACTCACATACAACAGTTTGTCAAATAACCCAGAAGAGTGATTAATGTTAAAAAAAATATTACCATTCAAATAAAACAAACTGTCAAATAAATAATTTATTTCTACAGCCAAAAAATATAAAAAGCATTACCCCAGCATAAAGAGTTATGCCTCTTGACATAGCATATCAATGAATAAATTAGGAACCAATAACATTACAAACAAAATTGATATCAGCAACAATGACAACCAATGTCCAACACGTCTGCCAGGTTTTTTTTGTTCATGAACTTAAAGTTTTCTGCAGGAAACAGCCTGCACTATCACTTGTTTAGGAAACAATAAATAAAATTTTGTATAGTCAAGTGCTAATAGTTTCAGGGATAAACAGAATCTCAATTACAAATGATGTCCGGAGTGGGAACAACAAGCTCTACACAAGGGCAGGTAACTCTGTCATCCTTTCTACACATTCTGTTTATTTCCCCTTGTTCCCAATGATGATCAGTTTCCCATCTCTCAGCCCTACGAGGATGTGGCTGTTGCCATTGGAGAGGGTGATGCACTGAATGGGGAGAAGCAGCTCCATGGTGGTCAGTGGCCTCAGTCTGAGATTGCAAACATAAAACATTTATACATGTCAGTGCCTCAGACTGAGATTACAAACATAAAACATTTATATATGTTAGTGCCTTTAGTTTTTGTTTCTGCTTTTTGTTGACTATTTCTTATATGAGCAGCTAATTTTAAAAATTACATTTCTATAGCTATATTAATAATTTGAAAACTAATTTGTGTGTGTATGTGTGTTGTTTTAAATATTTATTTGTTTATTTTACTTGTCACATCTCACACAGATTACACAGTGACTGTAAATTGATAGTTCAGAAAAAATATTTTATTACAACATAATAATAATAATAAAAATGAAACCACAACATTAAGTAAATGAGCAAGTGAAAACAGAGGAGTTAAACTCACCCAAATATTTCCATCACAGTCAGCTGTCCAGAGCCATTGCCCAGAATCAAGTGGTCCCCTGACATGCACATGTCTCCAAGGCTGGAGGTCAGCGGCTCACTAAACAAATGTTTCCCATTCACTGAGTACAAATGTAGGCAATGTCTTTCCTGAGGGATGAAACCAAGAACTAAACGTTATAAACTTATATTTTATGAAAGTGTGATGCCTAAATAGTTATAAACTTATATTTTATGAAAGTGTGATGCCTAAATAGTTATAAACTTATATTTTATGAAAGTGTGATGCCTAAATAGTTATAAACTTATATTTTATGAAAGTGTGATGCCTAAATAGTTATAAACTTATATTTTATGAAAGTGTGATGCCTAAATAGCAAGAATCTTGTCCAATATTACAATCTTGTATTTGAAAATCACCATTAAAAAAAAAATTAATTTAGCACCTGACTATTTACTGAAGCTAAATTTGCATCTTGTAAAATAAATATGAATTAGGTTTGAAATTAATATTACAATTTCATTGATTAAAAGAGGTTTGAGCAAAAAAAAAACAACAGGAGTGGTATAAAAATTAATTATGTAATATAAAACTTTCCAATAATTTATAGTTCTAAAATAAAGTTATAGGTTATAGTGTTAGGATTTGGTTAGAAGATATCATTACAAGACATAATTAAAAGATATAATAATAAAAAAAAAAGTTAAGTTTTGATAATAATATTATCGGAGACTACAATGAATTTTATTTCCCTTTTAAATGATAATTAATAATAGGGGAGATGACAGTGAATTTTGTTTCCCTTTACACTGAACTGATAGTGACATACAATTTAAAACTTGTTTTAAATAATAATATTAATGAAGATGAAGGATAAGTGTAGTACTTCAACTGACAACACAGACCCAGCTGTGATAAGATATAAGTGCTAGATACAAGATGCAGTGCTTCAACTGACTACCCAGACCTAGCTGTGTTAAGTGATAAGATATAAGTTCTAGATACAAGATGTAGTACTTCAACTGACTACACAGACCCAGCTGTGATAAGTGATAAGATAATAGTGCTAGATACAAGATGTAGTACTTCAACTGACTACACAGACCCAGCTGTGTTAAGTGATAAGAAATAAGTTCTAAACACAAGATGTAGTACTTGAACTGACTACACAGATCCAGCTGTGTTAAGTGATAAGAAGTTCTAGATACAAGATGCAGTACTTGAACTGACTACACAGACCCAGCTGTGTTAAGTGATAAGATATGAGTTCTAGATACAAGATGTAGTACTTCAACTGACTACACAGACCCAGCTGTGTTAAGTGATAAAAGTGCTAGATACAAGATGTGGTAACACACTTGTTCACATCATACAATGTTATCAGTCTACCTGCTGCCTTCGCCTCCCCTCCCCTGTCTGCTTCTCCATCTCCACACAGTAGAGGACAATCTGACCAGTGTCTGACACAGCCATCAGAGGAATGTCCAGTGTCCAGCCCAACTTGGAGGGTGCTCTGAGAGTCATAGTGTAGTGACCTTTCAGGACAGTGTGTAGAATCACTGTCCCATCCTGCAGAAAGACAAAAGATATATATCGCAGGGATAAATGGGTAGTTATTGTAAACAAACGTCAATCTTATATATTGTATCAAGCTCGCTAGAACTATAGTCTGAAATCTGACCTGACTTAATATTCTCTTCTTCCTACCTTATGAAATACAGACGTTACTTCAAAAAGAAAAAAAAAAAGATTACGTCCTACGTGTGTTCCTAGGTCAATCTAGTCATGAATTTTAACCAATGACTAAAATTCGGCCAAGTCATTGTTTTAACCGGCTGGCTCAGGCAACTCATTCCAAGCTCTAATAGCACTAGGGAAGAAGGAGCATTTGTTCAAATTTGTCCCAGCGTATGGAATGAGGAATGTGCCTTTATCTTTGTGTCTTTCTGAGTATTTTATTAGGCTTTATTTTTGTATTTGAAGATTATAGTTCAGTGTTTTATGTATAATTACTACTTTATTTTTAAGTCTTCTATCATAATTTTACTAAATGTGTTACTCTAATCAAATGTTTTTCTGTGCTAGTGTCTTAATGTTTTCTTGAGTTGAGGGGTCCCAAACGGAGGATGCATATTCTATTATTGGCCTAGCCAAGGTTAAATAACATTTTAGTTTTATGTTCTTATTTGATTTCTAAAACATTTCTTTTAATAAACCCTAATGCTTTGTTTGATTTTTTTAATAGTTTCATCAATATGTGGATTCCATGTTAGTTTTTCATGTATTATAACTCCTAGGTATTTTGCGTTTTTAGTCTGTGTTACTGGTTTACCATGAATAAGATAAGTGGAATTAATTTGTTTTAGTTTTTTTTACTCTTAATAAGTGACATTTTTCTCCAATTTGATTTCCATTTCTGTAATTCATCTAAGTCTTTTTGTAAAAGTTTTGTATCCTGTGATGTTTTTATTGTTCAATATATTATGCAATTGTCTGCGAATAATCTGACTTTTGTTCCTGAACTAATGTACTTAGGTAAATCATTTATGTAAATTAAAAATAGTAGTGGACCTAAGACTGACTTGATTGGTAGTGGACCTAAGACTGACTTGATTGGTAGTGGACCTAAGACTGACTTGATTGGTAGTGGACCTAAGACTGACTTGATTGGTGTTGGACCTAAGACTGACTTGATTGGTAGTGGACCTAAGACTGACTTGATTGGTCGTGAACCTAAGACTGACTTGATTGGTAGTGGACCTAAGACTGACTTGATTGGTCAAATGTAAATTTAATAGAACCATCTAGTGCCAATACACAAGACCAGAACAAGACCAATGATGTATTTTTGATAAAACAAATGTTGAATAATGAGTGGAATGGACATACGTTTTAAAACATTCATAGTATGTAATTTTAAATGAAAAACAGCAACATATGAACTTTACAATGTCTTCTCTAGGGTTCATACTTTCCTAATTTTGGCATCACTTTCCTAATTTTGGCACCACTTTCCTAATTTTAGGACATACTTTCATTTGTTTAAATCTTATATAAATATAAATGGTAATAAGATTTGTTTCACTTTATTTTAGAAAACCCTTTAATTTTGCGAAATATTTTAAAAGTATATAAGACTAATTATCATTACCTTGGAAGCTGACACAACCAAATCTAGTTCTGTAGAGATATGAACGGCAGTGACCTCCGAGTCATGACCATACAAAGTTTGTAGAGGCTTTGAATTGAGGTTGACACTTACACCAGCCTGTCAATCAAAGAGTTGAATGTGATGAGAAGTTGAATGCAATTTGTTTGTTATAGGTTTATAAAAACTACTGTAAGAAGTGGTTGTCATCTTTGGTTGTAAAATGCTTCGGATGTTCTTTCAAGGTTTGTAGATAATTAAATCCTAGCACAAACCTCACACAAGACGATGGAGGATGGCAGTGGGTAGGGTATGAACCTGGGACTATCAAAACCACCTAATGACAGTCCAGAGCACATACCACATGACCAATAAATTTGTTATGTGGCGCTAATAATACAAAGAGGGTTTCTGAAAGTAACGCCACAATTCATTTAATTATCAACACGCATTGCATTCAAGTGGGAACAGATAGGTCCCACTCCTTGTGACTTTCCTGTAGAGGCAGCACTAAGCAGGTCAACATTGTCCAATGTTACAGCACTAAGCAGGTCAACATTGTCCAATGTTACAATCAATCTCTTCTTCTTATATAACAGGACCATTAAAAGTGATAACTTCCTGCCATGCAATTTTTTTTCTGTTGGCTTAGCATTCCAAAAAGAAATTAGAATTGTAATCATCTAAGCCTTCACCAGTTTTAAATTACTTACCTCAGGTTTAAGCAAAAACATCATTAACATTACTGTTATCAATAACTTTGTTAATCAATTAACCAAGACTGCATTGACAACTTCTCAACCATATAAGCTTTCAAACTAATTGCCCAAAGATGTTTTCAATCATGCTTTCAAACTAATTGCCCAATGATGTTTTCAATCATGCTTTCAAACTAACTGCCCAATGATGTTTTGAATCATGCTTTCAAACTAATTGCCCAATGATGTTTTGAATCATGCTTTCAAACTAATTGCCCAATCAATCATGTGCATTCTAAGCTTCAACAATGTGAGAAACTGTAAAAAGTTCAAAGAGATTACCTGCTGGATGATTTCCCAGACCATGCAAGTTGTGTCTTTAGAGCCTGTGACTAAGTGTCTACCACAAAGGTCAAGAGACAAACAGGTGACTATGTCTGCAGAAGTGAAACAAAATATTAGCAAAAGCTTCTAGTGATGTGATAATAGATTAAGTAATAACGTTCAGAGTTCTTCAATACCAGAGTTCATCTTTAGTTCTAGCTTAGGGTCATCTGGCCAGCTTATTGAGTCCATACACTTGTCAATTGTCATTCCTCTGATGTCAGGCACCATGAATAGTCTCTTTCTCAGATGTTAGGGTACCATGAATAGTCTCTTCCTCGGATGTCAGGGCACCGTGAATAGTCTCTTCCTAAGAGGTTAGGGCACCATGGATTATCTCTTCCTAAGAGGTTAGGGCACCATGGATTATCTCCACCTCAGATGTTAGGGCACCATGGATAGTCTCCTCCTCAAATGTCAGGCTAACATGGATAGTCTCTTCCTCAAATGTCAGGCTAACATGGATAGTCTCCTCCTCAAATGTCAGGCTAACATGGATAGTCTCCTCCTCAAATGTCAGGCTAACATGAATAGTCTCCAATATTTTATAGAAAATTTCAGAGTATCTGCCAAGATTAGTACTTTGCATGTCAGCCCTTAAAAAAAAAAAAAAAAAGAATTCAAAATGAAACACTTACCTATGTGTCTAACAATGTGGTTAATGACTTTTGGCCGAGTTAAACTGTACACCTGCAGGCTGTTATCCCAGTATCCTCCACTGAACAGCAGCTTGGCATCATGGGATACCACAAACAGTTTGGCACTGACCTTTAACCCAGGAGAGAATGACCCTCCAACTCGCTTCTTAGTTCTGTAAATAATGAAACCTCAAAGTCATAAGCTAAGTCAAAATAACGAAACCACTAAGTCAATGGCTAAGTCAGACAGCATCACATTGAACCTAATGTCAACAATACATTTTAAAAACTGAACTGACAACCAATTATTTTATCATTGTTTAGCATATTTAGTGTTATTTAATTTGTGACAAATAAACAAAGGCAACAGCCCATGTTTCACTTACTTTGGACTCAACATTGTCGGATCCTTGTCAAATGTGTAAAAATTAGGAATGGATTTATCGAAGGGAAGCCACCCATGTACACCAATAATACCTTCTTCTGTTATTGTAACCTGGAGAAGTTAATGAGGAATAAAGAACGAGACAAGTTTCGTTACAGGATGTTATTTTATAGTTCCTTTTAAAAAAGCTTTTTATTTCCAAGCATTAAAATTGTCAAAAATCTTAATCTTTAAAGGATTAAAAATCCACAATTTATAATTACCATTTTGTTTTAACTTTTAATTTTTTTTAAAATGCTGCTGTAAAAGTTTTTGGAAAAAAAAACCCTGAAAAATATGAAACTATATAAAAGTTACATACAAATATGTTCACAAAGACCAAATGTAACTGAAATGATACAGGAATCATCAGTTCAACATACCAGACTGTCTGGCATTCCCTGTTGTAATATGGATCTTGATTGACTCTTAGGCACTGTCACATACACCAAAGGGTCAAGGTCAGTTGACACCTAATGAAAACAAAAAAATACATACTTTCTTTTTAATAGTCCTGAGTAAGTCAACTGTTGGGGGAGATATGAAATGATATAATAATATAAGAAAGTCGACATTGTTCATTATTAACGCAATCTTTTGTGGTGACATTAAAGGAGGAATGCTGTGACAGAAGTGCATAGTGGAAGCACTATAAAGACCAGCAGAAAATGGCTTATTAAACAAAAAGATGGAGAATTCTTGTCTCGAAAGACAATGAATATGTCCAGATGAATTACTGGTTATGTTGTTTTTTTGAGTTTGGGAAGAATTCTTTGACAATTCTCACAGATGTACACAATATGCAGGTCGCAACTGGGTCTTCCTAGTCACATGAAATACTGCACTCATTCTTTATCTTTGGACTTGAAGACAATATATTGTTACGATCTCTCCTACTATCCAGGCTCTCTTCAAACTGCACCACACAACACAATGAACTTAAAGAACCTCACAACTCAGGGCTCCAAAGTATCAGTCAGTTTAATTTCAAATACATCGCAATTGGCAACAACATTAACACTGTCTTTACAAAGACCTAGTCTTGCTCTGCCTGACTTCACACACCGTGCTGGTTCTCGCCTCGTACTGGTCACATAGCGAGGTAATGTGAAGTTAAGTGATTCTGACACATTCGCTCTTATATAGTGTCTCTACTGGCCTCGAACCTTCTTGACCAGTCTAGTTGATCACTTTTGCCCGTGACTTGCGTGCGTAATATTTACGACACTGGTCCTTGACGAACTGGCTTGTACTGTCACTGGTCACGGTTGACCGCTCGTCCTGCTGCGATTTGGGTAGGCTAAAAACACACAGCACTACCCCCATCTGTGTCACTACCAGGTTTACAACAATATTATCGATTTTCATACATGGCGGAAAAACTATAAATAGTTTGCCTTTTGGTGTATTCGGTGTACAGAAATGTAGATAGACTATTTTTGTTTGTTTAAAAAAGGTATATGTTCATTTGTTTGCACTTTTTTAGCACTGAAGCGAGGTTATATTGTTCAAAGCTCTTCTGTTTCTAGCACAAAATGATTTGAATCTGGAGAAAGCATTAGGACTTTCACTCTAGGACTTTAAATTTATTTCAAAACAATGGACAACTAACAAATGGCAATAAAAGAGATTTGAAATAAGAATCAACTGGTACTCATTGTGATCTATTATTAAAATTATAGCTCAATTCTTTTTCCTTTTAGTTGAAGTTTAATTGAGCATGCTTAAAAATTGTTGAGTTCATCATGAAAATCTTCAATATATGCTAAATGAGTACTGTGCCTTGTTTTTTTTTATTTCAGCAGTCAGTGTCTACAAATGAATGAGACTTAACACTGAAAGTTACTATACAATTGGCATAATGTTATGGCGAAACAGAAGTGGCTAGATAAACAAAGAGAACACAATGTCTAGACAAATAAAAGGGTTTTTTACATGAACAAAAAATGGCTTGAGATCCTTGAGGAAGTTGAAGATGCTCATTGGCTTGCCAGATTTGGCACTCTTTGTTACAGCTTCATCAAATGTTAGTCTTTTTGGGTGAGGTTCCTAGACCAAACAAACAAGAATTTAACTTAGAATCCACAATTAAAATATTTTATTTACAAAAAATGCACAATATATAAACTAAAGGTTATCTGATTGACAGATTGTTTAAGATACCAGTACCATCTCAGTAATGTAAATAATTCATTATTTTTATCTTAAATTAACAACCCTCCCCCCAACCAAAACAACAAATAAAAAACATCCAACTTTAATTGGTATTAAAATTGAAACTAACTTTCAATAACTGAGAAGGAGTCTGGCCAAAGTTTCTAATCATGCCTTCCACAGAGAGCCTCTCTTTGGAGTCCTGGATAGCATCAAGGTCCACAGCACCTACAACAAGAACAGGAGATCTAGATCCACATGTTGTGCAACTTTTCCACAGATACAGACAAAAATGACACTGACATAGATTTCTTGAGAAAAATAGGGCAAAGGTGCACTGAGCTATATAAACAAACTCAAGGGAGAAATATGCAAATTTTACTTTTACCTTCATAAGTAACATAGTAGAACACATTAAGAGCCTCCACGGCTGCTGGTCCCTTCTGCTTGTAGCCAAAGATAAGATCAATCCAGTTATGGAGATTAGAGGACACATACTCACATTCCTGAATAAAAGGGAAAGAATTTAAGAACTTGTGAATTATGAAAGGATCAAAAGCTTGCATATAATATTATGGGAAAAAAAAATATTTAGAAAAAGTAAAAAAAATAATTATCTACAAAATATGTATAAAAAAAACAATATTATGTACAAAAAACAATATATAAGACAATATTCTACTTAAAAACTGAGTAAGAAAAGAGTATTATGAAAACAAATATACAATATAAGTGATAATAGGAGTAAACTTCAACATTCCAGCATATTCCAAATTAACCTGTAACCTACCAAAGCCTGTCGATGTTTATAGATGAATTCCTCAGGAGTACTAGCCCAAGGTGGTAGTTTCACATCGTCCACCGGATCACAAGTGATCTGCAGCCTCCCCAGATCAAAACCTTTCATAGAGACATTCAAAGTGTAGAAAAAGTAAGCATTATGTATCAATAACCTACAAATAAAAACAAGTATATACCACACAGTGACGCTATACATAGAATATAATGTCCACATGTTTAGTACTATGTCCTTATGTTTAATACAATGTCCACATGTTTTGTGTTCATGTATTCCACTCTTTTACTATTTCATGTTTAAAAATAATTTTCTTTATTTCCTCTCTTTTCATTTTGTTTTGTACTAAAATGTTGCCAGATATTTAGCTTGCAGCTAGATCCTCAACAGAAACAGATGATCTTAGCATCATCTGCTCTATAGATCGCAAGGTGTGAAAAGGAAACTACTTACTTATAGAAGGCAAGCTGTCTAAGTGGTAAAGAGCTAGTCTTCCTAACCAAAGAGTCCTGGGTTTGAATCCTGGTGAAGGCTGGGATTTTTAATTTTGGGATATTCAGGGCACCTTTGATCCCACCTAGCTCTAATTTACCTGTCATTTTTGGGGGAAAAGTAAAGGTGGTTGGTCATTGTTCTGACCATATGACACCATCAGCTATAGGAAAAGGTAACATTTACATCATCTGCCCTATAGATCGCAGGTCTGAAAGGGGAACTTGACTTACTTTTTAGATTCTGAAAACCGTGATCTTTGCAACAATTACACTTCCAGAAATGTTAATTTGTGTTAAAGTATCCCTCTTTTTGTTCAACTAAAACCTCATAAACTTCTAAGTTTGGCTACATTGAACTTGAGATATAGGAGAATTAAGTCCATGTCCACCTTAGACCACTTAAGTTCAAATGACATTCAATGGAAAATCACACATCAGTTCTTAAATAGGAATATTTCCAATGTTCCACTTATAGCCAAAATAGATCACTTCCACACTTATTCTCTATTGTACCCACTGAAAGTGAGCAAGAGTTGATTTTTTAAAATTAATATTACAGCAATGTCTTATGAGTGATTTCATAAAGTTGGGGAAAAAAACAATATGCCCCATTCATGAATTATTCACTCACTATTGAAGTTGATATGCCCCATTCATAAATTATTTACTCACCATTTAAGTTGATATGCCCCATTCATGAATTATTCACTCACCATTGAAGTTCACTAAAAATTCTGGGAAGTAAAAAAATTCAGGAATCAGTTCCTTCACATCATTAGGGTTGTCCATCAGCGAAGCAAAGCTGCCAGGAATAGAATGAAACTGTCTGTCTGCTACATCAAACCTGGAAACAAATTAAAAACTAGGACTTAGAGACTGGATCAGACTAAATGAAACAAAATATATTTTCAATACTAAATGAAAATAAGAAATCCTAAGATTGAAGAGATGAGACGTGAAAATAAATGCAAGCTAAGAAAGAGCCAGAAAAAAAAAAATGTCCATGGAAACTTATTATTTCTAGCCCTAAAAGGCTCTAATATTCAAATCATTTTAATGTTGTTGTTTTATGCAACTAATTTAGCCATGAAGGTTGTAGACTAATTTCAAAAGCAAGGCCATAACTTAAGGACAACATTTGTAACCTTATAACTTAACAAAACCTTTTCATTATCTTGTATGTGTCTAAAAGTAGGAGGTAAAAAATACATAACACTTTATCAAATATATTTAGCGTTGCAGTCAAACATATTCATTAGTCACAAGGACTGTCTTCAGTAGTGATTAATTGTTTCACTTGAGTAAAAAGCATTGATAAATTGTGTTAAATCCTCTTTCTTAGTGGTTTGAAAGTAAGAGGGGGTGGGGTTTCATGATGTAAGGCTCTATAGTTTGGCGATCAGATTTCTCTTGCTAGAGAGATTTTCTACATCTGTTCTTCAGGATTACATTTGTAATGGACACAGATTACCTAACAACAATGCTTCATGAGATGATTATGCTACAGTGGGTGCTTCAATGGACACAGATTACCTAACAACAATGCTTCATGAGATGATTATGCTACAGTGGCTGCCTCAATGGACACTGATTACCAAACACCAATGCTTCATGGGATGATTATGCTACAGTGGGTGCTTCAATGGACACTTATTACCTAACACCAATGCTTCATAAGATGATTATGCTACAGTGGGTGCTTCAATGGACACTGATTACCAAACAACAATGCTTCATGAGATGATTATGCTACAGTGGGTGCTTCAAAGATGAAATTGTTGTGTAAATTCTGCGACCTTTATTTTTTGTTCTTCTCTTCAGCCACATATTTGTATCAAACTTCATTGAAGCTTAAACTTATAATCCCACTGTACATGAGGGAGCAATTGGGCTGGAACTAATGTGTTTTTTTCTCTAGTTATGTGCAAAGGACTGGTTGTCTCCCTTGTTTATTGACTTGCTGAAATAATTGTGCTACCTTCAAGTACATGTATGACTAAATGCTTAGATGCTACTTTTTAATGTATGACTTTAAAATTCTGACTAGTATTAACAGGACAAAAAATAAAGAGATTAAACACAGCGTGAATAACATTATAATGATAAATGGAAGAAAAGTGTTGAAAGACTCACTTGCCACTCTGTAGCTCAATGTGGAGTGTGGTAAATGGCTCCACTCTGACCAAGTAATGCATGACGCTGGCAGCGTTACTGTAGTGTGTGCCATAGTGAAACTTCTCTATCATGCCAGATGGATCTTCAAATGTATCGTACCTACAAAAAAAAAAGTTGGGAGGGAAGCAGAGATAGAGGCCCTAGTAACTAAATACATTTTTTTTGTCTGAAAAATTATTTTTTTTCTATGCCATTATTTTTGTTTACGGTGTTTTGTGATTTTTTTTTTTAATCAGTTTTTAAAAATTTATCAGAGGACACAGATGCAAATAGTTGGGGAAGATTTAGCTCTAGACTGCCATATAGAAGAGTGGAGAGGAGAATGCATATAGAAGAGTGGAGAGGAGACTGCATATAGAAGAGTGGAGAGGAGACTGCATATAGAAGAGTGGAGAGGAGACTTCATATAGAAGAGTGGAGAGGAGAATGCATATAGAAGAGTGGAGAGGAGACTGATATATAGAAGAGTGGAGAGGAGACTGCATATAGAAGAGTGGAGAGGAGACTGCATATAGAAGAGTGGAGAGAAGACTGCCATATAGAAGAGTGGAGAGGAGACCGCATATAGAAGAAAGGAGAGGAGACTGCCTTTTGAAGAGTGAAGAGGAGACTGCATATAGAAGAGTGGAGAGGAGACTGCCATATAGAAGAGTGAAGAGGAGACTGCATATAGAAGAGTGGAGAGGAGACAGCATATAGAAGAAAGGAGAGGAGACTGCCTATTGAAGAGTGAAGAGGAGACTGCATATAGAAGAGTGGAGAGGAGACTGCCATATAGAAGAGTGAAGAGGAGACTGCATATAGAAGAGTGAAAAGGTAGCAAATCAAGCAATTGATGATAGACAGCAAGCTAGTAAAGATCTCAGCTGACGAAGGAAAACGCTGCAAAGAAAAAAAAAACTGGAACCTCCAACACTTTTACATGTGATGAATGCCTCTCCTAATTATGCCACTAAAGAAAACGGTCTACTACAAGATGTAGTCTGATGGGGTCAAAAATATAATTACATTTAAAAATTATTATTTTTTTACAAATCATGTTTGTTGAAAAAAAAAAAAGCAGTAATGTTAGTGTGTAAGAATTTGAATTGAATTGTAAAACCTGAAGCAAGTGCTGAGAAGTTACACGAAATTGAGAATCGAAAATTTCAACATTTCCATGATAAAATCTTTTTGAATTTGGAAGTTCAACAAAAAAATATATTTCGTGTGTACGTGTGTTGTGTGTTGTAACATGATTTAAAACAACTTTGAACTTACTTCTCTCTAACTTCTTCCTCGTTGCGTGGGTTCACAACTCCGATTGGCTTTGACAAGTCTCGAAAACTTTTGGGGTTCTCAAGGTCAAGGTGTTTAGATGTGTAATCTGTCAGTATCCATGGAAACTGAAAACATAAATATTTTAGAAAAAAAAAAAATTCACAAATAATATATATTTTCTGAAATATTTAAGAAAAAGAATCAGCATAAAAAAAAAATAAAATAATAATCTCTACAAGTTCTAAAATAAGAGGTATTTGTATTATACAGTAATATATGCAACTTACCACATGATATTGGCTGAGGTCATTATAAGTTCTACCGGCTATTGTGTTCAGTTGCATCAAATATTCAAAATTGGATATTTCTCTGTTCACCCACTTCTGCAGACAAAAATGTTTGGCTTCGACTAAAATTTAATGTTGACATGCAACTAAAATAAAAAATGGAGGAAACTGAAATTATTACCTGAGTTAACCCAGAGGCTTTTAGTAGATCTGCTGGTGACCTCTGACCTTTATAGATCAAATTGGAAGGTCTTAAACTCAGTATGTGGCTGTAGATCTTATTGCGCATTTGCTAAAAAAAACAAACAAACAACTCATTAAACATAGTGTGTATTTTCTATCTATTGTACTGCTGCTTGGCTGTCACTGACCTTCATAATTTTAAGATAATTATAAATACTGAAGAAAAAGGTGGAAGAAAGGTAATATAGAACTAAAAAACTTTATAATTTCATTTTACACAAGTCACTGATGTATGAAAAGGGCTGACAGGTTTAAATTTTAATTTACATTTTGGGGGAGGGGGTGGTAATTTTAGATTTAATAAAAAGTTAAGTTCCCCTTTCAGACCTTGCGATCTATACTGCAGATGATGTTGAGGTTATCTGTGACTTTGGTCAGAGGTTAACAAGCAGGGCATCAACAATGACCAACACCTATTACTTTCCCTTACTAAAGTCCAGGTACCCAGGGGTGCACTAAAAATCCTCAAATCAAAATCCCATTCTTCACTGAGAATTGAACCAAGGACCCCAGGTTCGGAAGCCTAGCACTTAACTACTCAGCCACTGCACCCCCATAGGAACTAGCAAGGATGTTCTTCAATCCAATCTTAAATAAAGAAATCAAAAATGTTTTTAAATTTTTAAAAAAGACGTCAAACCTTTTCTGGAAAGTTGATGAAATAATTAGTTTGATCAATGAGGAAAACTTCCAGGGCACTGCGCCTCAAGTTGTATCTGCGGAAGTGAATCTCTCGAAGCCGTGACAGCGACCACTTGAAATCCTCTCCCCCTTTGGACAAGAAAAACAATTAAATTTGTACACAAGTAAAGGGGACACTGTAAACCTAAATACCTTATATGTTTTACTTTCTAGTATGCTTAAATTCATTATTATGAAATACATTTCTTTCTTGCAGACCACAGTTAATTATTGTACAGACAAAATTGTATTATTGTATGGGCCAAGTTAATTATTGTCCAGGCTAAAGTTTATTATTTTCCAGGCTAAAGTTAATTATTACACAGGCCAAAGTTAATTATTGCACAGGCCAAAGCTTAATTATTGTACGGGCCAAAGTTGATTATTGCCCAGGCTAAGTTAATTATTGCATAGCCAAGTAAATTCTTGTACAGCCAAAGTTAATTATTGTACAGGCCAAAGTTAATTATTGTACAGGCCAAAGTTATTTATTATACAGGCCAAAACAATTAAACTTGTACCTTCTTCTTTATGAGGACTGCAGTCAAAGAAATAAACATGAGTTGTAGTCACTTCTAGCCTCCCTTTGATATCATCTGTCACAGTAATTAGGTCACAGTCTGCCGAGATGACAAGCTTCTCTGTACCAGTGTACTCTTCCATGTTGGCACTAGGTGATGGGGAAAAAACAAATCAAGTGGACGCAATCATCTACGTATCATAAATCATAATAATCATCTTCTTTTGTAAATTAACATTGGCATGCATTGGTATAATTAAAGGGACCTCACTCAGATTAGTTAATTCACAATACAGGATAAGATTTGGCAGAAGATTATTATTATTATAGCTTTATATAGCGCTACTTTCATGCTTATAGCATGCTCAGAGTGCTTTTGGTCCAATCTCATTTGTGGACCAGTGGGGGGAGGGGGTATCTAGGAGTTGGTTTTCCGTGCTGCCTTTAGGCGCTCAGTAAACACAACTCTGCCCGAGTCGGGTGTCGAACCTCGAGCCCCCTTCTTGGTAGCCAAGCCAAGCCAAGTTCAAGCGCACTTGGCCTCTCGACCATGCTTCCCAGATAGAAGTTGTTACTTGTATTTTGAGAAATGCAGAGGGACAAATGTTAATAAGTTAAGCTATTGGTTGGTCTTTACACAAACTCCCCCAATCCTCATCCTAACAGTGACTTATGCATACGAAACAAGCTATCTGGAGGGAAGGCTAAATGTGGCTCAGTAGAACAGATTTTAAGAGTCACTTAAAGAGATAAGGTCACAAACAGAGAAATCTTATGCCGAAAGGTCACTCCACTATTTAGCAAGGTTGTAACAGAGCAACCTATGAAGTTTGTGGGACATTTTCCCCAAGAGAATAAATTGTAACTCTCAAGGATAGCCAAAAGAGGAGAATGCAAACAGGGACTTCTCATATAACTTGGTGCCACACCTTTATGGAGGATTTCATCACAGCGGACACCAGCTGAGAAAAAGCTGCAAACATAGTTGGAGAACAATTTCTTTGGAGACGATTGGCCGGGATTAAAGTCTAAATAAGTAACAAGAACCAGAATGGTTATTGATGGGATAACATTTCAAATCTTGACATGTAGAGTTTACTGGGAAAATAATTTCCCACATATGAACTTTTTCATTAAGAGATACAGCCTCAGTTTCAGACCCTAATGAACAGTTCCTAGCACAATAACTAAGTTTTGAATGCATCAACTTTAAGTTTGGCAGAATTAGATGCCCTGCTGTTTTCTTTGACGTTGAGAGATTCTTACCTTGATGCAGATATGGCACTCCATTCTTCATCTCCCAGACTGTCGTCAGCAATATCCTCCTTTGAGACTAAAGCATCTTTAACACTCTTCAGTTCCTCCAAGTGGATGGAGTTATCCACATCTATCCCTCCTGTAGATGAAGGAAAACCAAACCTAACAAGTCTAAAATAAGTAAATAAATATAAATGAAGTTAATATTTTATAAGTCGTTTAAATAAATAGAAAAAAAATCCCCAGAGAACTTGATACTTAAGGTGAAAAGTAAAAATACCCTTTTAGACCTTGTGATCTATAGGGCAAATGATGTTAGGGTCATCTGTTTCTTGGACCGGGGGTTAACAAACAGGGTATCATGTGGCCAGCACAATAACAAACCGCCTTTACTTTCCCAAAATAAAGTCATTAGAGTTGGGTGGACTCAGGGATGCCCTAAAAATCCAGAATTAATTAGCCCAGTTTTCACTGAGATTCAAACCCAGGGTCGGAAGTCAAGCGCTTAACCACTAAACCACAGTGCCTCCTCATGCTAAAGGTAGCACATGCAATTGATAAATAATCTAAAAATGTTTATTTGATTCAAGACAGTAATTTATTTCAATTAAGATAATTTTCATAATTCAGCTTTCTGTAACTCGCCCGGATAGTTTCTGACAACCCAGGACCCCCAGTGTCGGAAGTCAAGCGCTTAACCACTAAGCCAAAGTGCCTCCTCATGTTAAAGGGTAGCACATTCAATAGTCAAATAATCTAAAAATGTTTATTTGATTCAAGACAGTAATTTATTTCAATTAAGATAATTTTCATAATTCAGCTTTCTGTAACTCGCCCGGATAGTCTCTGACAACCCAGGACCCCCAGTGTCGGAAGTCAAGCGCTTAACCACTAAGCCAAAGTGCCTCCTCATGTTAAAGGGTAGCTCATTCAATAGTCAAATAATCTAAAAATGTTTATTTGATTCAAGACAGTAATTTATTTCAATTAAGATAATTTTCATAATTAACCTTTCTGTCACTCACCCAGATTGTCTCTGAGCCTGCTAGCGTTGATGTGACTATCAAAGTTGTAGTTTTGGGTCAGCTTCACTTTCATCCTTTGGAAGTTTTCTTGATTGGACAGTTTCCAGTGAACTTCCGGCTGTTGCCTGGGAATTACCATTTGAGCCAGTTAGAGAAATACACACACAAAAACAAACAAATACAAACAAAAAAAAACAAACAAATACAAACAAGCGAAATAAAAAAAAATCCTGAAAAAAAACAAAAAAACAACAAAGCTTATCTACGGGAAAGAGTCCACACTTACAACTATATTTCTCAATAGTGTAGAAGTTACTTCCCTTATTCAATACCTATAATTAATTGACTAACTAGTTAATTTTTTAATTGATTCATGTTTTGTTAGGTACAATAAACAATTGTTTAAAGTTTCAACTTGATCTGACAATGGGTGTGGGAGAAATAATGTGTTCAGTCATCTAAGAGAAAGAAACCCTACATATTTAGACATATCTGTGAATACTGAAGAATTAATTTTCCTTGTTGGTATCAAACAAAATAATTAATTACCAGTAATTAATTGACTTTTGGTTAATTTTTTTAATTAATTCAAATGTCTAGAATATGCCAATAAAAACATTGTGCAAAGTTTCAACTTGATCCAAGAATGGGTGTTTGAGAAATAATGTGTTCAAATTTTTTACCAGACAGAAGGGTGAGATGATATAAGCTTTGTTGTAAAAAACAACAACTGACAAATAAGAAAAGAATCAGACTAGCAAAGAGAATACAAATCAATGTACCCGCTCCTCCAAGTGCCTCTTTCTCCAGTGAAGAATCTTTTGGTTGCCCTCCATTGCCGCAGAGCAAACAGATGCTGGTTCTTCTGCTGAGCTTGCATGTTTAAAAACCTTCTAGTCTCAAGGTCCACCTTCTTCTGGTAGACCTCATCAAAATGTGCCTGACGGGAAAATACAATCAGAAATTAAGTGACATATGTGATCAGGAAACAAATCTCAGCATGAGTTGGGATTTGAACTCGAGCCCCTGTGATAGATAGCAAACCAGTTTGAGCCACGCAGGCACCCATTATTTAAAATTATAGCATGTAGCCTCTGCATTGTTAAAATGTATACAAAGTTTTTGGCACATCAATAGCTTATAATCACATGAATGGATTCAATGTTATATCCAACTAGCTAGATATGACCCACAGCCCTCTTAGTTTGTGGATCACTGATCTAGTGCCATGTTTCCAAGATAGCTAATAAAAAATAGTATGAAAATGGGTTTACCCAATTTGTTAAAAAAGTTTCGTTGTTCAATAGAGATAAATTTAGGTATTTTTAGGGCCTTGTTGTTGTGGGAGACACATTTGACATACACTATGGTCTCCGTTATGCTCTAAGGAACATTCATGCCAAATTTTGTCAAGATATGTCAAACGGTTTTCATTTCTATTCAGGACATACACACATACGTACATACTTCTTACATTGTGCTTTATATATTATATTTACAAAACTATAAATAGGTTTGTAATCTGCATTGTAAAACATTACAATGACATAACAAAATTTAGTTATACAAAAACTATATATAGGTTTTTCATCTGAATTGTAAAACACTATAATGACATTGTGCAGTTAAGTTCATGCATGCAATACAGACAAAGGTTAAAGCCTGACCTTGAACTTGAGCCTACTCTCCCCTATCTCTCGGTTGTGCTTGTGGTGGTTCATCATCATCTGCTCGTGGCAGTCTGACCAGAAGGTGGACATGGAGGCAAGGTCCTGCTCAAAGTTGCTCTCGATGAAGTGGGTCATCTGAGGGCCAACCTTTAGCAAAGTAAACACACAGCATTGAGAGATAATTCAATGTCATGGGAAAGCATAGTCTTACAATTTAGTTCACTCGATCTCAAACAGCGGATGGTGGCCAAGAGGTAAAAAGCTTGGATGTTGAATCTAGGGTCTAGAGTTTGATTCCTTTCCCTTTTTTGTATAGCCTTTAACCTTGGGGGGACGGGGAGGGGAGATTTTAAGTGGGCATCCTTTAACTCATCAGATCTTATCACTTTAAATCCTAAGAGGCAGTATTTTCCCTTAACAGCTTCTCATGTCACTAAAGAGGATAATCCTTGATACAGATCCATGCCCATAGGTTGTGCAGCTGTAATCACAAGGCTCTGCAGTGCTTTCAGTGTGGTGTGATCACCCTCTGTGACCCATGACCCCTCCTTTGTGTCCCCCCCCCCCCCCATGTTGGCCTACCCTGTGCTTTTTTCTCCCAACTGTTGGTGTTGAAGAGATTTCTACCTTCCTCACATACACAAGTATAAGAGTGGGCAACCTGCCGCTCTCCTGTCTTTCATTAGACTACTAGGTCTAATGTCTGAACAAAACTAACTGTTTGTCACAGCATAGCAAGCTTGTTCACTGTCCACTATTTGGAAGAATCATTCTAATAAAAAAAGAATGAGTTTTTGGCTTCAGTAAAGAAAACTTACATAGCTGGATATGAAGCGTTGCCATTCTTCACTGTACACATAGGTTTTGAAGTCATCAAAGAACGATGGGTTCATGGATGTCTTAGGCAAGTGAGGCAAGTGGATGCTGGTGGTCAGGAGTTCTTGCCCTTTTTCAATCAGTGCTCGGAGTACATTCATCAGGAAGGTAAAATTGTCTGAGTTCTCTGGGGAATTGCATTGTGGGAAAAAAGTTGTTGGTCGCCGCAGATAGTACAAATGTAAAATAGAGAACATGTACTAGAAAAATACCAAAAGTAATAGAAGTGGACCAGAGATATACCACATGCTTAAATTTTGAAGATTCTTATTATTTTTTAAATTATAGACATAACTAAAGCTTACAAAAAACATCCACAACTTCCTTAACATATTCACAGCAAAAAAAGACAAAACTACCCATGGGCGTAGCTAGGAATTGTCCATCATTTGGGGGGCCTGGGCTTGACCTATTTGGGACACGTGCATTCTACGTAATACTCTTTAATGTAAAAAAAAAAACCCACTCATTTGGGGGCCCCCCTCAAGTGTGGGCCCGGAGGGATTTTCAAATTCTCCCCCCCCCCCCTCCCCAGTTAAGCCAATGAAACTACCGTAAGCAGAAGGACTAAATCTATAGCGAATCTTAAAAAATTTACAGACATTCCAACAGAAAAAAATAAATAAATAGCTTTTATATAGTCTAGAGTTCCATGAAAGAAGATAAAAGGTTTTTAACACAAGGGACAGGAAGCATGTAGCAGAATGATGAAATTATAAATTATCAAATCAGAAAATGGCCTGAGACAAATTGGAAGAAAACCAATAAGAATGTGGCGCGGAGAAACGCTTTACATCATGCTGCATCTTGTTTTAAACTCTTTCTCTCTTAACTGACGATACCAACGTTGATTTGACCCCATTAAATTAAATTAATTTTTGGTTTTATAAACTTTAATTTATGTTATATACAAAGAGCATGCATTCTTCCATAATTATATACATAATATAACATTTTTTGATTACATAAAAAAAAAGTTATTGAAGTTTAATCATAACATGGTAGTGAAACACAAATGAGCAAAATAAATAATTCCATCGGAACATGGAAAACAATTACAGAGAGAAAGAGTTAAATGCTTCTGAAGAAAATTAATGAGATTGTATTATGTATTTGTGCGAATAAAAAGATTTGTTAAAAGACATTTAGATTTTTATTAATCATTGTCAGAAAGAAAGCAGCATTCAATTATTCACCAACTACTGAGACTTGGTAGCTATCAGGCTCACCTTCAATAGATTTCAATATTATGGAGTTGAGGACACCTAGGATGTACGAGGCTTCAGCAGAGCTACTGATGAGTTTGGTTTGGACAAAAGCATGAAGCTTGACGGACGATGCAGACACTAACTGTTGATAAGATTGTGACTTTGTTACATTATCATGAACAGAGATTACTACAGAATAAAAAAGTCATTAGATTTGATAAATTTAGTTTGAAAACAAAAAGTGAAAACAAAAATGTACTGTTTTAATAGGGTACCAAATCAAGCAGTTTCTTTAAAACAAAAACACATTTCATGACTGTCTTCATAGACTACAGTGCAAATGGTTGTCATTAGAACAAGGGACATAGTTAACACAAAGTCAATGAAATCAATCATCTGTCCCTTAACTCTTTCTCTCCTAACAGACGATACCAAAGTTGATTCCACCAGAATGTGGTAAATAATAACGGAAAGAAAGAGTTGACTTAGCAGGATATCTAGCTATTAGATAAATGACAAAAATTTAGGTCTGAAACACCCACTAGCCTATAATGCTGCAAAAACAACCAAAAAAAACACTCTTTTTATAAAGGTCTTTTTTGTTAAGAGAAGCTAATTGGAACATCTAAGGCAAGTACTACAAAGTGGACAGTCTCAACAGCCATTTCATCTGGTGAGTTGAACAATATTTGAAAAACATCAAATAGGAATAGAATAGTGTTAGGTTTCTCAAATTTGATTCCAATGAGATTTATTGTTTGACTAATTATGAATATAGACGTTACAGTTTGAATGAGTTGTTAATTTTCTGCACTAGCCTAGTGTCAGTCTCTTAGTATTTATTTTTTTTTGGTCTGTTTATTGTGAATGACTCCTCTATGTTTTGATTTGCGAGAATGACCAGTGTGTATTGTGTATTTTAGAAGGCAAGTAGTCCTGTAACTTGTAAGAGGAGGCCATGTACTTGACTTAAGTACAGTTTGGTCTAGTATCAGATGTTATCGCTGTTGAAAAACCTTTGTCGTATATCCACTTTTAGTGAGTAAGTTGATCAGGCTTTTTTTCTTCTTAAGATTTTGAATTGTTGTAATTGTCGAGGAGATTAATTAAGTGTTAGAATTAGACAGTGTAAATGAGTTGTTTATTTTCAGCATGTGTTCAGTGTGTCAGAAGGTCATGTCTATTGTGTACCTATAGGACTTGAAGAATCAGTCATGTGTATGCATTTTATTATTGTGATCTTGTTGAATAAAGCCAAGACATTGACTAATGGTACTAGTATTATTTTGTTACAGACTTTATGCAGGCAAATGTTATGGCAGCCAGGCTGCTTTGCTTTAACAATTTAAGAAAAACATTTAACAATGGAAGGGTATTCTGATTGCTTAGAGTTGTCATTGCTTGTTTCAATATGCTGTCCTCCAGCGGTGGGGAAATCACAGTCCACACACACTAGCAGGAATCACCCCCTGTCAGTACAGTTCAGCCAAAAGCCAAACCTCAGGATTTGTCTTAGGTCTTGGAAGTTTGGAGATCAATTTTAAATCTTAAATAAATTAAAAATATGTAAATACTAAAATAATTAAATATATCAAATAATGTTTTTTTTTTTCTGGCCATTATTTGCATTAGCAAAAAAAAAAAAAAAAAAAAAAAAAAAAAAAAAAGAGAGAAACCACAAGTATTTAAATTTGAATTGGAAAAAACAGTATTGCATAGAATTGTCAATATAAATCTCCCAGTTTGGACAAATTACCTCAAGGTTTGGTTGTTTTGAGAATGCCAGGAGTATTGAGAAGCCCCTATGGATCATGTCAGTCCAGGCCACCATTGCTGGCGAGTCCCAGATTCCAAGTGCTGTGAGAAGGAGCATCACATCTTCTAGGAGCTGATGAGAGAAGAAATATACAGGATGTAGCTGCTTGTATAGAGGACATAAAGGATTTAAATAGACAGATGCCAATCAGATGGCTATATGCTAGCTTATAACAGAAATGTAGTGGGAGTCAAGTGTATCTGCAAAGTTAAGCATCACTAATCTATTTCACATTGTTGTCAGGCTTTTGTTCAAGCAACTCATTTTTTTCTTCTGCCTTGTCACTGAAAGCTACCGTACTTGTTAGAGCTTTGTAAGCCTTTTTGGGGAGAGGGGTAAGTTTATTTGTAGTGTGGTTTGTTTATGTGGCTGCATGATTCAGTTCGCCATTGTTCTTTCAATATAGTCTGTCAGTTGAGTTCATACAATGATTTTTCTTTGTTTTAGGGAACCAGCTTGGGGCTTGTATAAAAACCAGCCAAGAAACTGTGTTGGGGCTGAGGCTGTATCACCCAATGCAAATCCCACAGGTGGTCAATGTGCATGTTGTCTTAAGGTGTGGGCCATAAATGTTCTCATTATTATTAGGTTTAAAAAGACAATAACAAGCATAAATATACATTTATTTATAAATACATTTGATTGAATGAGCATTGTTTGGACATGTATATGACAACTCTATTGTTTTATTGTGTAACCTATGCCAGATTCATATCATTGTAAACACTACATCCTTTAATTAAACATCTATTCAGTTAATGTGCTTTGTTCAGTGACCTAAACTATTTTATGTGACAAAATATGTGGGTCACAGGTGGGAAATATTGCATTCCTCATTAATCTTTGGACTCGAAGACAAGCCTTATTATTATAATTATTTTTACATTATAGTAACCTTGGTATAAAAGAGATATTGAAATAAGTAATAAAGTAATAAGGTTATCATTTCAATTTCCCTTGATCTAAAAGATAGTAAAAAAAAAGAAGTGTAGACCTTGCAATCTATAAGGCAGAGGATGTAAAGGTCAACTGGTTCCAAGACAAAGGATTGATGAGGGTTTCATGTTGCCAAAACAACAACCAACAGCCTTTACTTTCTCCAACTAAGTCAGATAACCCTCCATATTGGGTAGACTCAAGGGTGTCCTCAAAATCCCGAAATTCAAAATCCCAATTTAAACCCAAGACCCAACTGTTCAAATGCCAAACACTTTACCACTCTCCATTCTTAAAGATGGGTATTAGGAATAAAATAGCTTTAGGCAGTGCTCTTTTTGGTGACGGTACACACTGGTACAGTGTACCGACACTTTTTTTCAAATTGGGGAAAAAATTATGACTTTTCTTGTATTAATTTATTAGTAGTTAAATTGAGTCAATCCATCACCGAGTCGTGGCACCTATTATTTTACAAAAAAAGCACTGGCTTTAGGGTAACATAGAAAAAAAGAGTATTAGTAGAAATGATGCATACAAGTAATGACTAAAAAACAAAACAATTTATTCAGATTTAAAAGCTGCTCCAAGGGGAATTAGTGGATCCCTATTAAATATATGCCTAAGTTTTGATTCTCTAGCAAGAGGTAAAATAAATGATATCTACATCAGCTTTTTATTCTAGTTAACAACTATCAGGGCCGAGGCAAAAAGGCATTGGGACGTCAGGCCACTTAAATTTTGATGTCAGTAAAGTTAAATTTTGACGTCAGGCCACTTAACTCTTTCTCTCCTAATTGACGATACCATCGTTGCTTTGACCTCATTAAATTAAATTAATGTTTAATTTTATAAACTTTATTTTGTGTTATATTAAAAGAGCATTCTCCTTTAATTCTGTACCAAATAAAACATTTACTGATAACAAACGACAAAGCTATTAAAGCTTAATCGTAATAGGGTAGTGAAATAGTAATTAGCAAATGAGGAATTCCATCGAAACGTGGAAAAATAATTACGGAGAGAGAGAGTTAAATTTTATAAGTTGCAATCATGTCTCAAAGAAAGATTGAAAGTGAAGCCCTGTTATATAACCCTAAACATTTAATGCACTATCCTGAAATTATTTTTTACCCTGGTAGAGAAGGATTCTTGAGAGACATCAATGCGGGTGACAAAGTCTTGCACTAAACGCATTATTTCAGCAGCATTTTCCATAAGAGCTACAGGGGTCTGCACTCCACTATTCTTAATGTCTGTGGTGCAGTTGTGAAGCATCATTTCCAGCAGTCTGCGTTTGATTTCGTCTGGAGGCCGGATCAATTCATGCGAGTCACCCAGCTCACCTATCCAAGTTAAGACTTGGCATCTCTCCTGGAGAGATCAACATGAAGCAATGATTTCATTCTACCATTAACAGAATGTAATTTCTATTTCATATATCTCAGAAACTTGAGTTTCAAAGAATTTTAATCTAGCAAATTAAACAAGAAAAAACATAAAAATACTTTAAAAAAAAAACAAAGCTTATTCTACGTCTGTGATTGTATCAATTAGTTTGGATCAGTTTGACCTAGACATATTAAATCTGTCAATGTTTACATGATCGTTTTTAAAATTTTTAAATGCATAGATAAAAAAATTCACTCATGGCTCGAGTCCTCAAGTGGACTAATTCAACATATGACATCTGTCAGGTTTGATTTCTTTCCATTGTTCAAGATACCAAACATAATAATTACTTTTTTTTTCATTGGTTCTTGTGTTGTCAAGTAAAAGAAATAATTGTGCAAAGTTTCGCCTTAATCTCAGATAGTGTGTGGGAGAAATAATATGTACAAACATTTTACCATACAGACAGACAGAGTGAGTTGATTAAAGCTTTGAAGAAATACCCAGTCAACTTGTATTTAAAAAAAACAAAACGCTTTTATGTACAACACTAATTCTGCCGTAAAGATGGGATTATGACTAGTAGTAAGGAATAAGGAAGTTCTGAGATTTATTCCCACAATCCTTTATAGAACAGAGGGAGAGTTAGTTATTTTTGTTATAGGTCAGATTTAGTCAATGAAATTTTCCAAAGGAAAGAAGAAAATCTTTTTAAGAGATAAATAGTAAAAGAAGAGGTCACTATTGGTATGCTTCCATTTAGTGACTCACAGTCCAAGCTTGTGTAGTGGAGCCTTCAATCCCCTTCCACATAATTGACAGAAGTATGATTAAAACATTCTGACAGAGCTCTTCCTTCTGCTCAGTGGCATCATTCAACTCAACACCAACATGGTCCAACACCTGGATGGAGATATGGAACAGATCTATTGAGTATAATGAGTTGAACAATACAAAGATGTACACCAACATGGTCTCCAACACCTGGATGGAGATATAGAACAGATCTTTCAAAACAATCTGTTAAGTATAATGAGTTTAAAGGGAAACTCTGATGCTTTTGACAATTTTAGATATAATGTGTTTTGATTTACAGATAATGAATATATTATTCTTTTTCTTTTTATTCGCAATAATAACTTAGTAATTGATGTTTTTCTGATGTAATTTTCCTGCTCATCCAAATTGGTCAGACTTTCACCGGGTTTCTATGTGATGTCACACAAACCTATTAATTTTATCTATTGACTTACTGTATAATGGAAAACCATTCAGTAAAGTTTACATTCTCGTAAAGAAATATATCTTCGTCTATGCAGTTAGATCTAGATCTTGTAAGTAAACAAAAAAAATGCGTGCTAAAAGTAGACTTACTTGCTCGACTAACCACGGCCTAACAGCTACTGTAAGAATGAAGCGATACAATTGGTTAAATCTAGTTTCCCTTTCCGTATAGTTGAGGGAAGTGATGTTTGCCTAAGCTAAAAACAAAATCTAGTTTCCCTTTCCATATAGTTGAGGGAAGTGATGTTTGCCTAAGCTAAAAACAAAATCTAGTTTCCCTTTCCGTATAGTTGAGGGAAGTGACGTTTGCCTAAGCTAAAAACAAAATCTAGTTTCCTTTTCAGTAAAGTTGAGGGAAGTGACCTTGCCAAAGCTAAAAACAAAATCTCAAAGAACCCTGTTTTTTTAGATGTCAAGAATTTACTGACTAATTTATTAAATATAAATGTTTCTAAGCATTTAATTAAAAATGGTAAAATGTTTACTATTACAACTTTTTACCCAGAATTTACATATGTCAATAAATTAAATTTGAATAACCATCAGAGTTTCCCTTTAATAATACAAAGATATACACAAAAGACTTTCTGAAAAAAGCAAACAACTCAAAATACATTCTATCCTTTAAAACTTTCTTTCTAAAAAAAACAGCAGTCTCTCTTAAAATACAGCTTACCTTTTTAAAACTTTCTTTCTAAAAAACAGCAGTCTCTCTTAAAATACAGCTTACCTTTTTGAAACTTTCTTTCTGAAAAACAGCAGAAGCCCTCAAGGAATCATCTTCTCTACTTAAGATGTTCTCGGCAGAAGAGTCCCTTCTGCAGGTTGGTGATCTCATCTGAACCAGGTCGTCTACATTGCCGATGGTGTCTAAGGATGAGCGAGAGTCCCTGGATGTGCTGTCTCCTTCAAAGACGCCAGAGGAAATGGACACATTGCTGGCGCTGGAAGAGAGGTCAAGGCCAATGGAGTCACTAGTGGAAGATGTATCTCTGAGAAGATCCTCGACACTTGTGCTAGAACTTCTGCTTTCATTATGCAGACCTGAATGCAAGAACAAATAAAACCATTTGTGAAGTTTTACTATTAGAAATTAAAATTAACATTTTCTTAAATACAAAAGAAACAAAATTTCAGAGTTTTAGGTCACAAAAATCTGATTTTCAGTGCAGTAGCCTTTAGTGTCTGAGGATGTAATATGGCCATAGTATGACGAATCATTTCCTTACATTGCAAGGCATTCATCTTGGCTTAAATTTTTTATTTAAATCATTGCCAGGGTTTAAACCCAGGACCTTTGACTCACACTGCCCACAATGCATTATATTTTAAAAAATGTTATAAATAAAAATCTTTAGTATCAATAATGACAGCAAGAAATTCCTGTAAATGAAGAAAAAGACCAACACTATACATTGGTCAGGTCAGAATAAAGTGTAAAGACAATTGAAAAGAGTTTCCAAAACATAAAGAGGAAAGTGATGTATGACAAAACACTAACCAAAATGGAAAAAAAAAATACATATTAAAAATACTTAACACCAAGTCTGAAAGAAATGCACTAGAAGCATCACAGAAATGTAACCTTATAGCCCTGCTTTGCTGCAATTAAGATCGATGCATAAAACCAAACAACAAAAAATATCAAGGTTTTAACTGTTAGTGAAATATTTTAGAAACAGAAAGAAAAATAAGTCCCAGACTTGCAGATTTAGTCAGAGAAGCCAATTGCTTTCATTGCTATAGGAAAAAAAAAGTTTTTTAAGTGCAACCACAGAGTTCTTAAAAGGAAGGATTTTAGCCATTTTCAAACAGCCCCCAAGTTTGACAGATTTTAACAAATTTGATCTCGATTTTTTTTCTTTCTCACTTGCACTTAGACTAGTATAAGTTAAGATTCAGGTGCCAGCATCAACACGCTACTACAACTTACCATTACTGTCCTCCAGATCTGGAGTCTCCATTCCATAGAACTTTCTCTTGATGTACAGGGGCGTGTTGGGGGCAGGCTCTTCCATCATCTGGAGGATGTCTTCATTGTCTTTGTCTGGACTTGAGAGTGGGAAGGGCAGCATGGTGGGCCTGGTGGGGGAACCTAGAATGTTGGATAGATACAGGAACACTTTAGTCTGGACATCAGAGTAGCCCTAGTATAGTAGACATCGAAACAAGTAATGAAGTAAAAACTGATCGCATCAAGTAAAGTAAGGTTAAGTAATCCTTTCAGACTTTGCAATCTAAAGGACAAATGATATAGAGGTCACCTGTTTCTTAGCTGACATTTGATGAGAGTGTCATTTGGCCAGCACGATGACCAACCACTTTTACTTTCCCCGACTAATGTCAGGGATGGATAGACTCAAGAGCATCCTGAAAATTCTGAAAATCAAAATCCCAGTCTTCACCTAGATTTGAATCCCAAATCCTTCAGTTTGCAAGCCAAGTGCTTTACCCCTCAGCCACCATGTTCCCCATTCTTAAAGATGTTTATTAAGAATAAAATACCTTCAGATCACATAGAAAAAAAAGAAAAGTAGAAAAAATGACAGACAAAATGCATACCAATAATGATTACAAACATACAATTATTTTGATCTAGAAACTGTCCACAGGGGAAGTATGAGTGTACATATTGTGTACATGCCCAGATGTCTTGCAAGGGCTAAAAAATTAAAAGATATCTATATTATTTCTGAACTAAAAACTTGAGCACTGAATAAAGGGACATAATCAGGACCCACAGATTTATATCCATAATTTTATAGAACTAAGCAGAAAAATTATTTAGCAACTCTTTTTTTTAGGAAAAATGATAGAGTAAAGTGAAACAACAGACTACAGACAAGACCCGATTAAATTAGACACCTCTAAGCACGTTTGGGCCATTAAGTTAAACTAACACATCCTGAAGTACATCCTAATGGATAAAAATATGTATATAGCCCTTTTTTGTCAGTTTAAGCATTCTATAAGGAAAAAATGGTTGTTAAACATCAATTACAAAACTGTGAATGGATTTGTTGAGGACTGACCTGCATTGATGCTGTCTGGGATAAAGACTGAGTCAGGACCAGCCTTAGATATTTTTTCCTCTGCTGATTCATCGAAAACAAACTTCTGCTCCAGATGTGGGTCAGTTTCATCGATGTCCTGCTTGCCACCCACGTGTCCTGTCTCTGGATGTGCTACAATACTCTCTTCACTCACACTCATCCGTTGTGTTCTAGGCCTGAGAGTTCTGGCTGCACTGCTGATGTCCTCTCCAACCACTGAGAATGCTCTTTTGCGATCCAGTGTCAGCAGACGTGTGATGTTCTCCTGCCAGCCCAGCTGCTTGGCCAAGCCTTTGGCGGCACCAGACTTGGAAACGATGATGGCTAACAACTGCAAATAAAATAATAGGTACAATGTAAGCTTTCATATAAAAATAAGGATGAAATAGTGAAGCTTGATCATAGTAGAGATTTTTTGTAAGGAACAGGTGAAAATGATTTTTTTAAGGTTTAATCCTTGAGAGTCCATAAAAGAACAAGAAAAACTTTAAAAATACTTTTTAAAAAACAAAGCTTAAATGAAGTGTAATTGCAACGCTTAGTTTGGATCAGGCATGTAATTAAATTTGTAATAGATATTGATTAACAACAATAAATTTGTGCGATTAATAATATTTTTACCATTTTTGTTTAGCCCTATTTCTTGCCTTTAGCTTTCTTAATATGCAATGATCCTATCACTTATTTGGACCAGTTTGGAAATTTTTTTTAAAAGCATTTACAAAAAAAACAACCTATAAGGGGACTAATTCAGCTTATATCGCCACTTCAGTTAAATACAATTTCTTTCCCTTGTTTGAGAACAAAATAATTAATTAACTAAATTGTTATTTTTTTAAATTGGTTCTTGTGTTATCAGATAAAAGAAATAACTGTCCGAAATTTCAGCTTGATCTGAGATTGTGTGTCCTTTTACAAGACAGACAGAGTGAGTTGATATAAGCTTAGTAAAAAGAAACTACCATTACATCTACTTCACTAACCTGTCTACTAGCTTCAGATTTGATGTCCATACCACAGTTATGGACCAGTCCAAGTACAGCCAAGACGGCTCCATAGGTCTGAGGTGTTTCTGAGAGGAACAATAAGTGTAACAAAAATAATAACACACTTACAGTCTATAGTGAAGTTTATTTAGCCAGCTATTCTTTGGCTGACAAAGACTTAGTTTTAAGGTAAGTAAGAACAGTCTAGAAAATACTCTCAAATCAGATAATACTTTTATCTACCGATCAAACAACAGTCTATCAACCTATGAAAAACAGTCTACCTGTGAAAGACACTTGTTCAATAAACCTCTTGATCATTGGTGCTGATATGTCATACAGGCTCATCAAGTTAATGAGACCCCAGTGACCAATGTCAGCCAGTCGAAGGCGAGACTTGTTCTTTTCATAAACTCTTTCTGACTTCAACAGGATATATAGAATCTGTGAAATCAAATGAACTGGCACTTTTAGTATTCTATTTTTGCAAGTCATAACTGATTAAAACAAACCATCTAGTAGTGAAACTTAATTAGTTAATCACAACTGAGTAGTGAACAAGCTTGCATCATAGAGAAGCACAGACATGCCAAAATTTATTTTTATCAACCAAAAAGACATCGGCTTTGTTTTGTTGTTTGTTTATTTGGGACTTTCCAACAGAAATGAAGATTATTAAGGCCCAGTCCGAACCTTCTGAAGGACGGCAGTGGATGGAAGCAAGCAGAGTTACTTCTTCTTCTTCATTCTCATTGTTATGTTGAAGTGTTCAGATGAGAAGACCAATACATGAGATGAACTGCGCAGTGGTTTCCAAATCAGGGAGCTCTCCATATAGTTTCCTTTCTATTGGGGTGATTTGGGGCCAATGTCTTATACAGGCCTCTAGGTAAAGAGAGCAGTTTTGGAGGACGTGGTCTGCATTCTCTGGTAGCACTCCACATGGGCAGACCTCACTGGTTCCAATTTTGAGCTTCCGGTACATGTGTTGTCCCATTTCCTTGTGTCCGGTCCTGAGTCGAAAGATTAGACGTTGGTCTTGTCGCGATAACTTATTGTAAGCGTCATCTTTATTGCGATTTGGACGAGAGCTCGTCCATTTCTCACTTATTTTATTTACAATTAATTTCTTCAATTCTTCTGGATAGAGCGCAGAGTTTATTTGTGAGAAGCAGAGTTCCAATTTGGGACAATCAAGATGACAATCTGAAGTGCATACCACCCAGGCCAATCGTTATAGTAGGCCTGAACACAGAACTGTGATGTGGCAACAAGCTATTGTTCTCCAATGACCTCAGGTTGCCATGTCAAAGGTCTGAGTTTAGGCTATAAAAAGGTCAGCAAAAAAGCCCATCTAGGATGATCTAGAGACCAAAGTTAATAAAACTGCCAAAAAAAACCATCTAGGATGATCTACAGACTAAAGTTAATTGAACTGCCAAAAAAGCCCATCTAGGATGATCTACAGACTAAAGTTAATTGAACTGCCAAAAAAGCCCATCTAGGATGATCTACAGACCAAAGTTAATTCAACTGCTAAAAAAACCCATCTGGGATGATCTACAGACTAAAGTTAATTGAAGCCCATCTAGGATGATCTACAGACCAAAGTTAATTGAAGTGCCAAAAAAACCCATCTGGGATGATCTAGAGACCAAAGTTAATTAAACTGCCAAAAAAACCCATCTAGGATGATCTATAGACTAAAGTTAATTGAACTGCCAAAAAAACCCATCTAGGATAATCTACAGACCAAAGTTAATTGAACTGCCAAAAAAATCCATCTAGGATAATCTACAGACCAAAGTTAATTGAAACCCATCTAGGATGATCTACAGACTAAAGTTAATTGAACTGCCAAAAAAAAACCCATTTAGGATGATCTAGAGACCTAAGTTAATTGAACTGCCAAAACAAAATTCTGCAATACTAACCTTAACAATTTTTTCATAGAATATGATTGGCTGACTGGGGTAGGTCAACAGTTTGTAAAACATCTCGGCTTGGTAAGCCTCGTAAAGCAACAGTATCAACTGGTCCTGCTTTCTGTTTGGGTTCTCTAAGAGTGAGATCAGGAGGTCCATGGCTTCCAAAAGCTACACAGTCAAAAATAAAAAAAACTAAGTATACAAAAGGGACTTCAAAGAAAATAAAGAGTTAAATATTGTATTCCTGAATGTATGTATGGCTGTTAACAAATTGATAAGAAAATAAATGACTATAAATGTATTATATAAGGTTAGATATTTCTTTTCTTACAAGTAGTACACTAAAGAAGATTTTGTATTTCCAAGCACCCTATGTAAAGTTAGTTAGGTTCACCTTTCAGACCTTGCGGTCTATAGGGCAAATGATGTATAGATTAACAGTTTCTTTAGCCAACAGTTAATGAGTAGGGTGTCTTGTGGTCAGCAAAATGACCAACTTCCTTTACTTTGCCCAACTGGGGTGCCCTAAAAGTCCCAAAATTCAAAATCCCAGTCTTCACCAAGATTCCAACCCAGGACCCAGGTTCGGAAACCAAGCACTTAACCACTCAGCCACCGTGTGTCCCTAAAAAGGCTTCATGACCTGAATTTAAACTCATGTCTCACGCCACCTCAAGCTGACATACTAATCACTCACCGTGCTAGTCAAATATTTCCAGTACCCGATCCCCTTCGCCAATTCAACTAAACGAAATAAAAAAAACAGCTAAATGTCTCATCTTAAAAAAAAATTGTTGCAATTACAATTTCTGAATTAAAACTCTCTGCTAGCCCATTGAGTACTCAATCATTCTAGGATAACAAATAGATTGATAACGATATGTACACAAAGCAAAACTACTGAGGGGTGGAGGGAGAGGATGAGTCCATTTTCCCCCCTTCAAGTCAAAGTAATTTACAACACAAAAGCTTACTTTATCCTCTTAAACAACCTTTGGTCCAAAAATTTAACTGGCATGGACTGGTTGGAGAAAGACGGTTGACAGATCATGTGTGGTGCCCCAACAGTTCAACGGCCTAAGGGATTGGTGACGGTGAGACTATTTATAACATTTATTCTGGTGTAAGTAATGTTTTAGTTTTACTGAGCTTTGCTGTCAGCAAAAAGACGACGACCTTTTTTTTTTTTTTTCAACAACAAAAGTCACACTTAAGCTCACTGACCAATGCAGGTTGCTTCACAGCCAACAAAAAGCTCATGATCTGAGTCAACTCTTCTGATTTGATGGTATTCATGACATAGAACTTGATCAGAGAGAACAAGGACGTCCTGATCACCTTCCCATCATCCTCGCTCAGGTGACTGTCTTCTGGTGTACTGAAATGACAAACGTTTGCCATACAAGATTTGTGACTCAAACTAAGTTGAATGTTTTATATGCTTAATGCTTTTCTGATTTCAACAATTAAGACATATTACACAGTCTTTACTAATTTGGTTTATAAGCGCACAGATTTAAGAAAAGTTTTCATTCAAAGAAATTTATCTAAGGACCAAAAAGAAAACAAAATTATCTAAAGTTTACAGTCAACTTAACATTCATATTTAATATGCCATCCAAAAAAAAAAAAAAAAAAAAAAAAAAAGACTAGATTGAATAGAATTGATAGAATCCACAACATTCACGCTATTTGCATGTAAAGTTTCCTGAATCATGGATGGTGCACACACCAGAAGTAGAAAGAAAAGTGAAAATGTTGTAGCGCCTGGTAATGACAGATGTGACTGCTGCTGCGTATCAACTTCAAGGCCTCTTAAGTCACATGAGAAGATGCAAAGGGAAACAGTCATCTCTTCGGATGTAAGATGGCACAGGACTTATGGGCCAAACTGTTGACCTCAATCATTGGGCTAGCCAAGCAAAGTCAGCTATTTGTTAAAGTACATAAATGCATCTCCATGAACCTATCTTACTGGTTTGTTCCAACTACGTTGGGATGTGTGGCCAAGAGGCTAAGTACCCTTGAACTGTCGTACTTAAACAATAACAAAACCATGTTACATTCAAAGCTTTATTACACTGAATGACAAACTACTACACACATAGTAGAGATCACAAAATGAAATAGGGTCAGTACATAGTATAACAAATGTAACAAACACTAGGGGCGACAATCAAATAAACAAATTTACGACAGCTACCTATCAAAGGGGGCTCGAGGTTTAAAACCCAACTCGAGCAGAGTTGTGTTTAATGACCACCTAAAAGCAGAATGAAAAACCTTCTCCCAGATACAAAAAAATGCGATTGGACATTGTGCTCTATGCTATAAGCATGAAAGTTGCGCAATATAAAAGCTATATAGGAAAAAAAAAATTAAAAATTAATGACTATATAAAAAATCACTTATGTATGCCTAAATGAATTAAGTTACAATTAATGAAACTCAGGAGAAAGGTCAAATTAAAAAAAAAAAGTAAACCTGTAATAAGCTCTGATGATGTCCAAGAAAAACTGAACTCCATATTTGTTTCTGAAATACTTCCTGTCGTCTTTGATGAGTGTGTTCAAGTACTGGATGTGGCCTAGGAACAAAAATATTTTTTTTGTTGGTTTGTTTTACAAGTTTCAGACATTCCATCAGAAATGAAGATTATTACATCCAAAGCATGTACCAGTTGACCAAAACAGCCATCCATATTCTCAAGTATTAATTAACTAAGTTTCATTGTGTAACGAAATGTTAAGTATATTAAAGTTAATGCAGGAAAGAAATTGTTTAATATAAATTGAAAAAAAAAAAGAGTTCTTTATTTATATTACAAAGTAAAAGTAACTAAAAATAGTGTTATTAGTTTAGGAGTATAACACTTGTAATAAATATTCTAACAGCAAACTGTTTTAGTAACAAAATTAATGTCCAACTATTCTAACAGCTGACAGTTTAATTCTATGCAAAGTAACAAAACCAATGTCCTACCAATTCTAACAGCAAACTGTGTTTTGCTCCATAAGGAGAAGTCAAACAAAATGTAGTGGTAGATGTGTTGTAGTAATGTTGACTTGACCGCTGTCCTGTCATCACAATCTTCAACCAGATATTGGACAGCCATCAAGACAGTCACATCCATGAAGTCTGGATGAACCTGAAACAAAACAGTACTGGCTGTTCAAACACTTGGATATAATTTAAACACCATATGAAATTTGCTATGGTCCAATGGATTTGTCTTTCTCTTACATTTCAACTATTAGTTCAACAGCTAGGTTTTATATATTTATATGTTGGCCTGAATTCTTCAAAATAGTTTTTACAATAATCTATGTAGAAGTTGACTGTGACCAAGAATCATTAGGATCTCTTTTAACAGGTGGACCAGTGTTTCTCAAACATTTTTCCTGAATGGAACACTTTGCACATTCTGAGTATTTAGCGAAACGCTGCTTTAATTCACGTGGTGGACTACTAGTTAATTATCCCAATAACTTGTGAAACACCTAATCAGGCCTAGTGAAACACTAGGGTTCCACAAAACACAGTTTGGGAAAAACTGAGATAAACATAGATAACTCAGGATAATCAAAAAGTCTCTAAATAAGAAGGATTTATTATTATTTCTTTTTTTACCACAAGGGAGAGAAAACATCCCACTCTGATAATACCCAAACTGTAGATACATAACAGCTCAAAACAAAACTTTCGGGTATCATTCTAATTAATTTTTTAAAAAATTATTACTTTTGAATAAAATGTCTTCAAAGTAAAATCCATGCACAATAGTTTGTGTGACATGGAAGGGGGGGGGGGGGGGCAGTATTTGGAGGAAGGTTTTTGTGTTGCCTTTAAACGCTCAGCAAACATTTCTAGCCTACATCAAGTTTTGAACTCGAGCCCTCTCAGAAAGCCAAGTGGTTTGTCATGCTGCCACACATCCACAGATAAAGATAAACAAAAAAGAAAACAAAACAATAATAAATAACTCATCCACAGAAAAACAAAAAAAACAAAACAAAAAAAATTTAACAAACATGGTCAAATCTTCTGTAATCTGTTGTACTGCTGGCTATGAACAAACATAGTCAAATCTTCTATAATGTATTTCTACTGCTGTCTCTGAAATGATTTTGGAACTAATTCTTGTCTCAGATGATTTTTTTACATCTAGTGATATAATGATTTTCCTAACAGCCACCCATGTTTTATAGGGCAAGTTCTCATTTTGTTATTTATTGCATGATTATTCAAATACACAATGTATTGAAATCGCTTTGGGCAAGAGGGGCTGTTAGCCTTGGCTGAGAGAAGGAAAAATGCATTCAAACCTCTGCTGCCTTGCAGCTACACCTAAACATGGACAGGCTTCAGGATTCAACCCTGAGGATAAATCAGGAGCTGGCAACCCTTAGGCAGTTTGCAGCACACAGTGCTACACCCTTGCAGAGTCAGCGATGCCGCTGACCCCAAACTGTATCGGCCCTTGCCGTTTCTTTCGCTACATCAGCTGAATGGAGAGAGAGGAACTGTCATGTGGGGGACATCTAGGAGATGATCCATAGACGCTTTGTATATTAAAATACTTTAAGAGTTTATAATTTGAATAATTTTCAATCTACCTTCTGCATCAGCATCCCCAGTGTGGAAGCACAGTGTGAGCGAACAAAGTTGTCCCTGTTTACAGACTTTTCTTTTAGCATGCATCGCAGCATGGTGATGAAAGCAGCCAGTTGGTTGTGGTCCAGTTTAATTTCTATACAAACATACAAAGTCAAGGTATCAGTTCTTTACAAGTAACTACTTTCTAAAGCAAGTGCTGCATTGATTCAATATTGAATTGACAACTTGATACAGTAGTTTACTACTGACCACATTGGTCAATCCTTTTTGAAATAAATATTACCCAATCCCAAGCCCTAGCAGGACAGATGCAGACAGCAAAATAAATAAATAAAATAAAGTATGGCTTTTAAATAGCATGCTCAGAGTGCTTTGGTCCAATCTCAGTTGTGGACCAGTGGGGGGGGTATCAGGCGCTCAGTAAACACAACTTTGCCCAAGTCAGATGTCGAACCTCAAACCCCCAACATTGGTAGCCAAGCCAAGCTAAGTTCAAGCGCACTTAGCCTCTCGACCACGCTTAAACTTAAACAGATCCCTGTTGGAGTTCTGTCTACATCAGATATAACCAAAAAATGCAGGTACCAAATGGCGTTGAAAAAGTTCCCTTTTCAGGCCTAGCGATCTACAGGGCAGACGATGTTAAGGTCATCTGTTTTATGGCCAAAGGTTAATGAGCAGGGTGTCATGTGGCCAGCACAGTGACCAACCACCTTAATTTTTCACAACTAAAGTTGGGTGGAGTCAGGGGCGCCCTAAAAATCATGAAATTCAAAATCCCAATCTTCACAGAGATTCGAACCCAGGATCACAGGTTTAGAAGCCAAGTGCTTAACCACTCAGTCACCCCTCCCTCCCCCCATCTTTAGACTAGAAGACAATGTTTATATGATTGCCTAATCACCTCTGAAATGGAAAAGGATAAAGAAAACCAACCTGCTGTTAGCGAAGCTCGACTATCCACAATAGCCCAATCATCAAGGTCAAGCTCTTCAGCCTCTCCCCTTGTTGGGGAACTTGGGCTTTCATCTGGAAGCTCTATGACTCTCTGGTCCAAGAGTTCTATCAAGGGAAATAACACTTGGATGCCACCCAGGCAATTTATGACATCCTGAAAAAAAAAAATATTATTAAGAAAATAATAAACAACAAATTCATATTTCAACAAATTTTTTTTTACAAATATCATTTGAAGGCCGATTCAGAAAAAGTTTGATATGTTTAAAAAAATATAGGTATCCCTTTCAAACCTTACTTACGATCTAAAAGAGTAGAAGTAAAGTATGTCTATTTCTAAGCTAACAGTTTACAACAGGGATCATGTAGCCAGCACAATGAATGACCATCTTTAACTCCACAATGTATGTCAGGTACTCATTAGAGTTGAGGCATCTTGAAAATCTCAATCTATACCTGGATTTGATCTCGAGAACCTTCGGCTTTAGCACTCAACAACCATGCCCCAATATATTTATACAGTGCTTTTTTTTTTACGGTGCACACCGGTACAACGCACCGGCAACTTTTTCAATGTGGAGGAAAATTATTACTTTTCTTGTATTTTAACGTTTATTATTCATTTATTAGTAGTTAAAAGTTGGGCAATCCATCACTGAGTACTGGCACCTATTTTTTTTTTTTTACCAAAAAAAGCACTGTATTTATATAATGTTTTTTTTTGATTGAGGCAAATTATATACAAAATGTCTAAAGGTTTTTCTGATTAGACAGACAGAAGGTGTTTTGGCTTTATTTTTCTAGCTAGCTATTTGTGCCATTAAAATCGAGGGTGTTTTGGCTTTATTTTTCTAGCTAGCTATTTGTGACATTAAAATCGAGGGTGTTTTGGCTTTATTTTTCTAGCTAGCTATTTGTGACATTAAAATGTAAAGCTACCAACAACTCACTTTTAAATCCCAGTTGATACACTTGTTGCCTGAGAATGTGCCGTGATTTTGAAAAGGTGAAAGGTCAGCACACACAGAGCCCTTGCAAGCCTGGCAGAGATATCAAAATAGATTTGTGGTTCTTTGATAACATAATCAAACCTTAGCAAGATACAACAGTATTTAAGCCAAATTGACAAACTGAAATATACTAGCAGCTGTTCATGCTCACCTTTGCACTATACCTGGCTATCAGCTTACTTGGCAGGTCAGCCATTATTGCATCAGTGGAAAAATGGAACAGTGAATTGACGCCTGAAAAAAAAAAGAGCTTGTTTCATGTGGCAGATAGAAGTAGAGCTTCTATTCAGACCAATGTCAAAGTAACAAAATATAACTAGCATGAATAATATTGTCAAGTTATAAGACTAATCTGATGTATTTAAATAGATTTTGTTTTCAGTTTTGTATAATTCAAAAGAAATGGAAGAGTAAAAAAAGATAAACGTGATGACAATCAGAAAAGATTAATACAAACTTAACAAGAAGCAGCATTGAAAGCAACTCAAGAGCTATGTCACTAACAAAAGTGTCACTGTCCCTCAAACATGAGACTGATGCCTTATTGAAGACAAAGACTGCTCTAGTGATCCTTAATGAAAATATGTTGCGATCACAGACCTATAGATATTATACTTAGACTGGATTTGGAATTCTTAACAAAAATGTGAAAAACTTCAAAACAGCTGAAACAAAGCGTTGTTTTATAAAGTAGTTATATGAAGCAAAGTGTTTTTTTCAATCCTAACCTATATAAATATCATTAAATGTTTACATCTAGATCTAGTAATAGAAGGTACCCATTAGAGCTGGGTAGACTCAAAGGCTCCCAAAGATCCAGCCTCCCGACATGTTACCTAGCCAACAAGTTATTGCATATGTTAGCAACCATTGTAAACACATTTAGATTCTCTCCAATAAGCTTTATAAAAAAAACTACCAAACCATCAGGCTTTCCTAGCACATATACCTCTCACTTCAGATTCTAGCACATTTACCTAGCTCTTCAGGTACCTTGCCACTTTTGTTGTTTTTTTTTTTTTTTGCTAATTTTTAAATTTTATTTACAATTGCTGGAAATTTGACTGCTAATTACTCACTCATTTGATGGAGGGCTTTAACCTGATCTGACTGGAGGGAATCATGGAACACACAAATAGACTCCATCTGACCATGGAGGCACATCACTGGACCCCAAGTCTCCTCCTGAGCTCCGGAGACTAGGGTGTTGACATTGGAGCCACTAGTAGATGTATCACTGCCTCGAAGCTAGGAAAGATCAATTGAAAGGGTAAGTAAATATGTGTAGTTTTTTTTATATATTCTACATCTCCTAAATACAGATTCGAGATTAGCATTAACTAATACAAATTAAAAGCATGATTTTTTTAAACATAAGTCTTGACCATTTCATCATAATAATCATGATAACAGTTCTCAACGGTATTACATACTTGAGGAATATACTGCATCTTAATATATGATGACATTAAGATATACGCAAATAGGCCAAATGAGCTGTATTACAAAAAAGCTATAATAACTGCAGTGCCTGACCCACAAACAGAAAAGTCTACATTTAGAAAGGCTGAGATTTACTAACAACATGAAAAACTAATAAGACACAGCCATACATTTCTAGACCTACACAAAGTAAACTTAAAGCAGTGAAGGTACAAAACTGAATAGGAATCCAAATACATTATGCATAGAAACCATCTACTTAGATAAGATATAAAATTGTGGCAAAAAGTAACAGTATCAATTTTTGCATAAAGTTATTGATGGTTTAACACAGATTGATACAAAATGTGAGCCATTAAAAAAATATATCGCATGGGTGGTTGCATGGTCGTGCAGTATGCGAGCTGGAATGTCATTCGATGGTCCTGGGTCATACCCTGCCAGCTGGCATCCCCCATCATCCTGCATGAGATTTTGACTAGGAAGTAAATTATCTTCAACTCTGAAGGAACACCCGAAACATGTGAAACATTTTTACAAACAAAGACGACTGCCTAGATATGTGGTATGCATTCAAGACTGTCTTCAAGATGGTTTAGGGTTTGAATCCTGTCTACTGCCATCTTGCAGGAGGTCTGCCCTCCAAATGCCCAAAACAAAAAAAACAACAAGACAAATGTATGCTAGGTAATGAGAAGTCAAACTACTCACTGCAAAGGATAACATGTACTTTAAGGAAGAGACTTTTTTCACTTCTTGTTGACTGTTAGTAGACATGTCACTGACACATTCTGTTGTTAATTTCTTACCAGGGGACCCGACTTGGCAAATATTGAAAGGCTGAAACAAAAATGGTAGTTAAAATAAAAACAAAATGAATACAAATCAATTTGAGCAACCAATTAGTAAAGATTATAAGAGTTACGGATAGGCATGTTATTTCTTATCATTGCTTAACAAAATACAAGCAAATGTTTGAAAACTTATTGAGGCAGGTCCATGTTGGATCCATGTGGATTTAAGTCAAACACTTTGTAGCATGTTGTATCCTAAAATACATATTACTCTAGTTTATTTGTCTATTTACGAAAGGAAAGTGTCCTGATGAGAAATAATGGAATGTGTTGCATGCGCCAGACAGAAGAACATAACAAGTTTCAGTCTCTAAGTAACATGAACAACTAAGTGAAGTACATGGACATGGTCAAGATATAATAACCTGTTCTGAAGCAGGTCTGTAGTTTATAAGTTAAGAAATAGCAAATGATCTGTAATTAGATCTGTTTCATCTGTTTCCTTTGGCCAAACGTTAAAGAGCAGAATTTTATGTGGCCAGTTCAATGACCAACCACCTTTACTTTCACTAACTAATGTCAGGTACCCCATAGAGTTGGGTGGACTCAGGGAAGCTCTAATAATCCTGAAATTCAAAATCCCAGTATTCACTGAGATTTGAACCCAGGACCCCAAGAAGCAGATGATCTTAACATCATCTGTCCCATAGATCGCAAGGTCTGAAAGGGAAACTTGTAACTATATCTAAGGTCAAAGCATGTTTGTAGTTGTACTATCTTTTCCTGTCTGGCTAACCACCTAGGAGAAGGAAAACTCTGAAACAAAACATCTGTTGCCTTGCTTCTAAACCCAAACATGAGAAATTCTTTGTAGTCAACCCTGAGAAAAAATCAGGAGCCAGTGACCATTAGCTAGACAAGTTACTGCACACACTGCTAAATCCTAGCAGAATGTGTGAAGTTACTGATCCCAAATTGTATTGAGTATTCACTGTTTGTTCCTTTGATACCAGCTGCGTGGGTAACATCATTCCCACTATAACAAATATCCAGGCCTGTTAGTATGCTCTATGAGATGAACCATAGTGCTTCTATGAATGAAAGAGGCCAGTGATGCTATGAAGCTTTATAAAAATCTATCAATACACGGAATGACTTACTTCTGAAAGACTTGGAAATTTAAGTGGTGCGGTGGTTCTCAGTTTACCATCTATATACACAATGACTTGGCCAGGACTGTTGGAGAATCTCCTACCAGCCAGGTGGACTATACAAATGGAATGCTGCAGAAGTAAGTTAAGGAATCACTTGAAAGAACAATAACAATAATTTACTTATTATTCAAAAAGTTTTACTGTTTTGAATTGCTTTTTTTTTTTTTTTAAAGGCTATCAAAATCTAGATCTGGGAAATGGTTTATCTAATATATAAAGCGCAAAGTAAGGTGTATGTATGTATGTTCCGAATAGAAATCAAAACCGTTGGGCCAATCTTTATAAAATTAAATATTCCTTAGATCATGGTGGAGACCGAAGTATATATTTAATGTCCCTCCCACAACCAGAGGGCCCAAAAAATAGACATAAAGTACTTAATTGTATCTCTGTTAAAGAAACTTTTTAACAAATTGTGTCAACCCGCTATCACAGTATTTTACATTAGTTATGAATATGAATGGGCCAACCCATTTTCAAACTCTACTTTTTATTTTCATTGCAACATTCTCCATGTTTGACAGATTTACATTCAATCCAGTTGATCAGTAATACCCAACAGTAATACCAAAACTGAGGCCCACATGCCGCGGGTCATATCCGGCTAGTAATATGATTTTCTGCTTGGAACAGTTTAAAAAAAGAACATGCATAAGTAAAGCTGGAAGATTTGTACCAGCTTCATTATGTCTGCCAAAGTTTGCTGTACAATAAAAACCCTTGGTTAGGATAGTCTAGGAATTAAGAATTTCCAGATGGAAAAAACAATCATTATTGCTTCAGGAGGCTGTGTGACATAATGAGTGTAATATGCAACCTATAGCAGTATGTCCACACTTACCCAGTAACCATCATCCAGAGTGACTTCTGGAACTGTAACTGTGCTGTAATCTTTTTTACTGAAGGTAGCAACAGTCAGGCTGAGACCAGACGTCACAAAAGCTTCAAACCCACAACCACTACTGCTGCTAAAACTGAGAAAATTAAATAATTGCATATCATTTTTGTTATTTATACATACAAAATATTGTACTTCATTTCTTTGTATGGCTTGCAGTTATTTTTTTACTCTCATCTAGATCTGATTTTTTAAAATTGCCATGAAATTAGTGATTTGTTTCATTAGCAGAAGAAAAATAGTTCAAAAACTCAAAATGTTGGGTTTACTTCTGTTTTTTAATTAGTAAAATATTCCTGCATAAGTTAATTCAGAAATGTATACTGATGAGTTTTAGCGGACTGAACTCAATGGTATTTCAGTCTATGCTTGCTATTTGAGACTTTAAAAAAATTCCACTGTCTCCATTAGAGCTTAAAGCCCATTGTCTTGAGGCTCAGAGTGATAGATACAAGCTAAAGAAACAGCCAAAAGAGATAAAATAAACTCATGGGCTCATGAGAAGCGATCCAGGCTACTCATCCTCAGAATTAGTCTTTGCAAGGCACAGAATAAAATCTACAATTACCTACATATACAAATCTAATGAGTAAGCAAAGAGATTCACTGTTCAGGAAAATGTTGAGGCATTGTCTTCAGGTTTGAAGATAAAGGGAGAGTGCAGCATTACATATGACCATGGAGACCTAGTTGCAATCTGCATATTTTATAACATCTTACGCAGATAAAGCCGTTGTCTATATAAGTCTATTTAAATTCTCTTAATCACCCAGGAAAAAACATCTGAATATCTCTCAACAGGCTTGAAGCCAATGTTCTTACAAGCAATAGAAAAAAAACAACTTTTTAGTTTATCTATGGGAAAGAGACGCTAGTTACTGCCATTTATCTTAATATTTCAGGGTTTATCTCCCTTTCTGCTCTACAAAACAAAATTAATTCATTAGTATTAAATGTTTACTATTTGGATGAATCGTCTTCGACTAAGAATAATGTATGCAAAATTTAAACTTGATCCCAAGACTGGGAAGTGGGAGAGAAAAAGTGGTCATAACTTAATAAGGGGATTAAATCCATATATACATCCACATCTCTCATTAACTAGCATTTATTCCCTTTATTCCTATATCAAACAAAATAATTAATCCCCAATAGTTAATTAATTAATTGGTTAATTTTTTTGATAGATTCATGTCTTGTCAGGTTCAATGAATAATTGTTCAAAGTTTTAAAACTTGATCTGGCAATGGGAAATGAGAGAAAAACATGTTCAAACTTTTTACCAGACAGACAGACAGACAGAAGAAACAGAGTTGATATAAGTTTTGTAAAAATGGTAGCCAAACACTAATTAATCATGCCATAAATTGAAATGCCTATTAACTTTATCATATTATTATTACCTGTAAATGATTCTCCTGTAGTATGGTGAAGATAATGTTCCAGATGATAATGAAAATGATGATAGCGATGAGACTGACTGCCTTATTCTTTCTAAACTCGGGTGTGGTTCTAAACACAGAAGGGTGAAGAATGAAAACCCAGGACCTGGCCACTTGCGTATGCCAGGTAAGTTTATCACCTTGTAGTGGAGAGAAAAAACAACAAGGGTTAATTTAAAACTGACAAATGTAACAGAAATTAAAACTGTACTGTTTTATTGTGTATAAATAGAAACAGTTACTCATTGAATCTGCAGTAAACAGAGATGGAAGATGCAGAAATTATTATTGATTGCTTTTAATAGCACCTTCTCCTACCCGCCTGTCAAAGAAAGTTAAATTAGCTATGCATCAGTAAATAGATCAATGTTTAAATAACAAAAAAGTAAGGTAAAATACCCCTTTCGGACCTTGGGCGGATGATGTAAAGGTCATCTGTTTCTCTGGCTGATGGTTAATGAGGGTGTCAAGTGGCTAGCACAATGACAACTGTCTTTACTTTTCCCAACTAATGCCAGGTACCCAACAGAGTTGGCTGAAGCGTCCAAAGAATCCTGAAATTCATAACCACTCTCTTCACAGAGATTCAAAACTGGAAACCCCTTGGTTGGAAGGCCAAGCACTTTACCACTCTGCTACCATGCCCCTAGATCAATGTTTAAAGTCCTGTTTATTAGCGCATGACAGAACGTTATTTTTAGATACATGCCCATAGAGAAGATGCCAAGTAAATGATCAATATGTCCTAGGAATTCAACATTGATACAAGAAGAATAGAAATGTCTCTATCAGCACCGCTAGACAAAAAAAAACTTACATCAGATAAATTCTGTATATCAAAGAAGTGAAGAGGTCCACACAATCCATCTCGTCTTGCCATAAATGATAATGACCTCATCAGTCGCGTGGTGTAAGGATACTGTCAACACAAGTCAATCATATACAATTTAAAGATAATTATGTTGTGATGATTTCAGATGAGGTTCTATGAATCAATGAATTCAATTTTTTTTTTTTTACTAAAGGTAATAAGTCTGTCACTGGACAAAACTGTAATAGAAAATGTCTGTAGTAAGACAAGACTTTAATAGGACAAATATTTAATAGGATAATTCTGCTATGATATGTTATGTGGGAAGCACGGTCGAGAGGCCAAGTGCACTTGAACTTGGCTTGGCTACCTAGAAGGGGGTTCGAGGTTCGACACCTGACTCGGGCAGGGTTGTGTTTTCTGAGAGCCTAAAAGCAGCACGGAAAACCAACTCCTAGATACCCCCCCCCACTGGTCTACAGATGAGATGGACCAAAAGGGCTCTGAGCATGCTATAAGCATGAAAGAAGCGCTATATAAAAGCTATAATGAAAAAATAAAAAAATGGTATAAGCCTTTTATAGTTCAAGTCTGTAATAGGACAAGTCTGTTATGGTATAAATCTGTAATAGGACATGTCCATTACAGTAAATGTCTGTTATGGTAAAAGTCTGTAATAGAACAAGCCTGTTGTGTTATAAGTCTGTAATAAGTAATAAGACAAGCCTGTTATTTTATATAAGTCTGTAATAGGACAATTCTGTTAAAGTTTGTAAGGTACAAACCCATTATGTTATGTCTGTAATAGAACAAGTTCATTACAGTACAAGTCTGTTATGGTTAAAGTCTGTAATAGGACAAGTTTGTTAAAGTTTGTAAGGTACAATCCATTATGTTATAAGTCTGTAATAGAACAAGTTCATTACAGTACAAGTCTGTTATGGTTAAAGTCTGTAATAGGACAAGTCTGTTATGATAAAAGTCCGTAATAGGACAGGTCTGGATGTAATCTCATATAATTACCTGTTTTTTATCTGCCGAGGGCTTCAAGAGACCAATTAAACTCTTGAGTTCTGAAGCAGAGATGGACAAGTTACCAAGTCTCTCCAAGAGGCAAATTATGTGCCCTGAAAATGTTTAGAAATGAGGTTGACTAGTGCGATATAGAGCCAAGTCAGAAGCTTCTCCTCAAGAATTATCTAGCAGAGCTCCTTCTTCCCTAGCTCTATTAGAGCATGGAATGGGTTGCCTTAGCTAGCCAGGAAAACCAGTGACTTGGCGAAGTTTAGGTCATTGGTTAATAATGCAAGACTGAATGCATGACGCCTAGGACGTTATCATCTTCTTTTTTGAAGTAACGTCTGTATCATATAAGATAAGACGATAAGACTAGACTTGTAAATGTTATATAAAATGGGAACAACCTAATGTGAGGGGGAGGAGTACAGTTCATTCGGTTGATTTATAATACTAGTTTGGCCTAAATCTATTTTATGTGATTTCGATATTGTAATTCAAGGTGCCTCTTTCCGACCTTGGGCTCAAACGATGTTAAGGTCTTCTGTTTCTATGACCGACAAGTAATGAGGATGTCATTCATGTGACCAGCAAAACCAACATCCACTTTACTTCCCCAATGTAAGTCAGTACCCATTCGAGTCGGGGGTGGCTTTAGGGGGCGTAATCAAAATCTAGGAGCTCAAAACCCCAGACTTCACTTGGATTCAAACTTGAGACTCCTCAGGTTGGAAACCAATTGCTTTACCATTCAGCCATCACAGCCCATATTGTAATCCAGACTTATGTGATTTTTCTTGTTGGATTTATTTAATGGAAGTATTCATATTTTTAACTGGTGGATATTTCATTTTTTGTTTTATTCATTACAGTGTGTTGTGTTTGGGAAAAAAAAGAGAATCCACCAAAATTTGTCAGTCTCAATATGCCCAGTCATGTACAATACAACTGCAACACTTTATATTTAAATCATTGGGAATACTCTTTATAAAACTGTCGGATTACAAAGAGGATAGAAAGCACACAACAGCAAAGTGAAATTATGGTCTGACTGGAGTGAAACCATGCTCTGGGTTTTCAAGAAACAATTAAAAACAAATGCAGTTTATTCATACCAACAGTCTTGAGTTGAAGGTTCGAGTGGTTTTGTAACAAAGAGATCAATACCCCAACCATCTTTCCTCTACAGCAGGCCATTCTGTTACCATAACTGGCAGTGCAGACTTTCTTCATTTCTTCACTCAGCCACACCTGTGGGGAACAATGAAATAAAGTCAATGAAATAAGGTCAATGAACAAAAGTCAATAAAATCAATGTACTAAAGTCAATGTACTAAATACAATAAACTAAAGTCAATGAAATAAAGACAATGAAATCAAAGAATCCAAGGAAAAAAATATCATAGTCACATTGATATGATTTAGCTCTTTTAGAATAATGTCAACTTAATTTTCAGCTGCCATATTTGTTTTCTATCTTTGACCTTTGTAACATTAAGTATCAGATATTTTCCAGACATTAAGTTAAAAACCTTAAAATATGAGTTTATAGTCAAACTTTTTTTTTTTTGATTATGTAGTTTTATTTAAGGCTTACCAGTTAGAACAAAATTGAGTAATTTCAGGTATTTTATTTTTGATGTAATCTAGATCCAATTCTAAAATCGTAATCAATGCTTAAACTTAAATCTAGTTGCAGCATGATCCCCGTATTTCTAGATCTTAATGGTTTTTTTTTATTACTTTAGACCTTAATTTGTTTAGACACCTCTATCTAAATTGATATTCAATTCTTTTAACAAATAAAATTTTTTTAAGAAATTAAGAGGCCAGCCAAACCTGCAGCTCAGGAGTCTGAATGTGTTCCACCCATTTCATCAGCATAACAGCAGCGTGGGTGTTCCTTATCACATGATATTTTGTCGTTTGAAAAGGTCCTTCTTCAATCTATTCCAATGTAGGTAAAGATAACTTGTTCTTAATAATGACTAAAACCTTTATTCTTCAGTTACCCTTCACTTAATGACATTTCAGTTTTTTGTCTTGTATCAAACAATAATGACCAAATATTTCTTGAACATCTCAAAAACGATCAAATTAAAGACTAATAGGAAAAAAAATGCTGTATTAATAATATCGTTCCCATTTCATTCATGCTATCAGACAAGTTTAAGTATTAGGTTAATAAATGGTAGCACTGGATCTTAAGCTTATCATGACATCCTGAAGTATCCCAAAAACCTTCCTGCAGGTAACAGTACCATGGAACAGACAGACAGAGATTTTATGGGAAGACAAGACTAAAGAACAGATGAACCTTATAATTGAAAAGAGATTCTAGTCAAGGCTAAAGAGAGGAATGGAAAAAGAGGGTCAAAAGATCATGTACAGTGTCCCAATGGTCCAACAGACTAAGGCATAGTGAAGGAGAAAAGGAAGCACTGAATCTATATAAAAGTTAGAAGTTCCATGTTTTCAGGATGGTTCAAACATTGCCCACTACCTGCCCCTGTGGTTCTCCAGGGGGCATAGGCAAGGATGACACAAAAAAAAACAAGCCCATTAATCCTCTTAAGTCAGGTACCCATTATAGTTGGATTGGCATCAGGGTGTCCTAAAAATCACATAGTTCAAAACAATTCAAAACCTTAGTCTTAACTGGGATTTGATCTCAATACCCCATGGTTCAGAAGCCAAGTGCTTAACCACTCAGCCAACAAGACAAAAAATATAATTCAATCTTATTGATTTTCCATGTTGGATTTATTTAATTAAAGCATGCAATGGGATTATTTGCTTTATTCATTAGCAAGTGGAATGAGTCATGTTAAAATGAGGAAAAAAGAATCCAATAAAAAAAAGTGACACCATGGTCTGGGTTTTCAAGAAACTTAAAAACAACTTTCCCTCTACCATGGGGCTTGGGCAAGGATGTAACAATCTTTATTTCTGAAGGGACATCTGAATCTTAAAAAAAAAAACACTGAAAAAAAACCCAATAATCCTGATGAGAAATTGTCTTAGAACTTCTCAACAAAATTTTTTAAATAAAAGTAATATATAAGTTAATTATATACAATACCTCTTTACATAACGTGTTTAAAAATGTAGTACCTAAGTTAATCATATACAATACCTCCTTACATAACATGTGTTTAAAAATGTAGTATCTAAGTTATTTATATAAAATATTGCTTTACCTAACGTGTTAAAAAATTTAGACCAGTTTTCTTAAACAAAATCAGAACGTTTCCCCTTAGCGCACTGAATGAACTAAATATGATCAACTCAACAGCGGCTAATTTTCAGACAAAATGAAAAAAAAAAAAAGTGTTAAGAAGGCATCTCAGTAAAAGTAACATTTAAACTGAAAACTGTCAAAGTTTTTTTTTCAAACATGCTAAGTCTACCGATTCTATACATCTCTATATAATATGATAATGTACAATTTTACTCACCAAATCTAACACACATACAAGCAGTTCTCGAGACGGCTGTCCACAATCTTTCAATATCTGTAGGAACTCGTTATATCCAACACACATCTCAAACATTCCCTGGGAAACATAAAAAAATCTACATAAATATTTAAGTTCATAGACAATAATTGACACCAATAACAACCATTTCATATTCCATACACTAGAACAAACTCTTACAAGTGCTTCTTTTTCCATAGTGCCATTAGAGAATGGAATGGGTTGCCTGAATCAGCAAGGAAAACCAACAACTTAGCAAAGTTTAAGTTGTTGATTAGCATGCATGACTAGATTGACACATGAAATGTGTAGGACATACATTTCTTTTTTGAAGTAACGTCTTTAGTATATAAGATAAGATAATAAGACTAAATTTAACAGATTTCCCCCTCTGCAAATAGCAATGTATAATGTTACTCAGAATAGGACACGTCTTTAGATTTTCACTTAAAAAAACAAAACACTCGCCAACACACAACCCACAGTAGACACTCTTCCCACTCCAATAAAACTGTCAGTCGTACCTTTGAAGGCTGCCCCAATTTAATTCACCTTAAAAAGACCCTATTACCACAATCACCTCTGTAGGACAGCGCGGAACAGTTGAGAAAAACAGAGGACTATTTGTCCATGACACAGGCTGCAAAAGAGCTTACAGCTCAGCAGCTAAATGACACAGTAATAAACAGTCTGACAGCATTTTTCTGATTTCCCACACTTTTACACCAGCATATGTTTAAATCTATGCATCTTTTTTACAAAAAGAAGAACTCAACAGATCTAAATATTTGTTTTACCATAAATCTTTCTACAAGATCCTTTTATGGACTTGTTAGTCTATGGTATATATGTTTTATAATTCTTTCACCTATTACACAGAATGATACAACTAGAAAACCTTACCAAAGTACTAAGTAATTACCTTTGCACTTTGTGACCCTGAGAAAATGCTCTGTAGTGTTTTGACTATTGCACAAGCAAGTCTTTGAAGATCTTGTCCATGAAACTGAAGATATATGGTGTGAATGTATTCTAATGCCTTAACAAAAGTATAGTCTTCGGGGAATAGCCTTACACCTAAGCACATCATAAGGAGAAGTGATCTAATAAAAAAATTTCTATATAGCATCTCCGATAAAACAATAATAAAGATTTATGGATATTACTATTATTTATTTTTGTATAATGTTTCCATGTATGCATAGTGCATTTCGTTCAAATTGTGTACAGGTGGTGGAGAGTATCTAAGAGAAGTTTTAGTGCTAACATAATACACTGAACAAACATAACTCAGATTCAGTTACATCTAAAACTAATATTTCTAGCCTCCTTAAGACCATGACCTGGAGACCCTCCCTTCAGACCAACAATGCCAAGCCAACCTTGAAGCCACAATCTATAAAATCACATACCAAGATAGTTTTGTATAGCTGAATTAAGAGTGTATCCAGATGTGTTCATTTCATTACAAAGTGAATGTACTAGTTGAAAAAAGGACAGGTGGAGTAAAAAGAACAAATGAGGTCATTCTGTTTTGTTTCTATGACAGATGGTTAGTGGGAAGCGTGGTCGAGAGGCTAAGTATGCTTGAACTTGGTTTGGCTACCTATGAAGGGGGCTCGAGGTTCGACACTCGACTCGAGCTGAATTGTGTTTACTGAGCACCTAAAGGCAGCACGGAAAAACCTTCTCCCAGATACCCTCTCTCCCCCGCTGGTCCACAAATGAGATTGGACCAAAGCGCTTTGAGCATGCTATAGGAATGAAAGTAGCACTATATAAAAGCTATAATTTATTTTATTTATTTATTTTAACGAGGGTGCAATGTGGCCAACACAATAACTGACTGCCTTTACTTTCCCCAACATCAGGTACTTATTTAAGCTGGGTGAGCTTAGAGACAGCCTAATAATCACAATAATCATATGTCAGTCTTCATCAGGGTTCAAACTCGCCACCCTTAAGTTTTTAAGTCAAGCGCTTAACCACTCAGCCACAAAACCCCACTACTCGGAAGAAAAGAAATCATAATTCAACTTCTCATTTTATTTGTCAAGGTTTAATCTAAATGAAAAGATACTCAAGATGGACAGGAGGAAGGACAGACATAAAATGAATGATAAAAACATAGAACTGAGACAGTTTTTAACAAACCTGGCCGCCTTTTAACAAGGAGACAAGTCCTTCAAACAGGTTGCCACTCATCACCAATGCCTGTAGTGCCACTTTATCTGAGCAGTTCACTATGTCTCCAATGCTGCCTGGCAACAACAGAATAAACAAATCATTACACAATCAAATCATATCACCCCTTCCCTTCTCTCAAGTCGGACAATGTCACCCGCACAGCAGCTCCCCAGTGGAAGCCCCTCCCCATCACACTATGGATCATCATAGCGTGAGATGAAAGGCCGGACATTAGCTGTGGTTGAACAATGTCTCCTGCAAAGCAGTCCCCCCCCCCTCCAAGAAGCTGATGTGTCAAAAGGACTGGAAGGTACCAAAATAGTTTAGGATCAGCTAGCATCGCAGGTTCTGCCAGGCTGTAGCGCTTTGCACTGCAAGCTGCCTAAGTAGGTCACTGGTTCCAGATTTTTCCTCAGGATCAACTCCATAAGTCTTTCACATGTTTGGTTACAGCCACAAGGCAGAAGCTTGGATTCAGAATTCTCATTCTCTTAGGTGGGTATCCAGGCAAAAGCTAACAAGCCCACACTGACCCAATTTCTAGTATTTCTAACCATCATCATAATGGAGGAGTAATAACAAGAAATATAAATAAGCCCAGTTTGATCTGTCATGGCATAGGTAATAGTGAATTAAATAGAAAGACTGGGGTGGCTGCCTAGTCGTGCGATATGCACACTAGACTGTCGTTCTGACTTTTCGATGGTCATGGGTTCATACTCTACCTGTTCCATTCCCCCCGTCGTCCTGCGGGAGGTTTGGACTAGGAAGTAAATTATCTTCAATTGTGAAGGATCATCCGAATCATGTAAAACATTTTAAACAAGACAAGCTTCAAGCAGGGCAATAGCCCCTAAAAGCAAACAGGCAATGTCCTCTTACGACAGAGCAAGGAGGAACAAATGAACAAAATACACAGCTAAGAAATAATTATCTCAACTTCATCAGGAGATCTGTAGAGTTACCTGCACTCACATCCACTTTCCCCTCAAGTGGAAGTGTAAAGAGAACATAACTGACTCACAATGAAAAATAAAAATATGGATAAGTCTTGTAAAACAATTTGGCAAGACTCAAACAAGGTTGTTGTTTTTCTTTTTTTTTTTTTAATTTGGGGCTTGTTATTAATCTTTTGTTTCCTTTCAGATAAAAACTATTGTGCTTATAAAAGTCAAAGTTTTGAAAGATTGGTTAAAAGAAAGAGTTCATAAGTAACATCAACAAAAGCCAAAGTCCAACAATTCACCTATCATTGCACACAGAATGTCAACTTGACGAATGCTGGCACTCAGCGTAAATATCACTTCCAAGAAATTTGAGAACACTTCTGGTACTTCTACTTGGCGCTACATCAAAGAGAAAAACTTAATATTAGACTCATAGTATAAGAACATGAGAAAATATCAGATTAACAAACTAATAGCAAGATAGTATTAAATTCCCATTAAACAAACAATAGACCAATATTAAACTTACATTTAAGTAGTATAAGACCAATATTGAACTTACATTTAACTAACATAAGATCAATATTAAACTTAAATTTAACTAGCGTAAGACTAATATTAAACTTACATTTAACTAGCATAAGACTAATATTAAACTTACATTTAACTAACATAAGACTAATATTGAACTTACATTTAACTAACATAAGACTAATATTAAAATTACACTTAACTAGCATAAGACTAATATTAAACTTACATTTAACTAACATAAGACTATATTAAACTTACATTTAACTAACATAAGACTATATTAAACTTACATTTAACTAACATAAGACCAGTATTAAAGTTACATTTAACTAGCATAAGACCAACTAATGTCAGGTACCCATTCAAGCTGGGTAGACTCAGAGGCTACCCCAAAAAGATCCCAAAATTCAAAATTGAAGAAATTTATCTGATGAAAAATGCTATAAATAAACAATATGATTTTGTTTAATTGAAAAAGCCTGATAGACAACTATATCACAAATTAGATTTCACCTCACAGACATGAGAGACATGTTCTTTGCCTTAAGAGGCTTAGGCTGCCATGCCATTACCTCATCAGGACTGCAGGAATGTATAGTGTGAATCATTATGACCATGCATCGCAGGGTGAGGGTTTGGAGCTCATAGTATCTGTCATCCGTGACACTGAAGCTGCACTGTGCTTTACTGGACAGCAAGGAGAGCAGGACATCAAGTGTAGCAGGGGTCACTGTCCTGATGGCATTAACCTGGTTACGATAAGTGAGTACATTAACTTTTGTTTTATCAAATTCTCTGACCTTGTTTAGACTAGGAGATTGCACAAAATTGTTTTAGTAAAAATAGCAAGGGTTTATCTTATAAGATGGGATATTTTATCTGATAATTCATGTGTGATAAGGCTTATCTTATAAATTATGTGTGATAAGACATCTTATATTTCATATGTAAAAAGGTTTATCTTATTAATAATTGACATGTGGTATGCTTGCAAATCTTGGGCACTAACTGCAGAACTAGAGAGAAGGATCATAGCAACGGAATTGAGATGGTACAGAAGGATACAGGGTATCACCTACTCCGCATCACAAATGAATTTCAAAACAAGATCACAATGTCAATCAGGCCCCACGATGACCTGCTGACTACTGTCAAAAAACACAAACTAAATCTTGATGGACATTTCACAAGATTCTCAGAGTGCACAAAGACCTTCCTTCAGGGAACAGTACCAGGAAAAAGAAGAAGGGGCAGACAGAGAAAGCGATGGGGAGACAACATAAAAGAATGGGCGGCCTGTCATTTAAAGACAGAGTGGAATGGAGAAAGACTGTTGACAGTTCAACGGACTAAGAGATAGGTGAAGGTCTCCTACTAATCTTTATACTTGTGAGTGTGTTAAAAAGTTATGCTATTTACTCAACAGGCCAATGCGATGACAGGAGAGAGTAACTTTGTAAGCATCACTCTATCTCTCCTCTCGGTCAGACTGTAGTATCACTTGCAATACTACACCTAGACTGTAGAATCACTAGCATTACTACACCATCACAAGTAACAGAAACTACTGACCTGAGAGCCAGACATTATGGCACCAAACATGTGAAGAAGAGAGCGTTGCAGTTCCTGTGAAAGACTGGGTTTCTGAAAACACTCTGAAAATACAGCACAAATACAAGGTTAGAACAAACAAAAATGTATAGAATGATCTGTTGCAAAGAACGCAGTTTGTAATCTTGGGGCTTCACTTCTTTCCAGTATATAAAGGAATATCTCAAAGGCTTTTACACAAGGGACTGTCTAGCTATCTATTTCTTCTTATATATCTATATCATATTTTGCAATATTTTATATCTATAATTTTTCTTGTAAAAATGTTTAAGTCACAAAAACTCTCATGAGTAAAGTTACTTGTTAACTAGTTATGTTACAGCTGCATGACATCATGATGTAAAGGCAGATATCCCTTTCAGACCCTGTAATCAATGGGGCAGATGATGTAAAGCTCATCTGTTTCAATGGTCAATGATTAATGAGGGTGTCATGAGGCCAGCACAATGACCATTCACCTTTACTTTCCCAACATAAAGTTGGGTGGACTCAGCAGTGTCCTAGGAATCACGGAATTCAAAATCAAAGTCTTCACCTGGATTTGAACTTAAGCATCCTTGTTTCAGAAGCCAAGTGCTTTACGACCTGGCCACCATGCCCCTATTTAGATATTGAAGACAGGAAACGGAACCTCAGCGTTTCCAGTACCACCTCATCGTGGTCGTCGGGTGAACACTCCGCTCTAATGGAGTGGCCAAGAGTACTGGTTGCTTGCCGCTGATGAATGAGCAGCCGGCAAGTGTAAAAGGAAATCAAAGGGGTTATGTCCAGCCCCCCCCCCCTGTGGGGCCCCGGGGCAACGGTTAGTAAGAGACCTACGGGTTCTCCGAAAAGCGGACAGCACTGGACACCAACTCGAGGGTTGGTCGGGTTCTCCTGGGACTCGGCTGATTCGCGGGTCTCTCTTTGGGCAAAGACTGGACTGACTGGCGCGGCCTTAGCGGGCTGCGTCGTGCGGACTGGTTGGCGTCCACAAGCTAGGCTCTAACTAGCCCATCCCCTGTGAGGTAGTAGAGGAACGCGCTTCCCAATAAGCAGTTTCGATACTGGGGATATCGAGCAATCCTCACACAACCACTCCTCTCGTAAGCGAGCTCAAGACAGGAACAAATAAAATAGCATGTAGATCTACTAATTAAAGGACATCTTGATCTCGAGAGATAAAATAACCACAAACATGCAAGCTACACTGAGAAGAAATGTGTAAAAATCTATTTACCATGAAAAAATGGAATGACCTCATTATGCACCAGTGCTGGCTGGGAAATTAACTGTTCTACATCAACTGTCCATCTAGTTGGAAAGTAAAAAAAAAATATAAAGAGATCTATATTAAATTGTAAAGTGAAATAAAATAAACAACATTAATGAAAAACATGACACTTAAAAAACAACTCATTTACCTACATTTTTACCTTTATCCAAACATAATAATGAAATTTTTAAGTGCTGAATTTTCAGACACACGGATATTTAAGAAATAAAGCCTTAATATTAAAATAGTAACATAAAGTAAAGCCTTACCCTTTCAACCTTTAACCAATTGCGCGAAACTTACCATTTTCAACCATTATACTTAAGTGGATAGTTTCCTGATCATATGGTATGTGGTTCGGACTGTCATCTCAATGGCCCAGGTTCTAGTCACCATCTCCTGCCATTCTGTAGGACAACGTGGGTACGCATACCCCTAGAGGTACGGAAAGACTTTAGAGAGGGTATGCATTGCACCTCATTAACTATGTAGATTTTTTTAAATACCCATTTATTTATGTTCTGTTAATAAATTACAGTGTGGTGGGGGCGAGGGGTACTCAGCATTACAAAAATTATAAAAGGGGGGTACACGTAGGTTAAAAGTTTGAGAAACACTGCTGTAGGAGATGGAGCTAGAACGTAATATTCATCCGTGAAGTCAAAGTTAAATCTTACCCTTTTAATCTTTTTCTCCAAACAAAGTAAGGATCATACAAACACTCCAGAAAATGCAAAACCAGCTTGACATTCAGCTCCATCATGTTCAACAAATCTGTGCTCAATGTTTGCTTGCTGCCACTTGTGAGCTGCAATGGTAGCGGGCAGGTCATCAAACAGGATCTCAAAGCAGTAAAATCAAATGTTGACTGGGAAGACATAGCCCCCCCCCCCTCCACTATGTGGAGAAAGATAGCGACCAAGAAAAATGGTGACAAAGAAAGCTATGGACATTGAAAAAGCGATAACCTCAGCGCTGGAAGAAAAGAAAGATAACCTCAGCGCTGGAAAATAAAGCAAATATCACATTTATATGCTATGTTGTGGGCAGGAATCTCTGCATAATAAGGCTCTCCAGTCACACAAATAAGTGCCAAATGAGATGAGCCATAGTCACACAATAACTGAAGGAGGCCAACCACAGCAAACTTGTTTAAAAGATTTTTTTTTAAACCATCTTTTAAAATCCAATCTAAAAATTCTGTTGTAATAGATAGAGAAATAGTTGTAGTAAGAAGATTTAGAACCATAAATGAATAAGACTGACTAAAAAACTGCCCTGTTTGCATTCATCTGAGCCTAACAGTATTTCCAAAAAACAGGAGAAACTGTCTAGTAATTCTGTATGCCCTCAGACTGTAGTCACAAGTTTTGGTGTTGTCTGCTGGTTTAGGATAAGATATAAACTTCTGTGCACTAACTACTTACATTGTTCTAGTATATTATTTTTGACATAACTAATATAAATATTTAAACAATATTGAATACATATCAAAATTATTCTGATAAACAGCTTGAGTTAAAAATAAAACAAATTTTAAAAAAATTAACTATGCCAAAGGAAAAAATGGTGATCCTACATACATTGGACAGAACAGTCTGAGCACTGGTCACTGCATGCTTAACAAAATCACAGGACGCTACAAAAAGCACGTTGTCATAATTTCTAAAAAAAGAAAAGCAAAAAAAAAATATTTAAAAATTGGTGACTATCATAAATAAATACATTTTAACATCTTCAAATAACATAAAAACATATTTAAAAATTGGTGACTATCATAAATAAATACATTTTAACATCTTCAAATAACATAAAAACATATTTAAAAATTGGTGACTATCATAAATAAATACATTTTAACATCTTCAAATAACATAAAAACATATTTAATCCCATCAAACGAGCCGAGCATGCAAGGGATACAGATGAATGGATCCTCTAAAGATGGAGGAATAAAGTCACTCAACTTTAGGAGAAAATTCAGCATCTCAAAATTATTTTTCATATATTTGATACAGACAGATGGATGCCTGGTCGTGCGGTTTGCACGCTGGACCGTTGCTTATATTTATAGATGGTCCCGGGTTCAAACCCTGCCCGCTCCCATCCCCCCATCGTCCTGCGGGAGGTTTGGACTAGGAAGTAAACTATCTTCAACTCTGAAGGAACATCCGCAACATGTGAAACCAACAAAACATAGACCTATATAGACCCTTCATTTTGCCCATCTTTATTTTTGCATTCCACTGGAATGAATCTTTTAAATTCAACATAAATCTCATACTGAACCATAGCATGTGAGAACTAATATGTAGGAAGAATAATTATTAAAATAAGATAAACAAATTAGATACAATTATTCAGATATTTCTTTTTTTTTTTTAATGCATTTATCCTTTTCTACCTCCACAGGATGGCTGCCTGGTCATTTGGTATGCACTTTGGACTGTCATCACAAGGGCTTTAAGTTTGAACCATCCCCACTGCCAGGAGATTTGGACTAGAATGTAAGTTCATTCACAACTAACTGTCTATGTCAAGACACAGCGGTCAGGCATTAATAAAACAATGGTCAGGCATTAATAAAACAATGTTTAGGGAGCATTAACTTTAAAAATAACATTTTTGCCACATGAGAACACTGAAATAATAGAATCTGTAGTTTCTGAGGGTTACAACATGCTCAGACAAAATTAACCAAGCTCACGCTAGAAGCTGAGAAGGCTGGTTTAAAAGTGAACAAAAAAAAACTGCGGTGATGATAATAAATAATGCCCAAGAAACACCACTACAGCTTCAAGGAGGAAAACCTAGTAAAAACAACAGTGGACGCATCATAAACAAAAAAGGGGGAGCAGATGCATATGTCAACAAGGCTAGGAATGCTTTTAACACCCTGCGGCCAATTTGGCGATCAAAAACACTGTCTCTGTACAATTAAATCTGAATCTTCAACAACCAATGTGAAAGCAGTTCTTTTGTTATGCTGCAGAAACTTGGAGAGTAGCAATTAGCAATACCGACAAGCCCCCAGGTATTCACCAACAAATTCTTGCCTAATATAATAAGTGTCAGATGGCTAAACAAAACCTCAAACTAAACCTAGGGGAAACAACTCATCCAATGCCAATAGAACAAGAAATCTAATGACAAGCAAATGGGGTTAGATGGGGCACACAATGTGAAAAAGAGCAGAAAATATGACAGGCTCTAGAGTGGAACTAACAGCAGAAGCGTAAGGCTGGAAGACCAAAGCAAACTTTGAGGAGAACGGTAGACCAAGAAGCTAAGATGGCAGAACAGACATTGACTCAACCGAAGGGACATGCCCAGATCAGAGTCCGATGATGAAGTACTGTTGCACCCTAGGCTCCACTGGGAGTCACAAGGATTAAGTCAGCCAAGAAGAGCATAAATAACTCAAACTAGAAATCCATATGGACCAATTTTCACTTAAATAATAACGATCTCTCATACATATTTACATATATGTAAATTTCATATTTTGCTTTATAATTACTGATGTTGATAGTATCATACAATGTGACATACACAGACCTGCATATAATTATAAGGCACTTCATAATAGCTGCCAATAATTCCAGGCTGTCTTGTTGAATATCTCTAGCCAAATCACAGCTGCACTTCAGTATTTCTCTTCCTAAATGATCAAGTAAGGACTCTGGGTGTTGGGTTAAACTGGGTGGGCTTTCATTGTACAAGCTTGTGGTGAATACAAAAAAAACCCAAGTAAAAATTAAAATTAAACAGGACAAAATATTTACAAGTTACAAAGGCATGAATCTAATAGAAATGATGCTCAAGAAGAATAAATAAATTAACAATTTGAGTTCCCTTCACTCAGGATTAAAATGTAAAAAAAAAAAATATATATATATATATAATTTTTAACTCACCCTTCACTAAGTTGCTGAAATTCAAGGTCTAAAAAATGTCCAAATAAATGTATGTATTCTTCTAAAAATTGTAATAGTTGGGATGTTTCTCCCTGTTAATGAGAAAATATAATTGAAATAAAAATGTCATTTTAATATGAAAAATATTTGTTTATGATTGAAGTGAAGTTAACATTTTTAAAACATCAAAATTTAAGAAAAACAATTTTTGTTAAATGATCAGATGAGAAGTGGATCTAGTTTTATGGTATACAAGAAGTATGACAACAATTAAATATGTGCTCTAATGCAATTAAAAGTTACTACATCATCTGCCTGATAGATCACTGCAAGGTCTGAAAGGAATCATTTACTTTACTTTATATGTATGGCAAAAAAAACAAAAAAACATTTGGGCAGCTGTTTTGAGACAAACATTCATAAAAAGCTAAAAGGATTCTAGAAATAAAAAAATCTCCCTTTCGGTCAGAATTGTGTAATTTTACCATTTCAAAAGAGATACAAGACACTGATAGCAAAGACAAACAGAAACTAAACCTTGTTTGTTACCCTAGAATAAAATCATACAGAAAATCAATAGAAACTATCTGATATCAACTTTTGCATGTAAATTATGAGTGAGTCTGGTGTGAATGTACATTTTGTTTTCTAAAGTTATAATGTTTTGTTTGGTGTAATGCACAAATTGTAAGACAAATTTCCTTATGGATAATAAAGCAAAAGTTGAATTTCCACAAAGTGGAGATGCAGTATTTAATTTCCTATGCTTACACTATTTTGGATATGAACAGTATCGCAGGACATAATTACACTTTCAACCCTTAAATAACAATTTCCCATTCCCTTAATAATCTTTACATGCTGTTTCTTTTAAAACACTCCTTAAATGTTCAGTAACTTTTACAGCATTGTCCTATATGTCGCAGTACAGTATAAAAAGTACAGTAAGTCGTAGACAAATCATGGGGGCAACATTTCCTTTGTAGGGTTTGAAAGAAAATGAGGCTTACCAGATAAAACAAAAAAAAGTAAGCGTTATATGTCTTTATAATAGGTTTAAGTAAAACCATTCACAAATAACTCACACAAACACTGAGATAAAAAACATACTAGGGGGATGAAGGCTGGTAGGTAAGTCAGAAGGATTCATTAGAATAGCATGTATTCAATCAGTTGATATGCTAAACAGCTATTATGGCCTATAAGCATAATCAGTTTTTTCCCCAATACTGCACATAAATATCAAGGAGCGATATTGCCTCTAGTATCTAAAAAATAACAGCTGAATATTTTTCCACTAATATTTTTGAATACTTATGGTATAGTTCTTCCACTAACGTCAAGGAACCACTGTATATATATGTATACTCATTTACTTGCATATTTATAATCAGTGAACATTGATACTGACCATTGGGAAGACAAAGCTTTAGACCACACTAGTTGGAGAGAGACAGTGATCAAGAAAGCTATGGAAAGTGAGAAAACATGGGCCTCAGCTCTTAAAGAAAAGCGTGCCACACAGAAAATGGCCAGCTCCTCTACCACCAAAGCGAAAGCCACCTTGACCTGCAATATATGTGGATGGGAGTGTCTCTCCAAAATAGGGCTAAACAGCCATATGAAAAAGTGTTCGAGATGAACCATAGTCGTTCTACGACTGAAGGAGACACATATATATACTTTGGTGAAATCATTGTGATACTTTTTACTGTTTATGTGATATTGTGAGAATGTGTTGACAACATTGACGTAGTGTGTTGCTGTTTGAATATCTTTTGTCAATTCATGCGTCATTCAAGCTTAATAGTTTGCAATTATAAGAAAAAAGATTGCACATTAAAGAAACCTAATACCAACTAAATATATATTTTTTTCTTTCTCTTTAGGTCACAAATAACTTCTCAAGATGTGAATTACTAAAACAAAAAAAGAAAATGTTCATTTAGACCTTAAAATTATTAAATTTTATCAAGTCCTTTTAAATATATATATTACATTTAACTTTTCAGTTTAAAATTCAAGCTGTAACTATATTTGGAAGGGTAGACTTAAAACATAAAAATGAAAAAAGTCTTTCATTCATCAAAAGACACAACAAGTAAAACAAAATTAAAAACAAGTTACAACAAACTATGGCATAATTAGTCAGGACAGAATTTACTATCTTTACAATGAGTGTCTATCATATTAAAATAAATGCATTCTAAAACAGTTTTAGTAAAAACAAAAATCTTAGAATCTATTATCTATAGACAGGGTAAACATTAGTCACTAAGGTTAAAGGAAAGGCCCAATTAAAAATTTAAAAAAATAAAATTTTATTATTTTAAATTAACTTTTAATAGAATGATGTGTAACTGTATCTAAAGCTATCTAAAATGAATTTTTTTTAAAAGAAGATTAAAAAAAAAAAAAAAATATAAAAATTCATATGCAGATTAGATAAAATTTCCAATTAGGCCTGGTCACACCCCCTCAACTGGTGTCACCTGAATGTAAAATGTAAACAAAGTTGACCTTATCATTATGATAAGATGATATGCAGGAAGTTTGCTAATCAAAAACATCAAAAGTGACAAAAGTTTTTAAGTATTAAAAATAATTTTTGAATAAAGCTTGGAAATGTGGCTTGCTTGAGAAAATTTGATAGGAAACCAAGGAACACTTATTAGGCTTACAGAAACAAATATGAGCAAAGCTACATTAGCAATAAAGACAGAATGATAATCTACATCTTCATTTGTATATTTTAATTTTTATAAAAAGTCTCGATTCTCGTCAGTCATCAGACGTCATTTTGCGTTAAAAACAAAAACATATTTCTAACTAGACTCTATATTCTGTTATTTAGATTAGGTCAATTAATGCTAATGATTAGTTAACTCTATATTTAATATTACCGATGTCAAATACGATTTCCATTTTGTGAACATTGTTGGTATATGAGAATTCGAGTCCATCTTAAATTTACATGTAGCTCTTCTGTAAAGACGATAAAAATGTACATCCTAAAACTAACAACCTATATATTTTATGTTTGTTTCGACAAAATATATATTTAATGACGGTTTAAAAAAAAAGGGAGGGGGGGGGGGGGTAGGGGAGATTAGATTAAAATGTAAATTTAAAATTAAAAAAAAAAAAGGCATTATGAAAAATGGAAATTGATTGCAAACTATTGCTAGCTAATAGGCTTACATAAAAATAATTGGTATGCCTGAATGGGTAGCCTAAGCCAGAAAAACCAATGACTTAACAGAGTTCTAGTATAGTCACTGATTAACATCTATGACAAGATTATCACATGAAATGCTTAGGACGTACTAAGGCTATCTTCATTTTTGAAGTAACGTCTATAAAATATAAGATAAGATGGCTGTCTGGTCGTGCGGTTTGCGCGCTGGACTGTCGTTTGGATTTATCAATGGTCCAGGGTTCAAACCCTGCCCGCTCCCATCCCCAGTCGTCCTGCGGGAGGTTTGGACTAGGAAGTAAACTATCTTCAACTCTGAAGGGACATCCGAAACATGTAAAACATTTTGCAAACAGACAGATAAGATGCCCTATTATACCTCCTCTCCCTTTAAAAAAAAAATTATAAAAAAATAGGCCTCCTTTTTACAACGTGACTAGATAGTAGGCCTGTTATGAGGAGCGAAAGCTGGACGCATGTCGCTTATATGGATGTAAACAGCTAACATAGTATACACTTTAGTTGTTTTTTTTAATTTAATTTCTATACTTAATTTTCAAATAATGTAATCAATTAAACATTCATATTATGTCATCGAAAAATACAGTGACAAAATAAAATTAGCCAGTATTAGTTCGACGCTCTATTAACCCAGCAAACCAGCCATAGTAGGCTTACTAAGTTCCAAATTTTAGATAGAAATCGGATCAAATTTAATCGGACCTTATCTGATTTTGCTTAAATTTTAGCTTGAAAACTGTATCAGATCGAAACGGATCAGTTTGGATCTGACTGGGTGAAGTTTTATTATTTTTTTTTTTTTTAGACACGCAGGGCCTATTTGCTCCATTCCACATTCACACCTCGCTAGTGCTTTCAGATTTTAACCAACTTCTTATCTTATCTTTTATCTTATCTTATCTTAGATATAGATTACAAATGAGCCAACATATAGATTACAAATCATTACATACGGTAGTAAGACGCACTGCAAACAGCGATGTCCTTGCTAACGCCGGTATGGACAGTAAAGCGGGACTTCCTATGGTCCGACAGTTACGCTGGACAGGGCACGTATCCCGTATGGGGGAAGAACGTATGCCAAAAGCAGTCTTTTTTTGGTGAGCTAAAAGTTGGTCGACGTAACAGATGCGCCCCACGGAAACGCTTTTAAGACAAGCTTTGGCACCAACTATTGCTTTAACTGACATAGAAGAGAGCACCTGGTTGCATGCGGCATCAGAACAAGACATCTGGAGGTCACTTACAAAAACCGCGGGATACACATAGAGACATAAAAAAAATTCGCTGCCGAGGACAGATGTAGACGGCGAAAAGAACATCTAAATCGACCACCGGCGGACAAGGTTTTATGCCTGTGCCGGAGGTGGCAAAATATGTAGGTCACAGCTACTCAATAATCTTCGGACTCAAAGACAAGTCATATTATTATTATTATAGATTACAGACTTTACTTCAAAAAAAGAAGATAATTGGGCCTATATTCTAGGCATTTCATCTGTCAATCCAGTCATGCATGACTAAATGCATGACGCGTAGGACGTAATCATCTTCTTTTTTGAAGTAACGTCTATATTATATAAGATAAGAAGATAAGATGCATGTTAATAAATAACATAAAATTTGCTAGGTCGTTTATTTTCCTGACTGCTCACAGGTTGTGATGCTGCAGGTCAGTGTTCAGGCCTTCTGCGACGATTGGTCTTGTTCCAACCAACCGTGAACACTGTCACTGACAGGGCATCACAGACTTATTTATTTGTTCAAAATAAAATTTTAAAAATCCTTCGAAAAGGGGAGGGGGTGAACATGAAACTAAGGCCAAGAAGGCGCCAACTTTGAAGTTATTAATCAAATGGGGATACGCTAAATTAAAGTTTGAAGTAAAAGCTGTGCAATGATAGACTTTTTTTTTTTATCCCGCCCGGACATTTTATGAACAATTTGGCTTGACAGACGGTCAAAGGCAAGTGTACCGTACCAACTATGTCTGGACGTCTGGTCACCTTATTTTATGAAGCATTTTAAGTTCCAAATAAATTCTGAATTTTTGTTACACCTCTGTTTTCTCCCATCTACTTGAATACATTTCTGTGGTTCTACTTTCATTGCAAGTGTTAAACAGTCAATCCTCGAGTGCTCCTTAATTCTCCTCTTACGAATTCTTAGCTTTCCTAAATTTTATTTCTTCTATTTCTAGTCTTCTTCTTCTTCCTTGTTCTCATTTTTTATGCTGGAGTGTTCAGATGACTAGACCAATACATGAGATGAACTGCGCAGTGGTTTCCAAATCAGGGAGCTGGAGTGTTCAGATGACTAGACCAATACATGAGATGAACTGCGCAGTGGTTTCCAAATCAGGGAGCTGGAGTGTTCAGATGACTAGACCAATACATGAGATGAACTGCGCAGTGGTTTCCAAATCAGGGAGCTCTCCATATAGTTTTCTTTCTATTGGGCTGTTTTGGGGCCAGTGTCTTGTACGGGCCTTTTGGTAAAGAGAACAGTTTTGAAGGACGTGGTCAGCATTCTCTGGTGACACTCCACGTGGGCAGATTTCAGTGGTTCCAATTTTGAGCTTCCGGTACATATGTTGTCTCCTTCTGTTGTGTCCGGTCCTGAGTCGAAAGATTAGCCATTGATCTTGTCGGGATAGCTTATAACATGAGAGCTTGTTCATTTCTCATTTATTTTATTTACCATTAGTTTCTTCATTTTTTTCTGGATAGAGTGCAATGTTTAATTGTGATTGTTCTCCCACACTTGGCGAGTGTGTCAGCCTTTTCATTTCCTTCTAGTTCTATATGTGCTGGTATCCATTGGATAACAGTTTTTTTTTTTGCTGTTGTTGTTGAGCTACATAAGTGCTGTCCTGAGTCATTTTATATAGGAGGAATCAGAGTTTCTACTGACTGTAAAATTATTAATATTATACCATGGCTCCTTGTGTCTTCAATGACAATTGATGGGAAGACATCATAAAAGAATGGACGGGCCTGCCATTGAAAGAGGTTCTAACTTAGGCAAAAAGACAGAGAGGAATGGAGAAAGACTGTCGACAAATCGTGCATGGTGCCCCAACAGACTTAGGGATAGGTAAAGGTAAAAAGGTTACAATTGATGTGCCCAAAGTTTCTTCTTATAGTGCACAAAACCACATGAGGAACATGGGACATTAACTGAATGCCTGGTGTCAAGTCACTAAAAATTATTTTTGTGTAGGGGTAGTATTCATCTGCTGAATGATACAAAAAAGTCAACAATGTTCAATTTAAGTCAAAACATTTTTATAGAGGTATTTAATTTTAAACGGCCACTGAGGAGATTTTAAAAAAATGTATGCTCCAACTTAGAATCACATTACAACTAAAAAAAAAAAAAAAGTTATATTTAAAGTTCATGCTTCATGGTTGCCATGGTACTGTTGGCCATTTTGAATTTAAACAAAAATTGGTTTCTCAAGGACAATACTTGAATTGTTCAAAATTGATATTGTATATTTTAAAACTAATGATACGAAACCAAAAAAAAATTTTTTTTTCGTTTTTTTTTGTGTGCATGTGTAGATGTGTGTGTGTGTGTGTGTATTTTTGGTAAGTCAAAGATTGGACAATTGTATTATTTTGTAAATTAATCAAACTGCTAACAGACAAACTTTAAAATAATAAAAATAAAATAATGTTCACATTAAAAATATGTGTGATTTATTCGAACTTTGAACACAACACGAATAATACAATAGACATATAAAACGATGTAGATAAAAATTCATATTGAAGATGTATAAAAAGTCTTACAATAAGTTTAACATAATACTGTCTGTTACAAAGTAAATTGCCACATCAATAATATCAAGTATCATCAACATTCAATGCCAATACAAAGATAATACTGTTTAGTTTACAATAAGACTTTGTCCCAATAAATAAGAGAATGTTAAGTAAAGATTGCAACTCCTGAGTGAAAACAAATATCTCTGTTCCATCTTTTGATTAAACGTTTCTTCCTTCTTTCTGAAGAGTTCATTGCCCATACTCACTTCTGCTCTCTCAGCCAATCAAATAAATATTATAAAACACATTTCTTGCCAACTCTAGGTATAAGGGTAGGCGCAGTGCTTGCTTCCAAACCAGGGGTCCCGGGTTTGAATCCTGGTAAAGGCTGGGATTTTTAGTTTCTGAATCTTCGGGCGTCTCTGAGTCCACCCAGCTTTAATGGGTACTTGACATTAGTTGGGAAAAAGTAAAGGCGGTTGGTCGTTATGCTGGCCACATGATACCCTCATTAACCGTAGGCCACAGACACAGGTGACCAATACATCATATGCCATATAGACCACAAGGTCTGAAAGAGGAACTTTACTTTTTTAACTAGGAACAATAAAATGTGCTAAAAACTTTGAAATTGTGAAGGTATATACACAAATAAAATTCAGTATAAAACTTGTTACTATTGTTGATATAACAGTAAAATTCATACAATATATGACTGACATAAGCAAACAGTAGACTGCTGTACAAAGTATAAACATTGTATAAATGGGGGCAACATGGTCTATGTAGTGCTGAATAGCTACTCACCTTCCCAACAAAAATAAAAACAAAATAATCATACAAATAACAAGTGACATGCAAGTATAGCAATATGGCTTCTAACGGATGTCTCTTGTTGTGTATGACTTATTTCTTTATAATTATTTCCAACAAACTTTAGCAAGCCCCCCCCACCCCCCCCCCCACACGTAAATGCCTGCCTGGTCGTGTGGAAATCCCTCTGGACTGTCATCTGTTTGTCTCAAAGTTCCTGGGTTCAAACACTACCTGCTGCCGCCCCCCCCCCCCCCATCATCCTGTGGGAGGTTTGGGCTTCACAATCTGAAGGAACATCCGAAACATGCAAATCAAACAAACCAAGACGAAAATTGTATGCTAAATAAATAATGGATCTATGATATTTAGAAAATGTTACAATTTTACTTGTAAGACAATGTCATGCAGATCAAAGAGAAATGCTCTCAAAAGATCCCACTATAGGTTGTATAAGAAATTAATAAAATGGAAAAAAAAACAACAACAACAAAACTTGATTCTATAAGGCATTGATAACCAAAGTACAAAAGTGCTAGCATCTCTTTAAAACAGCGCTGTCCAGCTTCCCAAAACTTATGTAGCTGCCTTAACACATGTTGGAAATTCATATGCCCCACCCAACTTCAAAAAAAAATTGTGTGGATAGCACTGCAGTAAGGTCAATGCAAACAAACAGGGGTGAATAAAAGGTCACGCCACATGAAGTAGTTATTTGTAGAGAATACAAACTTTCAGTCCAAATCTATAGACAAAACAGTAAAAAAATGTAAATTGCCACAGAGCTAATACATTTTGAGATTCTTTAAGGTGGTTTGTGAGTTCTAACCATAGTAACATTATATACCATAGTAGTTCTGACATTGATAAAAAAATATTGAACCATAACAATCCTAAAAAAAAATCCAGATATTTTTGCATATTGCTTAACTATTATATAATGAAATAAAAAAAAAAAAAAAGATCCATATTGGATTTCAACTTTTAATTTTGGTACATTAACCAAAATATCTTGTATATATTAATTAAAGCAATATGTTTGTATAGACAATGAGCAAGGACTCATTATTTAATAATTTTTTCCCCTTTCAAAAAATGCACAATTCATAAACTTAATTTATATTTATTTTTTTCACCATAAATTACAATTTACATTGTTATTATCCTTATTATCACGAACTTTTCAAACTGTCATTGGTCAATAAATAGATTCTACTGTCTAGTACCAACAATTTAATTTATAGTCAAAGTTGCTAAAAAATATGTTCTCTTTAAAACTACATTACAAAGATTTAAATGATTTTTCTATTTTAACATGATCAATTAATAATAGCTGTATTTAATAAAATGTAAAAAACAAATTCTTTAAGTTACAAAAGTTTAATAATGTAAATAGACTGAGATTTTGAGCTTCAAGATTTTTAGGATTCCTCAGAATTTACCGAACTCTAATGGGTACCTGAAATAGTAAAGGCAGTTGGTCAAATGCTGCTCACATGACATCCTCGTTAACTGTCGGCCATATAAAAAGATAGTTTAACATCATCTGCCTCCATAGATTGCAAGGACTAAAAAAGGAGCTTCTTTTCTATTTAATAAAGAAATTAATATATGTCGCTTTGTTTTTTTTTTTTTGCAAAGGCAGAAAATATTTTATTTCCTAAAACACAAGTTAAATTTTCTTTGATATGTGTCACCAAGTGTCTTTGAATTCGTTTCCTTTTTGGAAAAAATTTATTGCAAAGGCTGCATTTGAACTCTATGAACTGTTTACACGGGCGATGACATTTGTGTCGCTTAAGGGTAAAAGGAGTTGAATAATATTTATTACATCTTTCACAATGAAATGGCCGCTCTACCGTTTCCTTCCTTTTATTTCCACAGTTGTGAGCTTTCAAAATTGATGAGCGGGTAAAGGCTTTATGACAAATTTGACACCAAAATGGTTTTTCACCAGTGTGGGACCTCTCATGTCTTTTCAAAGATTCCGAAGAAGCAAATGCTTTCTGGCATATTTGACAGTCAAAAGGTTTGTCGCCAGTGTGAACCCTCTTGTGCCTGTTCAAAGTTGAGACAGCAGCAAAAGCTTTCTGACATATTTGACATGTGAATGGTTTTTCACCAGTATGGATTAATTGGTGTGCTTTCAGAGAGCATCCAGAAGTGTATGCTTTCTGACATATTTGACATTTGAATGGTTTTACATCCCTATGAACCACCTGGTGGGTTTTCAAAGCTGATGCCATTTTAAATGCTTTCAGGCATATTTGACATTCGAACGGTTTTTCATATTTATGGACAAACATGTGCTTTTTCAAATAATCTATGCGAGCAAATTCTCTCTGACATACTTGACATTTGAATGGATTTTCACCAGTGTGGATTAACTTGTGTCTTTTCAAACATGGTGCATCAGCAAACAGTTTTTGACATATTTGACATCTGAATAGTTTATCACTTGACTGAACCAACTGATGGTCTTTCAATATTGTTTCTTGTGTTATGTTTCCCTGTAAAAAAAATAAAATTTGCTGAATACTTACTTAAGGGAAAACTAAGCAAGGAAAAGCTTACAGATAGATAATTTATAAGATGACTTTAACAAGGTTATCTAGAATGCAGTTTACAAAAAGATGACTTTACAAGGTTATTTAAAATGCAGTTAACAAAAAACAAGGTTATTTAAAATGCAGTTTACCAATAGATGACTTTACAAGATTAAAAATTAAAATTAAAAATCTTTTTTCACAACTCTTGCTTTTTTTTTTAACAATTTGATTTTATTTTATTGGATTGGTCTGTCAAAGTAAAATTGTAAAGTTATAATGTATCTCCAACTTTAAAGCTAAAATCTCATCAAACAATCTATACTACAGAGTTATTTGCATTTTATGTCACGAAAGACAGGTAACTAAAGAGGACAATCCTTGATAAACAGCTGTGGACACAGGTTGGACGTCTGTAAACACCAGGCGGTGTTGCACTTTCACCCTTATCTCTACTTCTGCACCTTTCCTGCCTTCTATTAGATCATCAGAGATTTTCTTATGGGAGTTGACATTGTGGCATTCTGTGAACATGACCAGACCAGCCAAGGTGATAACAGCGCAGATGTCCTGGCACCCTGCTCTTCACAGCAGTTCCTCATTGATTAATTTATCTCACACCCTTATTTAAAAAATCTGCCTGAAGCATAGGAGATGGAAGATATTCATCTTTTTTCATGCCAAGAGTAGGTTGACCATGTTTCACATCCGTATAGCAGAGTGCTCATCAGAGTGTTAAAGTTAGACTAGTAATAAATGCCACAACGCAGTGAACAAAGTGGGGAAAGTTTAACATCTCAAAACATGTCCCAAAAAAAAACCAACATAATACATATTGATCGCTTTATTAATTGATGTAATAAAATATTTTTTTCTTCTAAACTATTCTAAAGGATCTTCCAATAAGGTACATTATAAATTAAAACAACAGTAACAAAAAATTATTATTCATTAAAAAAATTTTTGATTAATAAATAAATAAATCTTTTTTCAGCCTTCTTTAATAATCTTTAGATAACATGCTAAAAAAATAAGGCTACATAATATAAAATTGTTTTATGATAAGTTGATATTAATAATTTTTGTTACAGTAAAAAAAAACAACAACAAAGGGGTGAAAGCAAGAGAGAAATGAAGTAAATGAAACTAATGTTGTAATGTTAATGATGACACTAATCTCATGAGATATTTTTTACAAAGCTTATACCAACTCACTCTGTCTGTCTGATACAAATTTTAAACACAATATTTCTCCCAGTTCCCATTCTCGAATCAAGTTGAAACTTTGCGCAATTATTTATTGTCAAAGACAACACATCAAAAAAAAAAAAAATTAAATAATATTGATGAAATAGTGGTAATTAACTAATTTTGTTTGATATAGAAAAAGGGAAATAGTTCTTACAGTATTAAGATACATGGCTATAAATATGCAATTTTTTCCCCTTATATAACTAAATTAAACAAAAAAAAATATATTTTGCTTGTTTTATTTTCTAAGGTGTGCCATTCTTAAAAAAAATAATTTATAAAGTAAATAGGGACTTGCGTGAAGTCTGTTTTCAATGAAAACCCCAGGAGTTGAGCTACAGTAGCTTCCATCAAATTTTGATGTCTCCAAGAAATCTTTATCATCTTCTTTCCATTCAGACTTAATGACATTCTTCAGTTCTTGTGTGAAATCTTCCTTTAAATCTGGTGTATTGGACATGTTGGGATCTTCCTAAAAAAGAAAATTGATCATTACTTTATTATTATATTCTCACATATTTTTAATATAAGACCTAATAAATTTGATGGTTACATATTTGACAAGTATGGATGTATGCATGCCTGTTTTTTTGGAATATAAATAAATATATATAATATATATTGAAATTATTCATTTTTGCTTACTCTATTATGATTACATATTTATATTTTACTATATATATGAAGTGTTTACTGCAAAATGAGGGGAAAAAAAAGAAGATAAAATAAAAAATATTTGTTCTGCGCTATTTTGTCAGGTCACCATTGGATACTGGGTCATCAGATTAAGCTTCTTGTTAATTGTGGTAAAAGACTGTTTAGTTAGAGAGTTATTTATTTTTTAAATACTTGCTAGTGAAGGGCTATTTTAGCTGAGTGTATTTTATATTGACTTAACATGTTACTGCCATGACTTTTCAGTTATTATAAGTGTTAAGTCTCTTGCTAGCACTTACAATAAAGGGTCGAGTTATAACTCGGTCTTAACTCATAGTCTGTCATTTGATGGAATGCAGCAGTCTGAGTCTCTGAAACTAGATCTAGACATTCTAGGTAGTATACTAGTAACTAGTTTAGATTTCAAAACTTCGAACTATGATGGCTGCCTGGTCATATGGTATGTATGCTATACTGCCACATTGATGGTTCAGGTCAAACTTGCCTACCTCCATAGCCCTCTGTGATAATGGGATTGTGTGGTCGATACAGTGTTGTAAATATTTTATAATGTGCTTTACCCTTCAGAACAATGTCTAATCATTCAAACACCATCGAAATGCCAGAGCTATTAGTTTAAATTATGAACTCAAACAGAAATATTATTTAAATAAACACAAAGCATTTATTCTAGAACTTGAAATAACTATAATGATGAACACACTTCATAAATAAACAATACAATTTAATTTCTATACATAGCAGTCACTGAGGCCCCTTACATACTCTCTCCCCATCTAACTATCTAAGGCGGAAAACAGATTTCCTATTGAAAATGCATTTTTGTAGTTCAACATTCATTTTCTACATAAAATAGATCATCCATGTAAAATTTGCTTTACTGATGGATAGATCTATGTTTGTGTAAACTTCATTAGTAAAAGTTTTTTGAAATATGTTTTTATAATCAATTTGTGCATTTGTGAATACCAGCAAGTATGCACTAAAGGACGGACAAGATTTACTTTTGGATTTAAGTGCTCCCGTTTCAAAAGGTAAGAAACATTTTTTTTTATAAAATTCATGTATAAAATACAAGCTTACCATTTAGAAATGGATGTTCTACGTGATAAAGAAAAAAGAAAGTGAATATATTGGTTCATTTGTCTTATTTTTTTTAAAAATAGCCTCGATGTGTTCATATTTATGCATAATTTGAAAACATCTTAATGACTAATGTGAGGGGCTAAGCCTGCGGATCTTAAAACTTAGTTAATATTAATATAGAATTAAAATCTGAGTTTATTGATGCCAAAATATAGAGACTGAAATTAATTATAGTGTCCGGAATCAAATAATGTAGTGTGTCAAATTTGTCCGAATTAAATGAAAAGATATGGCCTCTTTGACCATAAATATAATATATCAAATATAGGTTATGGGTGCAAATAAAGTAGTCATCCTTATTCTCCTTAAACTAAATAAAGAAGATTTTGATACTTAATTTTCTTTTCTATGTCAAACCATTATCACTGTCAAAGTCAAACTTTGAATTTTTGGCCTATCCTATACTATAGCAGCTTGTCTAGATCAAGCCTATAGTATAAGTATAGGCTATAGTCACACTATAGTGCCTATAAAAGTATAAGGTGTTCGAATAGCATAAGATGATAAATTGCCATAATATAAACTCATAATGTTAAATGTATAAAACTACTCTAGATCTAGATGATAGATCTAACTTATATACTAAGTCTTAATTTGACTTTGACTAAAGTCAAAGTCTAGATTACTCTAGACTCTACTAGATGATAAGTACTAATAAAGTAGATTTAGTAGATCTACTCTAACTCTAAAGTCTGACTATGACTCTCATAGTCAGACTAAGTCAACAACTAACTAATAACTATATAATAATATATCTAAGTGAGTAAGTCATGTCTTAAGAATAAGTTAAACAATTTAATTAATTATAAATAATTCTAATTGGTCTAGAATACTTACTATAATTATAATTACAAGTGGTATGATTAGTATATACTAAAATCTATAGTGTCTACAGACTCATTTTAGTCTATAAAAATAAGATCTAGATCTAGATCTAATAAATTCTTATCATATAGATCTAGATGTAATAATAATATTGTGTTGTTGTTTTTTTTGTATTTCATTTATTTAGTTGTCATTCGTCAACCGGAAAACGGAAGCTGTAGAAAAAATATTTTCGCTTCAAAGAATGAGAAATCAATAATCATAATGTTATTCTAATTAGACTTTCTTGGCATTGTAGCATTGGCAAATTTGCTACATCAAGCAATAAAGAATTTAACACTTTCAAATTTTTTTTTTATTAGTTATTACCCTATTACCGGCCCCCAAAGGAAAATAAAATCACTCTTAGTTGCACTGGGTGCTGCAAACTGCCTTAAGGTCGCCAGCTCCTGATTTTTCCTCAGGGTTGACTTCCGAAGCCTTTCCCATGATTGGGTATGGCTGCAAGGCAACAGAGGTTTGAATTCAGAGTTTTCCGCTGACCCCAAACTGTATCGGCACTGCAGTCAGCTGCGTGGAGAGGGGGGAACTGATGTGTGGGCGACATCGTTCCAACCACAGCTAATGCCCAGGCATTCATCTCACCGAGATGAGCCATAGTCGCTTCGCGACTGAAGGAGGCCATAGAATAGAATATATAGATCTAGGCTGCGTCTAGGCCTAATACAGACGTTACTTCAAAAAAAGAAGATGATTACGTCCTACGCGTCATGCATATTAACCAATGACTTAACTTCTGCTGTCACCGGTTTTCCTGGCTAGCTCAGGCATTCTATTCCATGCTCTAATAGCACTGGAGCTTTACTTAGGCTAAACACGTACCTAGTCTTGTTCACCAATTTATCACACTTCCTATTAACAGTTCAAAAATCGTATCTTATCCTATAAAATACAGGCGTTACTTCAAAAAAGAAGATAATCACGTCATAGATCAATCTAGTCATGCGTGTCATCCATGACTATCTAAACCATTGTTGTTTTTCTTATAATTGATGAATATTGATTAATGTGTAGGCCTAGCAATTTAGATTAATGTCTAAAGCGGTGGGAAGCGTGATCGAGTGGCTAAGTGCGTTTGAACTTGGCTTGTCTTGGCTACCTAGAAGTGGGCTCGAGGTTCGACACCCGACTGGGGCAGAGTTGGGTTTACTGAGCGCCTAAAGACAGCACGGAAAACCAACTCCTAGATACCACCTCCCCCCACACTGGTCCACAAATGAGATTGGACCAAAGAGCTCTGAGCATGCTATAAGCGCTATATAAAAAAGCTATAATAATAATGTCTGCCAGACGGAGGACAAGGTCCCATAAAGGAGGACATAAAACACTGAACCATAATTTTCAAATACAAAAACAAAATTAATAAAATACTCTGATACATTCCTCGTCCCATATGCTAGGACAAATTTGTACAAATACTCTCTTCTTCCCAAGTGCTATTACAGCATGGAATGGGTTGCCTGAGCTAGCCAGGAAAACCAGTGACAGAATTTAAGTCATTGGCAGAAGTCATTGGTTAATATACATGACTCAATGGTTGACGCGTAGGACGTAATCATCTGTATTATATAAGATAAGATAAAATATATCTACAGCCACAAGAAGAAGTGCTCTGTTGGAAAAAAACAAACAACTAAAGTCGCTATATACTACTGAAAGCGGCCAACCAACTTGTAGATAGATCTACAGAAGACACCATATAAATAGCTGTGACTGAGTAGGCCTTAATAGACCTAAATAAAAAGGTTCAGGGGGCAACATACTACCTTTTTTTTTAAAAAAGGAGGCTAAAGGTGTGGAGGCTAGGTGGCTGAGCGGTAAAGCGCTTGGCTTCCCAGTACCGGGCTCAAATCCTGGTGAAAACTGGGATTTTGAATTTCGGGATCTTTGGGCGCCTCTAAGTCCAACCAGATCTAATGGGTACCTGACATTAGTTGGGGAAAGTAAAGACGGTGGGTCGTTGTGCTGGCCACATGACACCCTAGTTAACCGTGGGCCAAAGAAACAGATGACCTTTACATTATCTGCCCTATAGATTGCTACGTTGGAAAGGGGGAACTTTAAATTTACTTAAAGGAGTATCTACTTAGAACTATTTTAGGGGTTGCTGTATGTTTTGGGCCCATATTAATGTCTACCAATGTTAGGCGTCTCCGCGCTGTTTCTTGTGTAGATACCGCGCTGTTTCTTGTGTAGATACCGCGCTGTTTCTTGTGTAGATACCGCGCTGTTTCTTGTGTAGATACCGCGCTGTTTCTTGTGTAGATACCGCGCTGTTTCTTGTGTAGATACCGCGCTGTTTCTTTTGTAGATACCGCCCTGTTTCTTGTGTAGATACTTCCAAAAGGAGGTAACACTCAAATAACACAGTCGAAAGGCCAGTAATGCTAAGATACCCGACGCTGATACACAAGTTCGAATAATATGTTTAATACGTAACTAATGGAACCGTCGTATGTCGTTCAGATAAATGTCTACGCCCGTAAACCTTCCTGCCTCTCATTTAAATCGCCAAAAGTATTCTGTGTTTAATGTCGTTACACATCTAGTTCTGTCTAATGAAACAAATAACTTTTCGCGCCAAATTCCTAAACATGTCCAGATCCTAGTCGTGTTTTTGTTTGTTAAATCGTCACGACATTGTCGACAAGCCTTGAAAGCAACTTTTTGTGCCTAGTTTCTAATCTTCACCTAACACCAGCCACATTTTTGGATTCGCCCTTCTCCCAATAGAGTAAAATCGATATGGCTTAAAAGTTACCTTTTGGCTGTAACGGGTAATTCCATAGGTTAGGAAGATTCTATTTTCAAGGCGGGTAGGTCATAGACTCCTTTTGACATTGCTGTTTTTATTGAAATCAATAAATAAAAATTCCGCCCTGTGATGGGCCACCAAATGTAAAAAGTAACCCCAAATGAGTAGTTGTCAATAAAATTCGCAGTAACGTTTGCGGCGGAATGGGCTCTATGATATCAATTGACAAGGACAAAATGCACTTCAACAAAAAGGTATTTCATTTATTACTTAATCCTTACACCATAAAGATAATCATAAACAAAAGTTTTTCTCATTGTGTAAGATCTTGAACGAAAGTTCACACTGCCAGCATCTGGCAAGTGAGCGCGAAGATAAACTATCTTCTGTTATATATGGATGGTATTTATAATTCCATATTTAAATAACATTTAAATATTGTTGTATTTTTTCTTCTTTAGTCAAGCAACTAAATGTTTCATTTATCATTTTCTCTCTAGGACTGTCGTGATCTCAATTTAACAGGTAATATAAATACCCCCCCCCCCCCTTTTTGTTTGTCTTTTAAGTATTGGGGGTTTCCACGATATACTAAACAAATGTCATAAACAAGTGAAAGAGCTTAGAAAATTGAATTTACATTGCTAAAAAGTGCATACCACTTTATCATCTTCATCATCTATCTCTTGAGTTTCGTCGTAGGGGTGCCTGTGACAGTTCGCGTAACAAAATCGCTCTATTATTCCCCGTCAGCAGCTGTTCTTAGCAGAATATCATGTGATAGGCCAGTACGTTGATTTACGTTGTTTAGCCAATTTTTTTTCGGATGACCCTTTCTTCGTGCTCCCTCCACTGTGCGTTGTAGGATGACTTTAGTAGACAGTGAGTCATGTCTTACAATATGACCAAACAAGGTCAGCCGTTGTCTCTTCACAGTATTGAGGAGGTCTTCATTTTTTTTTTCCAACTAGAGCGTTTACTTGTAACTGTACAAACTCATTTGTTTTCTGTTCCTCGTATCTGATACCCAGAATTTTCTGTAGCATTTGCTCTCAAAGGCTGAGGTTTTCCTTTCACCCTCAGCGTTCAGTGTCCAACTTTCACAACCATTACGAACACAAAGACCACCAGCGAATAACAGTTTTAATTAGACTTGGAAGCTGATGTTCCTTTTTTCTGATTCCACAATTTACACGTGGCAGATGATGTCAAGCTTATTTATGTAACTTAAAAAATACATAGCTTATCATAAATAAATATATCTATGTTTTACATATTCATATGTTTTATAATTTACTTGCGTTATGTTTTATTTATATCGTCGCGTCACTACAGAAATTCCCGATTATGCTACTTCTACCGTTCTTCACGGCAGCCTATTACACCCGTACCATAGACATATATATGTCTATGATCCTTACACTATAATGAATGTAGTGTAGAAGCGGGTTGGGGCGGGGCATTCAAAAACAAATTAATATTTGCCAGAATAAATGTGTGGGGAATAGGAAAGGCGCAATCGATTGAGGCTTTCGGAGAACGCATTTTTCCCCCTCTAGGTGTAAAACAATTTGTGGGCTGTCTAATACCATATATTGCTTGCGTTAAGATTGAATGGGAAAGAAAGGTAAAACTAACCACACGGTGTTATATCTACAATTCAAGAGCTGAAAAGTGTGTGGTGAGGGGATAGATTCATCGGGGGATGCAAAAAAAAATGTTAGACGTTGTCATGTAACTGTAATAGAAAAGGGCTGAAAATGTGAAAGTGGGGTTGGGTAGGGGGTTACAGTCCCAAAAATAGCCGAAGAAAAATTAAAGATTGTACCTAGTAGGCAACTAAGTTGTGGGCGGGAGGAGGAGGGAAATTTACGGCCGAAAAGTATGTGTACGTGTTTGTGTCGGGGGGGGGGGGGGTGTTATAAAACTGGCCATTCCAATTCAAGTCAAAAGTCTACCTTCACGGGATAAAAAGCACGTTAGGGGGAATCGTTTAAATCTTATCTTATTGTGAGCAGGTCAGGGTGGCGCTACTGAGTGAGGCCTTTTTGTTACTTGCTGCTCAACATTTGTTCATTTAAAACAGTAGGCAGGTGGTAGCTCTACTGGGTGGGCCCAATCTGTGCACCTCGGTCTACGACCAAGGGGCTAGAGTCGCCTAAGCAACCAGACAGCACAATTAAACTAAACTAAACTAAACTAAACTAGCTAACTAAAAATAAAATAACCAACTACAATTATAAAAGGAACTTATATACACTTTATTTACAACCAACTTACAAAGCAATAAAAATATAGGTGAATACGAAAATGAAAATAAACTTAGAACTACACAAAAACTATATATACGCACTACTAAATAATTAATCAACCCTACTTAACTTAACAACACTAACCAAAACCCTCTGCCGCCTCTGGATCTATTTTGCTAAATCTACAACTATTACTAACTAAACCGACCACCAAATAACCTAAATTACCCCAACACTAAACTACTAGCAGCAGTAAAGCATAACTGCGGCAGACAGTTAGGCCGTAAGGCAGTTAGGCCGTAAGGCAGGAATTATAGCAGGCGGTCCCAGCTGAAATTACACAACACAAAAATAACTTTATACAGGCACCACTGTCAGCACTGACCACTGGTCCAGACAAAAGAGAGCTCAACGTGGTTCCGGATCTAGCTATAACTGGTCAGCGCGAGCATATCGGAGAGCATGACGTCACGCTAATTATCTAAAACTAAACTGGACTACCGATTGCCCTAATTTGTACATAGCCTTACACAACAATAAAATTTAGCAAATTACTAAAGACACGGACTACACAACATTATATACCAAATTAAACAGCATTAAAAAGAGAATCTTAAAATTTAAATCTATAAAAATACAAAAAGGAAGATAAAAAGTTATTTCTATTCTAAACTCATATGGGGGCTCTATACCGTTTACAGACCTGCACATAAACTGATATAAAAAAATAACTACCAATCCAACGCTAATGCCAAAGACAAAAATAAGCAGAACTAGCCAGGGACAAAAAATAGGAAATAACATCCACAGCTCTAAGGCTAGTTAACTATTTTAAAAACTACTTTTCCTCTACGAGTAAAACACAAATAACAGAAAAAGACTAAAACTAGCAGAAAGTTATAAATAGCGGAAACTACAAAATGCTCAGCACTGAACTATAAAAATTAAAAAGGAAACTAAATTACAAACATCCTAGCCCTGGCCTATAATAATAATATAAATTAGATAAAATTAGGTCAAAAATTAGATCTAGGAGCGCCAGCTCACATTATGAAATACAGATGTTATTTAAAAAAAGAAGATGAATACGTCCTACGCGTGTCGTTATGTCAATCTAGTCATACATGCTAATCAATGACTTGAATTCTGCCAAGCCACTGGTTTTCCTTGCTGAGGACATAAAACTGTTAGTTCAGGTACATCTGAGTTATCTGTTATTGTGATCCGTTGTTCAGCTAAAAAAGGCGGGAAATGTTCTTGCCAAAATAGACAAACACAAAGCCTGGGAAGAAATCAAGTAGCATAATCGGTATGCAATGCTAGTAGCCTAGTCTTTAGGTCTATGTTCAAGATCCAACGAAAACCTGTTAACGAAGAAAAGCGAAGACAATGAAGCCCCTGATGTGTTTGGTTAAAGGTGATAAGCAGAAAAAGAACTTGGGAATGGAATGGAGAGAAGATAAAGGCATCTGGACTTAGGGGTCTGCAAAATATGTGACCGCACGTTGCCTCGTATAAGAAAGTGTACGCTGGTAGCATCTAAGTGCGTCTACCTTACTCTTCACATACTAAACAAAAAACAACCACTTTCTTAAAGCTAAAATATGGATATTAAATAGCAATGCTTCTCAGCCTCAACGTGGCGCTCGAGTGGAAACGGTTGTTAGAGGAGACGTTAGACCAACAGGGAAGCAATTAAAAAACCGAGTTAATTGCACTGGCGAGGATGGAAGAAACCCTCCCCCCCCCCCCCAAAAAAAAGCATGTCACCATTCACACACCGTTCCTCAAAGAACCGTTCTTATGGTAATTGCGAAAGTGTTATTTCTTTGTTTATTTTTCAATTTCCTTTGGGGCCTATCAAACTCACTTCGCCCATGGCATCCAATGATCTAAGGCCCTACTGGAGAGGAGAACACAGACTTAAAGAGTCTTGAAGTACTGTTTCCTAATTTTCATGTGCACTGAAAGGCGGCAGGATTAAATGACGTCATTGATTTTTGTTCTTTTTATTAATTATAAATCTTGACAGCAGTGTTGAGTGACGAAAGTGACTAGTAACTAGACTTTACTAGGCAGACGAATATTTCTTTCCATCTAGCTCTTCTCTCATGCGTAAACCAAGTCAAATAATTAATTAATTTCACTTGCACAAATCACATAAAAGAGCAAGTACTAGTGATGATGCTAAAGATGAATTGGGAGAATGAAGAATTAAATTTTTAATTAATTAAAAAATAAATTAATTTCTCTCATAATTAAAAAATATAGTTTGGGTCCGTAAAACTGTTATTGCATGAAATGGTAATGGATATAAGTACTCCTCTACCTATAATGTATCAAGTGCTTCCAATGACATGTGTCGTTAAATAGTTTCTGACAACGAGTCCAACTCCTAGCCTTCACGTGTAGCTCAAATATGACTCCGTCGGAACTGTTATCACTGACAAGCTAATGGTGTGAAGGCGAGAAACTAGCACATAATCGAGTAAGCATCTGACAGGAGGGGATCGTTAGCCTTGGCTGACCACCGCGACCCTTAGGGAGTTTGCAGCTCAATGCTACACACTGGCAGAGCTTACGACGACAGTTGATTTCAAACTTTAACGGTACCTGTCGTTCCTTTAAACACGTCAGTTACGTATTTGTGCATGTGTGTGTGTGTGGAACTGCTGTTCAGACCATGGCTAATGACCAGGATTTCATCTATATTGTATGATCCAGAGTTGCTTCACGACTAAATGAGGCCATATAATTATAATTTGTACTGCAAGGACTTGTAATGAAAACAGTACAATCTATATTTAGTTTTAAATTTTAACAAAGCTATATCAATTTACTCTGATAAAAAGTTTGGACACGTTATTTCTCCCTTATCTAGTCTCGGATCAAGTTGAAATTTTTGACAATTATTAATTTTACCTGACAACTCAAGAGTAAAGAAAAAAAAACTATTAGTTATTTAACTATTGGTAATTAGTTATTTTGTTTGGTATCGAACAAGGGAAAAATTTACTTGTCAGATGTGGCGGTATATTTGGAGTTTGTCCCCATTAGGAGGATTGAGCCCTGACATCCAATTCAAGTCTTACAACTTTTTTTTAACATTCATAAAGCGATCACGGTAACATTCACACAGATATCCCTATCTTCCCCGTCCCCTTTCCCAACTGGTCCAAACGGGTGATATGATCAAAGCGCATTGACAAAGGTAACTAAAAGCATGAAATTGCGCTAAATAAAACAATTGATAAAATACTTCTAAACGCACAGATTAAAAATTTTTAGTCTGGTTTTACTACATATTAAATTACATGACTGATCCTAACTAATTGTACAATTACACTTAATAAAAGTTTTTTTTTTTTTAAAGTACTTTTATGTTTTTGTTGTTAAATTAGATCAATGCTAAATTAAACTAATAGTGATTATATATTAAATCTGCAGGTCGACACGAATGCTTAATTTCAGAGGCTGGAGAAGCGGATTTATTTAATCAACTTATAGGATGCAAGAAAAATCCAAATCATACACAGTTTGTATCTATTGAGACTCTTACAGTAGAAGATCTACCTGAAGGATATCGAGACGCTGAGTTCTATGAGCTGATCAGAGGCGTCGCCTATTTGACGGTAAAGGTGGACGTCAAAATGACGAGTTGTCACAGACCCAACATTTGGCCCGGCAAAGACGCACCGTATCCTTTCTGCGATTATAAAGGGAAAACTTACTTAAGATGTGGTAGTGGACTATTGATGGTGTACATGTTTAGAGATGGCATTGGAGTAACCGAAGATGGAGTAACCTATGAAGACCTTGGACTCAACTATAACAGATGTTACAAATCTTGTCCTTGTGAAAAATGCCTACTGTCAGATGATCCTAGCACTGTCTGGTGGGAATTTATTGTCGGTACAGCCGCACATGTGGTTTTTGATGACTGCGAAGCAAGTTCCACAAAATGTACGGTGTTTAGTGGCGAGGGAACTAAAGAGATTGATTTGAGCCGATTTGTGGTTGACTATGTCAATGTCGAGGAGGATACTGCAAACTTAAAATACGTGACGTGTGATGAGTCATTGGGGAAGACGTTTCACGCCATGCAACGAAATTTGGATACTCTTTGGAAGAAAGTATGGACCAAATACGAATCTTTTGACGATAAACTGGTTTTCGTTGTGTCACATCCTCACGGGTGTTCTAAACATGTTAGTTTCGGACACTGGATAGACAATACCGAAATAGCTGAATTTAACAAAACAATAAGCATCACGCAAATGACATACACAGCGGCTACATGCCCTGGAAGCAGTGGTGCTCCAGTGTTCAACGTCTCTTGTCCAAGTGGCCATGCTCACAGCGGTTTCATGACTTCTGACAACCTCAACTTTAGTGCTATTGGCCTGTACACTAAGAAATGGAATGCAATTTAAAAACAAAAATCCAAACTAAATAGAGTGGGCAAATTACGGCCCGCGAGCCACAAGGGACCGCGGACACGTACATAAATCAGATATGCTCACAGATTTTATGTATAAAAATGCAAATATATTAGAAATAAATAATTATAAATATTGTTGCAACTCTAAGGCAGGCAACTTAATCATCTTAATGAAGTTCTACAGTAAATAAATACGTGTGTTTATTTACCAGGACAAACACATAACATGCTTCTGCATTCCAAGAGTCTTTCTACTAATTATACCAGTGCTTTCACCAGCAACCTGAATACGGACAAACGACAGCCTTCCCCATTTCGCTCCAGGTCCCCACTACAGTCTTCAGGAATCACAAAAGACGGCTCCTTAGTTTCCAATCTCTGGATACCCTGTTCTTTTCTTCATCCTAGCGCCTTCCTGTTCTCGTTCAATAGTGCGCTCGTGGGCACCACAAGCACTGGTGCAGGGTAGGTTTACAGGGTTACAACAATATCCACATCTAGTCGATACTGACTTTAATTTGGCACCTTTCACTAGGATAACAACTATTAAACTAGTTCCACAGTTTCGGAACATTATGCACGAATGTAAATACTTATATACTTCATATTAAGTACAACTGTATATTTTGTGGTGAAATGTTGTGATGTGAAAAGACTACAATGGATTTTTTTTTAATTCGTAAAATGAGTTTCAGATATTGCTAAATCTTGTTGCAATTTCTCCATTGGGAGTGTAAAAAAAAAAGAAATATAAATGCATAATACAGTACAAATGTGAATTAAAAGACATTATATACAGTTAGCAATCGCACTTTTCTCATTTGAAAGTACACATATGCATACATATCATATATATATGTGTGTGTATGTATATGTAATATATATATATATATATATTTGTATGCACCCCCCCCATTCCCAAACTAAAAAAGCGGCCCTCGAATGAAAATGGTTGACCAACCCTGCCGTAGATGGATACATGTTTAGATAGACGCTTCATCAAGAAACCACTTCGCAGTTAATCTTAGATTTGAGCTTCCCAGCATGGTAATAAAGTAGAAGAAGGGAGTTACTGCTCTTTGACAAGCATAAGTATATAGGTATACCTCATTTACTATGATACTTCAGAGTCCCGTCAACTCAACTTCATGTGGACTGACCTAGTGAAAAATGTCAGTTGAGTAAAAAATGTCGGGTTACTGGAACGGAACAAAGGTAAATTATGTATTTTATATAGAGCGTTCACACATGAGAATGAAAATTATTGGTCGTATGGTTTGCGCTCTGGACTAGATTTGGAAGATCCCGGGTTCGAATCCTGACGCTACCATCAACCATCGTACTGCGGGAGGTTTGGGCAAGGACTCTGATTATCTTCAGAGTCTGAAGGAACATACGAATCAGGAAAAAATCTTTTTACTAAACAAAACATAATTTACTTGAACAAAAAATCCATCGTTTTTTTTTCTCCTGGCCAGGGTTTGGTCGAGTAACTAAAACTGCAGTGTTGTCGAGTGTCAAATTTTCGAGACTTCTGTGTATTCAGAATTCGGATTGCAATATACTTTTACATTTCTTAATCTTGTTGCGGTAATAATTTTAACGTGGCGTTGATTTTTTAGGAATAATTAAAGGGCTTTAAAACACACCCATTAAGTTTATGATTTCAGTATTTCATTGGTTATATATCTTATATTATAAAATACAGATGTTACTTTATAAGAGAAGGTAATTACGTCCTACGCATCATGCATCCAGTCATGCATGTTAACCAATAACTTACATTCTGACAATTCACTTGTTTTTCCCGGCTGTTGATGTGTGTTTTATATAGGTTGCACCAAATCGGTGTTTGGGAGTAACATCCCTTGTAACTGTTGTTGTCAACCAATATGGCGTTAGATTAAACAGCTGATTTCATGTCTTATAATTTATATCCAGAGTCTCGTTATTATTCGTTCATGTTAATCAACACCGGCTAGCTCAGGCAACCCATTCCATGCTCTAATAGCACTAGGGAAGAAGGAGCATTTGTACAAATTTGTCCCAGCACGAGGAATGTGCCTTTATCCTTGTGTCTTTCTGAGTATTTTATTAGACTTTGTTTTTGTATTTGAAGATTATGGTTCAGTGTTTTATGTATAATTGCTACTTTATTTTTAAGTCTTCTATCATAATTTTACTAAATGTGTTACTCTAATCAAATGTTTTTCTGTGCTAGTGTCTTAATGTTTTCTTGAGTTGAGGGGTCCCAAACGGTGGATGCATATTCTATTATTGGCCTAACCAAGGTTAAATAACATTTTAGTTGTATGTTCTTATTTCATTTCTAAAATATTTCTTTTAATAAACTCTCATGCTTTGTTTGATTTTTTAATAGTTTTATAATTATGGGGATTCCATGTTAGTTTTTCATTTATTATAACACCTAGGTATTTTGCATTGTTAGACTGTATGACTGGTTTACCATGAATAAGAAATGATGAATTTATTTGTTTTAGTTTTGTTGTTACTCTTAATAACTGACATTTTTCTCCAATTTGATTCCCATTTCTGTAATTCATCTAATTCTTTTTGTAAAAGTTTTGTATATTGTAATGTTTTTATTGTTCTATATATTATGCAATTGTCTGCACATAATATTACTTTTGTTCCTGAACTAATGCAATTTGGTAAATCATTTATGTAAATTAAAAATAGTAGTGAACCTAAGACTGACTTGATTGGTAGTGAACCTAAGACTGACTTGATTGGTAGTGGACATAAGACTGACTTGATTGGTAATGGACCTACGACTGACTTGATTGGTAGTGGACCTAAGACTTGACTTGATTGATAAAATCTAAATTTCATAGAACCATCTAGTGCCAATAAACAAGACCAGGACAAGACCAATGATGTATTTTTGATAAAACAATTGTAGAATAATGAGTGGAATGGACATACGTTTTAAAACATTCATAGTATGTAATTTTAAATGAAAAACAGCAACATATGAACTTTACAATGTCTTCTCTAGGGTTCATACTTTCCTAATTTTGTCATCACTTTCCTAATTTTGTCACAACTTTCCTATTTTAGGACATACTTTCATTTGTTTAAATTTTATAAATATCAATGGTAATAAGATTTGTTTCACTTTATTTCAGAAAACCAATTAATTTTATTTTGCGAAATATTTAAAAAAGTATATAAGACTAATTATAATTACCTTGGAAGCTGACACAACCAAATCTAGTTCTGTAGAGATATGAACAGCAGTGACCTCCGAGTCATCACCATACAAAGTTTGTAGAGGCTTTGAATTGAGGTTGACACTTACACCAGCCTGTCAATTAAAGAGTTGAATGTGATGAGAAGTTGAATGCAATTGGTTTGTTTGAGGTTTATAAAAACTACTGCAAGAATATGCTTTGATCTTAGGTTGTAAAATGCTTTGGATGTTCTTCCAGGTTTGTAGATAATTAAATTAGGTGAAACTAACAATACAAAAAGGGTTTCTGAAAGTAGCGCCACAATTCATTTAATCATCAACACGCATTGCATTCAAGTGGGAACAGACAGATCCCACTCCTTGTGACTTTCCTGTAGAGGCAGCACTAAGCAGGTCACCATTATCCAATGTTACAATCAATCTCTTCTTCTTATATAACAGGACCATTAAAAGTGATGAATTCCTGCCATGCATTTTTTTTCCCGTTGGCTTAACTTTCCAAAATGAAATTAGAATTATAATCATCTAAGCCTTCAGCAGTTTTAAATTACTTACCTTAGGTTTAAGCAAAAACATCATAAAATTACATTTATTGGGCTGCACATACACTAATAAAGACTACATTGATAACTTCTCAACCATATTAGCTTTCAAACTAATTGCCCAATGATGTTTCCAATTACGCTTTCAAACTAATTGCCCAATGATGTTTTCAATCACGCTTTCAAACTAATTGCCAATGGTGTTTTCAATCATGCTTTCAAACTAATTGCCCAATGATGTTTCCAATCATGGGCATTCTAGGCTTCAACAATGTGAGAAAATGTAAAAAGTTCAAAGAGGTTTACATGCTGGATGATTTCCCAGACCATACAAGTTGTGTCTTTAGATCCTGTGACTAAGTGTCTACCACAAAGGTCAAGGGACAAACAGGTGACTATGTCTGCAGAAGGGAAACAAAAATTAGCAGAAGTGAAACAAAATATTAGCAGAAGTGAAACAAATTATTAGCAGTTCAGGTTTCTTCAATACCAGAGTTCATCTATAGTACTTGCCTAGGGTAATCTAGCCAGCTTAATAAGCAAATACACTAGCCAATTGTCATTCTTCAGATGTCGGGCACCATGAATAGTTGATGTCTAAGAGGTAAGGGCACCATGGATTATCTCCACCTCAGATGATAGGGCACCATGGATAGTCTCCTCCTCAAATGTCAGACTAACATGGATAGTCTCCTCTTCAAATGTCAGGCTAACATGGATAGTCTCCTCCTCAAATGTCAGGCTAAAATGGATAGTCTCCAATATTTTATAGAAAATTTTAGAGTATCTGCCAAGATTAGTACTTAGCTTGTCAGCAGGCTACAATAAAAAAAAAAAAAAGAATTCAAAATGAAACACTGACCTATGTGTCTAACAATGTGATTAATGACTTTTGGACGAGTTAAATTGTACACCTACAGGCTGTTATCCCAGTATCCTCCACTGAACAGCAGCTTGGCATCATGGGATACCACAAACAGTTTGGCACTGACCTTTAACCCAGGAGAGAATGACCCTCCAACTCGCTTCTTAGTTCTGTAAATAATGAAACCTCAAAGTCAAAGTCAATGGCTAAGTCAAAGTAACGAAACCACAAAGTCAATGGCTAAGTCAAAATAATGAAACCTCAAAGTCAATGGCTAAGTCAGATAGCATCACATTGAACCTTATGTCAACAATACATTTTAAGGTAGTCATTAATGTTAGACAAAATAATTGAGACCACAATAAAATAGTTATTTTTTTTTTAAAGATTTATTGCAATCAATTTTGTGTGTGTGCTAAACAGATGTTACTTTTTATTGTCACTGAATTATGAATTATAACATTATCTGAGTAAATACTTTTTTTTTGTGAAGTAACCTACGTCTGTATTTTATAAGACAAGATCTGGATTGAGATTTTTTTAAAAATAGCTTTTATGAACTGCTAGACCAGATTCCATATTATTTTAAATAGTTTTTATTTTCATAAAGAGCATTTTTCATGATTATAGCATGCTCAGAGCACTATGGTCCAATCTGTTTTCAGGATCACTAGGGGGGGGGGGGGGGAGGTATCCAGGGAAAATGTTTTCAGTAATGTTTTAGTTGCTCAGTAAGTACAACTCTGATTGAGTCCGATGTTGAGAACTTCGAGCCTCTTTATATGTAGCTATCACAAGCCCAAGCGTTTTATGTCTCTCACGCTTGTCCTATAGCGATTTCTATTTATTTATTTCTCTTGCTGTATTTTATTGGTGGTGTATTTTGAAAGTAAACGATGTTAAAAAAGGGAAATTAATTTATGTAAAAAAAAAGCTTATTATCATGCAGTGAGTAGCATACGCCGATATTTTTCAGAGTCTGCCTTAGGTCACTGCAACCTATGCGACCGCAGTGAGCCACGCACTGTCATAGAACCCACTCTAATCCTAGGTGTAAATTATTAAAACGAAACCATTTTATAACTTATAACAGATTTTCCATGGTCTTCTGGTTTACAAGAAGCTCCTTGAAGGTGACTTCTCACAATTTATGGAAAAAAGATACTTGCGTGTGTAGGCCTACTGTGATAGTCTTGCCTTGTATTTGTTGATGGTTGTCAGACTTCGAAACTCTGGGGGCATGTCAGCGGCGGCCTTAGCAGTGCGCGGGGCCTTGGGCGAGTGTCATATGCGGGGCCGTAAGCCGTAAGTGTAGGCTATATATCCATACCACATCACGCTAATGTCTCGTCCGCCTCTAATATTGTAGGTCTTATTTTTGTTACAAAACATAGTACCTTACGTATGTACTGTACTATTGACAGTTTGACTACATTACATAATGTACTTCATGAAAGATTTTGCCTTTAAGTTTAATCAAAAAGGTCGATTGTTGATGCGAATAATGTGTGCTTGGACTCCTTGGTGCTTTCCCTTCAAGTTTACACCTTTGTATTTGTATCTCTGGACACGACAATCGGCGATGGCCTGACCAACGTTCACCAGCGCAGCAAGAAGCGCCATGACAAACCTTTTCCTGTTAAGTTGTCAACATCAGAATACGTCCAAAAAACTCAGCTTTTTGTGGCTAAAATCAGATGTGCAGTCAAGAATGACGGAAAAATATTTTGCAAGTTTGATTTTATCAATAATGTTCCCTTTTACTTCTGATGCCATAATGTTCATAAGCTCGTAATGGCCGTGAGCCTCGGCGTTCTTAATTCTTCGAAGATGTACTTGCATGGTTGTGTCGACTTCGGCTATCACCATTGTTCATTTGTTTCTCTGTTCTCCCATGATATGCGGTGTTGTTTTCTTAAAGGTTCTGTACAATCGCTAGAATTTTTGTTAAGACTGCGCGCTACAGCAGTTTTACTTTTCTAATTTTTCTTGCATCACGTTATTCGTTGTGCTACCATTTGACATTCTCAGAGCTAAATCCAACCACAAAGTCACACACTTAACGGGATGTACAGAAACCTCGTGCTGCTGAAGTTTATGTCATGTTAAGAGCTTACATAGAAATAGTATTTGGTATTATAAAGATGCCTGGAAAGATTTCCAAAGGTATAGAGTAACGAATCCTATTTTATGAGAACTGTTCTGGTTTTCGAAGCTAACGGTGTCAAGGGATTCTCCAATCGCGGGGCCCCCTCAGGCACGGGGCCTGGAGAGGTTGCCCCACTTGCCACCCCTTAAGGCCGCTACTGGGCATGGGCGTAGCCAGGGGGGTTGGGGTTCAATTATGTTCCTTTTTTCTTTTGATGGCATCAGGTCCATAAGCTCGTTTCGAAACTGTCATATCTTTGACATATGCTGATATGAATATGATAAAATGTTATTTTCTTCTTGTCTTAGTTATATGTACTATTTAGTCCGTCCGTCTGTCCGTCTGGTCGTTCGGTCGTCTCGTCGCCATTGGGCGCCTTAAGTTGTTCCTAGATCAATCTAGTTATCACTTAAAACATGCGAAGTCATTGGTTTTCCTGGCTGACTCTGGCAAACCCATTTAATGCTTTATAATAATAAGAGGGTTTAACACATGGAAGTGTTTTAGCACGCGTTGTCCGATAAAGTTGATATTTTAAAACATGTATCAATAAATAAAAATACTCAATTAGTCATTAATTATTGGTAAATGATTATATTGCTTGATATTGAGTAAGGGAAATAACTTGTACATGATTGGTAGATATAGTTTTAAGTACGGAGTTCTTCCCTTTTAGAGTTTTTTTATATAAATATTTTGCTTATCAGTAATTATATACATTGGTTAATGGGCCTTAGGGTGTCCGAAGAGATACATGGCTTCACTTTATTGACCACACATTGAATACTTTGAGCTAATGTGCTCGCTATTAATGTAAGCCTTGAATCCTTAACAATTAAAACAGTGAAAGCAAAATATAATTTAAAAAAATAGAATACTATTTGTTTAATTCTATGATATTGTTTAATTAATTTTATGCTAACTTACATACTTTAACTACACGTCTAAATAATCAATGTAAAAAAAATAGGAATAATAATATAAACTGACAAACCCCATTTGGAATGTGTAGAAATTATTATTGCGAAACGAGCCTATACAAAGTAACATCTAAAAAATAAAATCTCTGATCTCTATAGCTGACTCCTAAAATCTGTCTTAGCCATCTTTGTTGAACCAAATTTTGTGTTTTTCAATTGCGGCTGACGACTAGAATGCATGGCCGAGGGCCGAGTACACCGGGAACCCCCGCCATTTTCCTAACAAAGCAGGATTTGCCATTAATGTAACGGTCTCTTGAGGAACAGCGCATGGATTATCAACTCCGCACCGTGCAATGGGAAAGCTCTCGCATTCCCTTGGACACTCCAACAGGAGTTTTGTTTTACTATTCATTTAGCCTAATCATATCCTCTAGCGATCGTTTGCACCCGAGTGCCACGTTGAGGCAGAATGGCGCACTCGGGGAAGCTGCAACCTACAAAGTATAAAGGGGCATAATTTAAATAATAACACCACATCAGTCAAGTAAAATTTATGTCCTTGTTCGAGATACCAAACCAAAAATTAATCACCCATGCAAATTTTCAGCTTATGAGAGATTATGTGTTGGAGAAATAACGTGTACAAACTTTTAGCCTGACAGACAGACAGTTCTATAGCCAAATTTAAATTATTTTTATTTTTATTTTTTATATTGCTAAAAAATATAACGGTCAAACTTGAGTATTTTCATTGTGACCAACAAGCTACTAATATTTTGTTCTTTAACTGTCGAATTTCTAGGAAAATCACTAGAGCCGTCCATGACGACATTAGCAATTACATCGCGGTTCGTAGTGCGTATGTCCATGATGGAGCGAAAGCATCTTTGTTTTTTTTTGGAGTAGCTTTCAATGGACCTCATTCACCAATCGTAAACAAACAACATTTCGCCACGTGGTGCTTTATCTCTTCTATATAATTTACGATCTCGTGTTTAATTCATGATGGTTGTCACGTGACAGTTTTTTTTTCCATTGTTTTATCAATAAGATCACGTGACTAAATGTTGTTTGTTTACGATTGGTGAATGAGGCCAATTGTTTCGGGCGTGCCTGCTTTGAGCTCCAGATGCTTATCAACCTGGTTTAAAAGCCATTTATCAGTATTATTCTGCTTCCCAGATATGTGAATGGGTTAACCACGTTAAGAATCCCTGTCTTCACACCCGGAATTCAAGCACTTTATCGTTGTTTTTAATCCAGTGATGCCGAAAGTACGGCCCGCGGGCCACATCCGGCCCGCGACGTGGTTCCAACCGGCCCGCCGAAACGTCAGTAAAAAGTGTAGAAAATTCCCCTTTCAAAAAAAAATGTATGTTTACCTACGTTGTGGACCTCACTGATGGATTGGTACCATGACCTTTGACCTTTGTGTGTTTATGAACTAGGACTCTAAGTGTAGAATCTTCTAGGAAAAGTGAACAGTTCTTTGCTTTTTGTGTAATATGATAATAAGCCAAGATATTTGATTTATAAAGCAAGTGTGACTATTTTGAAAAACAAAACATCAATAAAAAAAATAAACGACATAAAACAAATATGGCGGCATTCTTGATTTTAGCCACGAATAAAAGATTGTTAAACTACGCCCAGAGATTAGAGGATTGATGCAGATGGAAATATTTACCAAAAAGAGACTAGAAAATGAGTCAGTGGTAAAGCTAGCTACAATGTTGCTCACATTTTAAGCAGAGAGTTGAAGACATTTTCAGAATCGTAAAAAAAATGGAATAAACCTCAAATATCTCATTTATTAATATAAGTACCAGAGCCATGGGTTTCTAATAAAATAGTTTGAGGTCAATTTCCTTTCGTTTATGCACCTTTTCGGTGGTATGGCCCATGACACGAGTATTGGATGTATTAAAGTGGCCCGCAAAACGAATTAGGCTGGGCATCACTGTTTTAATCTAAAAGCCTCCTGAATCCCATTACGTGAGCCTGCAGCTTTCTACATGTTCCCTAACTAGCTGACGGTGGCTTGTGTCTGTGTAGCAGTGGCGTAACATCTTTTCAGCTCTAAATATGTCACCGCATGGCGCGTAGAGTTTTGATATCGCCAGGTCCCAAGACAAATGACCAATTGTGTCATATTTCCGTTTATATTAACTTCAAAACATTAACCTATGTTTTAACCTAGAAACATATAAGGAACTGCTTTCATCAGGTTTATTGTAATGTGGTATGGACAGTATATAGGGACTTCTTATGGTCCGACAGCTAAGCTGGGCAGGGCACGTATCCCGTATGGGAGACAAAAGTATGCCAAAGGCAGTCTTTTTTGGTGAGCTAAAAGGTGGTCGACGTAACAGAGGCGCCCCCAAAGACCAGCTTAGGCATCAACTTTTCTTGGCTGACAGAAGAGAGCACCTGGCTGCATGCGTCGTCGGAACGAGACAGCTGAAGGTCACTCACGAAGGCCGCGGGATACACATTTGAGACCAAAAGAAAATCTGCTGCCGAGGACAATTGCAGACGACGAGAAGAAAATCTAAATCGACCACCTGCGGACAATGGATGCGGCAAAATATGCAGGTCACAGCTGGGGCTGCGCAGCCACAGGAACTACTGTATTCCTCATTAATCTACGGACTCGAAGACCAGCTTTATTATGTAATGTGGTGACGGTGTGTTGGTGGTGACGGTTGAGTCCTATCTCCCAATATTTCTTTTGTTGTTTTCTTTTCCTCTATGTTAATTAACTCGTTGATAGTGTTATCTTTTTTTTTTTTCTTTTTTTTTTAAGTAAGCATCTTTATTTTCCCATTTTTCTATTACCAGAAATCTAGATTTATGCTAAATCTAGATATTAAACAAGTAAAGGAAACTTCCTATTCAGTTACTTAGAAAAACCTTAAAGAATGATTGGAAGCGTGGTCGAGAGGCTAAGTGTCCTTGAACTTGGCTTGGCTTGGCTACCTAGAAGGGGTCCTGACTAACTCCTAGATACCCCCCCCCCCCAACTGGTCCACATATGAGATTGGACCAAAAGCGCTGTGAGCATGCTATAAGCATGAAAGTAGCGCTATATAAAAGCTATAATAATAATGATGACTTTTAAGCTACTTTTATTGACTGAATTGCTTAGGAGTTATTATAACAAAAGATTTCAAGATAGAGCGATAATTATATTTATCATTAACTAGTGTCTTTCGTGCACTGGAAAGTCGTTCGGATGGTCTCGATGGTTTCGGGCTTACACCCTGACATAGTACCACTGTTGTTTGTTTTTCCAACTGTATCGTTGGTATCGTCAAAAGAAAAAGTGATAGGCCTAAGTGAATGGACCTCATTCACCAATCGTAAATTAACAGCATTTAGTCACGTGATCTTATTGATAAAACAACGAGGAAAAAAAAACCTGTCACGTGACAACAACCATCATGAATTAAACATGAGATCGTAAATTATATAGAAGAGATAGATGTTTGTTTACGATTGGTGAATGAGGTCCATTACTTCACTTCATCAACCAGCTGCCTAAACATGTAGACAACATGAACGTCTGAGGACGGTGGAAGATGTAAACAATGAGCACATTGAAGAAGTTGACAAGTACTGACTAAAAGTAATTCATCGCATAGTGAATGTTAGTTTTAACTTTAAAATGCCACAACCTTTCAATTAGTGGTCATCGCGAAGAGTTTAGGTGACACAAGTAACAACGACAATGTCTTAGCAGTACATACATTCTTAAGAAAAAAAAACAACACAACCCTTTACCTCGACCCACACATTTAAACCGAGATAATAGACTTGCTGGGCATTGCTATTTTAGCAAAAAAATATTAAAGGAGATCTAATCTGTTCCATTTTTTCTCTATCTGTTGACAGCGCTCAAAGAGAAGTACAAATGTGTTTGTGAACTCCGGTGACGAACTACTCACAGAAAATTGCAATCAAAATCGTTTGAAGGATTGATTGAACAAATACTTTTAAGGAATGAAATATCATAACTTTCTTTAAATTACTTACGAGGCAATGACATTTTTTTCAATATGAGCGGACAGTACAATAGCCTTCAGGTATTGTTTCAACAAAAGCAGCCGCTAAGCAGTACTTGAACATGGTCTTCAATGATTCTGTCAGCTGTGCTAATGAATTTGCATTTGAATGTCTTCCAGTAAATGTACCGATACATGCAAACTACTGGATTTCTTAGTCACACAAAATATGTGTCATATTTGGGGGGGGGGGGGGGAGGAGCCCATCAACATATTCTTGAACCCGGGTGCACGGGTACCTTGCTACGCCATTGGTGTGTATGCGTGTGTGTGTGTAGGCGTGTTTGTATGGGCGTGTGTGTGTGAACATGTACTCTTTTAAAACTTGGTACCACTACTAGGATTATGGCATACAGTTATAGAAATATGTATTAAAATACTTACTTAAAAGAAATAATCAAACTATCTATATCAGGGGTTCTCAACCTGTGGGTCACGAACCCCTTAGGAGTCAATTGACGATTTGCTAGGGGTCGCCAAAGAACATCGCAAATATGGATTGTTATTGTCTATTCTTCTATTGCTGTATGTGTGTGTGTGGGGGGTCGCGGCAGAGTGGGGGATTGTAAAAAAGGGTTTCGCCGAGCATAAAAGGTTGAGAACCGCTGATCTATATCATTAGTTTTAAAACACCGAAAGTCAACGTAGTAAATAACTAGATAAGAGGCTACACACTTATTTGAGTAGTGAAACAAGTTGGACCAGTGCGGATCGATTATTGGAAACTTACGAAACGTGTGATTCAATAAAATCAATAATCTATATCTTTTGCTATTCCGACACCAAAGTAATGGAAATTTCTGAAGCAATGACATCCAAATGTCATAGAGACTATTTGTCTGGATGTTATGGTTTAGATTTAAAAGGCTACGATAGTTGCCCATAAGTTAGCAGTTTAGAGGCTACGATAGTTGGCCATAAGTTAGCAGTTTAGGGGCTACTGTGACGATCACATTTGCCGGGGATTATATTATCAAACTTGACAATTCAATGAAATGAAGAAAGAAACATCTCTCTGTATTTTCTTAAAACTTCTTTAATAATACTTCTTCAACTTTCACATAAAATTAACTTCTCAATTCAATAACAACTTGACTTTATACTTCATAAATAAAACTAAAAGATACATGAAACTTCCCTTTTATTAGTTGAAGTTGAAGCTATACTAAGTAATATAATAGTAACTAAATATTTATAATCTCCGCAAGTGTGATCGTCACAGCTACGATAGTTGGCTATAATTTAGCAGTTTAGAGGCTACGATAGTTGGTCATTAGTTAGCAGTTTAAAGGCTACGATAGTTGGCCATAAGTTAGCCGTTTAGATGCTACGATAGTTGGCCATAAGCAGAATGTTACGGCTAGGAAGGCCTTCCTATAATAAAAATTACTAAAATAAAATACATAATTCCCCTTATGTCATACCTGGGAATATAGAAACAAAGGGATGTAACTCTTTCATTTCTAAATAACTAAGAAACAATACATGCCTTTGACTCATATTGGCTTGTAATCTTAAGCACAGCGACATAAAAAGCTTTGTATTTCGTAGTGTATGCTTTCAGGAAGCGCGGTGGCTGAACGTAAATCGCTTGCCTTCCAAAACGGGGATACCGGGATCGAAGATTGGTATTTGTGATTTCGGGATCTCTGGGCGCCTCTGAGTCCACCCACCTCTAATGGGTACTTAGCATTAGTTTGGGTAAAGTAAAGGCGGTTGGTTTTTGTGCTGACCACAAGATATCCCCACCACCAGCAAGGTCTGGACTTAACAGAAGCTTGTCCAGCTGTCAATATCAGCGCGAGAAGCCCTGGTGATAGTCAAGGAATTACAATAGAAACTGATGCTGAAGTTGATGGACCTATGCACGTTGAATGTTATCAACCTGCCCCCACAGTCGAGTCCTCTAGACTCGGATGAAGGTGATGACGTGTTTGACACCTTGCCTTCAAGTGGACTTGCAGCTCATTCGCAAAGCACCCATCGAAGAATAATGCTGAAGCAACTTGTTAGATCAACAGTCTTGATGACTACAGCTATGAAATGCAATGCCTTCCTATGTGCTAAGTGGCTGCCATCAGCATTGATCGACAAGAAAGGAAGCCAACGACAACAACATCAACGCAACCAAAGAAACATCAAATGGAGGAGGCGGAGAAAGCGACAAATGCAGAGTGCAACGTGGATGGCTCCAACAAGATCAAGATACAAACCCACCCCTTCTCCCACTGATAGACCCCCCACCTTCACTGATGAAACTCCACAGCCCATGTTGTTAGAAAACAAGCCCACCACTTCTCCCACTGATAGACCCCCACCTGCACTAACGAAACTCCATAGCCCATGTTGTTAGAAAGATTCTGTCCGGAACCATCAGACCAAAGAAGAAAGCCTTACAAATCAGTTGAAAGTGTAAAGCCAGCGCAGCGTTGTTCATGTTCTCATGTGAAGCCGCTAAAGAATAATCTAAGAACATTCATGAGAATAGGTTTGATGAAGTATAACAGAGGTTTTAGAAGAACGATAATCAAGTCAGAAGCAAGAAGGACAGAACTAGTGTAAGATGCCAGAACTGTGAAGTGAGTAGCTCTGCGATAGAACTGTATGAATAAAACTGTACGAGAAGATCAACCCAACAAGTATCGTACAAACCCAGTCAGTTGCTGTTGTTTAAAAGAATATTGCTGTACTGTGATGAACCTGTGTATCTCCGAAGAAGCTCTGTAAAAAGATGCTTGGAAATGTAAAACTCAGCCAGTGAAGCACGAAATCGTTAGAATGCTGATGAATTTTCTCGACAAGAGTGCCCAATGTCGTCATCTGAAGGTCGATGTTTCCATACCAAGATTGATGAAAACATTTGTGAGGAACTGCTGAAAAACGAGGATTTAGCTCCCATTCTTCTATGAAAAGAAGATAGACAACTGCCAGATTGAAAGAACTTGATCGTCGATCGATTTCATTTCATTAGTATCGTGATGAAGTGGAATCTGTTCGGGACGAACAGATCTAAGAAGGGGGCAGTGTTACAAATGAACAGTGACAAGTAGAGGTCAACGTGTGACCCCAGCGAGATGACACTGCAGCCAGTGTTCTCTGGAATCTACGCGTATAAACAAGGACAGGATGTGACGTGTCCTCACGTGTTGTTCCAGGGGATAAATAGATCTAAGAAGGGGGGCAGTTACTAATGAACAGTGACAGATAGAGGTCAGTACGTGTGACCTCGGCTTGATGACACTGCAGCAGGTGTTCTCTGGAATCTACATGTAAAAACAAAGACAGGATGTGACGTTTCCTCACGTGTTATTCCAGAGGATACTAGCCGTGTTTGTGCAACTTTCGACAAGCGATTAGGGACTCTATATAAGCCAGAGTGTTAATGTGAAAGTCAGTCGTGAGTGAGTCGTCGGTACTGTTGTCTACTGTGCGAGACAGTAGAAGAGAGATGTGTACGACTCGATGCAAGTTAACTAGGGTAGAGTTAACTGGAGTGGACTACTGTCGTTAAAGTCTATACAGCGATCTACAGTGGACTTGAGCCGTTACAGTCGATACAGTCGATGTAAGACGTGTGCGGCTCTGATTCGGTAGACTTGAGTACGACTTGGTTCAGCTTTGGGAGACCTGGAGCGACACTGGGAAGTGTGTCGTTGGTCTGTTCTGTGGAATACGGCTCGATGCAAGTTGAGAAGAGATGAATTGCAACGAACTGAAGAGATGGATTACAACGAAGTATAGCTAACTGTAAACTGACAGATATTGTACAGTCTTCTACGCTACATGTTACAGTGACGAATTGTTAGAGTTAATAGTCAATAAAGTTATATGAAACTGAAAGTTGAGTCGTCAAGTTCTTTGCAGTGTTTTTATTTGTGTGCCTACTAATACATTTAGCCAGAAGATTCAGAAATACGTAACATATATATATATATATACAAACACACACACACATAGACCTAATGTATCTATATCTATAATCTATCCATCTATCTATCTATATATCTATATCTATCTATCTATCTATCTATCTATCTATATATATATACATATATATATATATCAGTCATCAAAGCAAGACAGAGATACTTGTCCAAAACACAAACACTGCACCTCAAGTAAGCATTAATGGCCAACCACTAGAAATTGTTGATCACTTTTGTTACCTTGGCTTCATCATATCCAACAACACTCTACTGGATAAACACATTGACAACAGGATAGCCATAATTTGGCCACCAGGTCACGGTTGCAGAAAAGAGTCTGGGACAACATATTGCGGACTAGCAGTACTAAAGCCCTAGTCTACCGGACCTGTGTGTTGAGCACATGAAACATGGTCAACCTACTAATGGCAGGAAAAAAAGCTGAATGTCTTCCACCTCCGATCTTTAAAATAAGGTGGCAAGATAAGATAACCAATGAGGAAGTGCTACAAAGAGCAGGGTGCCAGGACATCCGCTCTGTTATCCGCAGCAGACGCCTTGGCTGGCTTGGCCACGTTCGTAGAATGCCAGTAGGTCGACTTCCTCAGGACATCCTGTATGGCGATCTAATAGAAGGCAGGAGAGCCGCTGGTCCCCACTTTTACGTTACACGGATGTATGCAAACCCGACATGAAGCTCTTCAAAATCGACACTGGCAACTGGGAAGAAGTGGCACTGGACAGATCCACATGGAGAGAGAGGTTAAAGGAAGGGTCACAGATTGCAGATGTCATACACAACACAATCATCACACTTAAGATCAATGCAACTTCAAAAATAACCTAACATACACATCCATAACATTAAAGAAGATTACCCATCACAAATGGAAGTTCTCAATCAGACACAGTAGAAATAAATACCTTTCACTGTTAATATTAATAGCAGGAGATGTAGAGTCAAATCCAGGGCCTAGATCTAAAGATAGATGCAACATCTGCAAAAAAGTATGCACCATGAAACAGAAAGCCATTCAATGTGACACCTGCGATGAATGGGGAACCATGCATCATGTCTCCATATGAATACACCTGTGTATTATGCCTTAGGCAACAAAGATGCATCATGGCACTGTGTACCGTGTGGGTTACCTCAGTTTACATCAGGACTGTTTGATTCCTTTGATGCGGACACTTCTAACCCATTCAACATCCTAAACACCATCCCAAAACCAACTCACCAACCACTAGCCAGATCCACTCCTGTTAAACCTAAATCTACTAAAATTAATACAACAGCCTCACTAAACAAACCTACTAAAGAAGTAATACCAAAATACCTTAAAACCTTAGTAATAAATTTTCAAAGCATTAGGAACAAAACAGCAGACTTAGAAATTTTATTAGAATGTGAGAAACCAGACATAATTGCAGGAACAGAAACTTGGCTACATCCTGAAATTTATAATGCAGAAATTTTCAATAGTAATTATGAAATTTTTAGAAAAGATAGGGCTGATAATCATGGAGGAGTTCTTTTAGCAATAAAAAACACTCTTATAGCTGAAGAAATTACCTTACCTAACTCAAATAACATAGAATCTACATTTTGTAAAATTAATACCACCTCAACATCCCTTATAATAGGCAGCATTTACAGACCACCAAATTCTAGTTTAGAATACATGCAGGAACTATGTAATCAGATTACTACACTTAAAGAGACAAATAAAAATGCAGTTTTTTGGATTATGGGTGACTTCAACCTACCTGATATAAATTGGAAAACACTAACCATAGATAAACACCAAAACCTTAAGGATATAAATGAGCTTTTCATAGAAACTTTACACAACCTAAGTTTAGATCAAATCATTAAAAAGCCAACTAGATTAAACAACACATTAGATCTCTTCTTAACCAACAGACCTGGATTAGTAGTTGATTATGATATTATCCCTGGTCTATCAGACCATGAGATCATAAAAATACACAGATAAAAGCAGTAGCCAATACAAAAACCAGAAGAAAAATCTTACTCTGGAATAAATGTAACCTAACACAACTACACCAAGCTGCATTTAACTTTCAACAAACATTCTTATTAGAAAAAGACATTAACCAACCAGTCGATGACCTCTGGAATTTCATTAAAAACCATCTTAAAAGCATTATAGAAAATCATATACCAACTAAATACACATCAAACAAAATAAATAAATGCTGGTTTAATAATAGACTAAAGAAGCTTTGTAAACAGAAGGAAAACCTATATAGAAAATTTAAAGAAACCAAGGCAGAAAGAGTTTACAAAAAGTATATAAAAATTAAACACCTAACCCAAAAAGTAAGCAGACAGCTGCAGAATGAATACATAAACAATGTAATATCTAAAGATAACAACAAAAACCTATGGTCATACATTAAGTCTAAGAAAATGGAAACAACAGGCATAGCGCCATTAAAAGATGAACATAACATAATACATAATGATAATGAAACTAAAGCAAACATCCTAAACAAATACTTTGCATCAGCATTCTCAGCCCCAGGAGACAAAGACATATTTCTTAATTTGAACCAAGTAGACAACATAGAAGATTTAGTAGTACAAGAAAATGGAATTCAAAAACTATTAGCCAACACCAAACCAAATAAAGCATCTGGACCTGATGGTATTCCAGCTAGATTACTCAAAGAACTGAGCAATGAGCTAGCCCCAGTGTTCAAAATACTCTTTCAGGCATCGCTTAACCAGGGCAGAGTACCAAAGGACTGGAAAGAAGCTAATGTCACCCCCCTATTTAAAAAAGGAGAAAAATCTGATCCAGGAAACTACAGACCAGTATCACTTACCAGCATCACGTGTAAAATACTAGAACACATAATATGTAGCAACATCATAAACCACTTAGACAAACATAATGTCTTCACCCCATACCAACATGGCTTTAGGAAATATAGATCATGTGAAACACAACTAATAGGACTAATTGATGATTTCTCAAAAGGTTTAGATAATAGTGAACAAATAGATGCTATCTTACTAGATTTTTCCAAGGCTTTTGACAAAGTTCACCACCATAGTTTGCTTAAAAAATTAAAATATTTCGGCATTAACGGTCCACTGCATCAGTGGATTAAAGATTTTCTGATAGGGAGAGAACAAACTGTAATAATAAATGGCTCTAAATCAACACCAATAACAGTAAACTCAGGTGTACCTCAAGGAACAGTCTTGGGTCCACTACTATTTTTAATTTACATAAATGATTTACCAAATTGCATTAGTTCAGGAACAAAAGTCAGATTATTTGCAGACGATTGCATAATATATAGAACAATAAAAACAAAACAAGACACAGATATTTTACAAAGAGAATTAGATGAATTACAGAAATGGGAATCCAATTGGAGCATGTCTTTCCACCCAGAAAAATGTCAGTTGTTAAGAGTAACAAAAAAACTAAAACAAATTAATTCCACTTATCTTATTCATGGCAAACCAGTAACACAGACTAAAAACTCAAAATACCTAGGTGTTATAATAAATGAAAAACTGTCATGGAATCCACATATTGATGAAACTATAAAAAAATCCAACAAAGCATTAGGGTTTATTAAAAGAAATTTCTATAAATCAAATAAGAACATAAAACTAAAATGTTATTTAACCTTGGTTAGGCCAATAATAGAATATGCATCCACCGTGTGGGACCCCTCAACTCAAGAAAACATTAAGAAACTGGAACAAACACAAAATAGAGCAGTGAGATTCATAACAAACGAATATTCACATTTGACTAGGGTAACACCATTAGTAAAATCACTAAATTTAGAAAGCCTTCGGGACAGAAGACTCAAAAGTAAAGTAGCAATTATACATAAAACACTGAACCATAATCTTCAAATACAAAAACAAAATTTAATAAAATACTCTGAAAGACACAAAAATAAAGGCACATTTCTCGTCCCATATGCTAGGACAAATTTGTGCAAATACTCCTTCTTCCCTAGTGCTATTAGAGCATGGAATGGGTTGCCTGAGCTAGCCAGAAAAACCAGTGACTTGGCAGAATTTAAGTCATTGGTTAATATGCATGACTAAATGCATGACGCGTAGGACGTAATCATCTTCTTTTTTGAAGTAACGTCTGTATTATATAAGATAAGATAAGATCATTTTGTTTATAATGTCAATATTAATAGCCAACCTGAGCAGATCTTACACCAGTCCACGTGACTCGAACTGACCTTGACGGTTGGCTAACGACGTCACTTTCAGTGGATCGGGTAGAAAAGAGAAGAATGTTTTGTGAAAGATTCGATGTCAAGGTAGCCGAACTTACCGTAGTAGGTTATGGAACCTATTTTAATAATGTGCTCAGCAAGCAGAGGAGAGGACTTGGCTGTTGTTTGTTTGTAAGTATACAAGTGTAAATTTAGCCTAAATGTGGAGTTTATTGTTTAAAACTTAGAATCTAAGAATGCCATTTCAAATCTTTTGTAAACTTTAGATGCACATTAGGCATGTCTATCATTTTATGTAGGTATGTTGAACAGCAATGACAGATGAACACAAACTAACATTCAATTTATCCTCTTAGACTGAGGTTATCATTGGTTCTCTATGGCAATACATTTTTAGTTTGCCTTATTTTGGTTTATTGTGTTCTCAAACCATCTTTTGCCTGCGTTGTTTAAGGGCTGCATATGAATGAAATAAACTTTTTCATAAATTGCTATTTAAATCAGGTTATGTCTACTAATACCAAACTTTAATTTGATTATTCATGCATTCTTCTTTTATCACTTTTACATATTAAACTCGTTAACCTTAGAAAAATAATTTACCGCAATGTCTATTATATTGTTCTCATCGTAATAAGATGCTTTTATTTTCTTCAAAACTCATTTCAAACATCCCTAAGATGTTTTAAACACTTGCATACACATGAAATATAGAAATTTACTATTTTTCTCAAAGCATCACTTACCCTCTTGGATCTGCACTTATCTTCTATTTATAGCATTTTATTTCTTGTCTTTTATCGATGCCTTAAAACAAATTTTTATATTGAATGATTGAAACAGTTACTTGATCCTATTCAATTTTATGACATTGCATATTTTTGCTTTACAGCCAAATATTACTTGAATGTTTTAAACCAATACACATGAAGTATAGACATTTACTATGATTTTTAGCAAAGCCCAAATTTATTCATACTTGGTTCTTCTATCTCCTATTTATTGCGTTATTGATTTGTTACAAAATACCAGTACTTTTATTCATATTTAATGTTTTGCATATTTAACAAACATTTGGTGCTTCAAAAACTTGGATTCCTGATATTTATATTTTTTATAATTGTGTACAAAGCCTTTATCCACTTCACTTTTTCTATTTATAAATTGCATTATCTTCTTAGTAATCAAATGATATCTTTATACTTTTTAATATATACTAAATGCAAATTGTTTTTTTTTACAACTAATAGGAATGTTAATATCAATATCAATTTCTACTTTGATCTTATCTATTTATTGCATTGTTTCATTTGTAGGCCTTAATTGAATATTTTCAGGTCACAAAGCATATCAAATATTAGATGGTTGAAACATGTATCAAATATTGAATGGTTGTAATTAAATTATATTTTTAGTCTTTTCAGCACATTATCGAATATAGATAACTTAAATATATGTATAGAAGTTTATTAGTTTTAAGGAAGCTACAATAAACTTCTTTTTTTTGTACTTTTTGAACTAATCCAGTATTGACATTTTGCATTTTTTGCTTGGATGAAGTCTCTAGACATTTACTAGTTTTGCAAAGCCACAAATTTCATTCTTGGTTCTTCTCTTATTTATTGCGTTATTGATTTGTTACAAAATACTGGAACTTTTATTTTATATTTCATGCTTTACATATTTACTAAACATTAATGGTTGAAAGACTTGATGGATTCATGATATTTATTATATGTATTACAATTATATCAACTTAACTTGTTTAATTTATAAATTGCATTATCTTCTTAGTAATGAAATGCTATCTTTATACATTTTAATATATGTTAAATGCTAATTAGAAATACTCTAATAGGAATGTCACTATCAGTTTCTACTTTGATCTTATCTCCTATCTATTGCACTGTTTCATAATTGAATGCCATTTTAATGCCACTAAGCATATATTCAAATATTAGATGTTTGCAACACATATCAAATATAAAATGGTTGAAACACATATCACATATTACATGGTTGAAACATGTCTCAAATATTACATGGTTGAAACACGTATCAAATATCAAATATTACATGGTTGAAACGTGTATTTTACATGGTTGAAACACATATCAAATATTACATCATTGAAACATGTATAAAATATTACATGGTTGAAACATGTATCAAATATTAAATGGTTGAAACACGTATCAAAATTACAAAGTTGAAACACGTATCAAATATTACATGGTTGAAACACGTATTAAATATTAGATGGTTGAAAGACGTTTCAAATATTACATGGTTGAAAGACGTATCAAATATTAGATGGTTGAAACACGTAACAAATATTTGATGGTTGAAACATGATGCATACAAGATGTACATACAATTTAACCACTGATCATTAACAGTACCACTATCAATTCATACTTTTATTTACTTTTTGACCTAATCCAGTGTTGCATTAGTTATGTAATTAAATGCTATGTTTAGTCTTTTCAGCTCATTATCATACATTATTGATGACTTAAAAAATATATGTATAAAAATGTATTAGTTTTAAAGAATCCACAATCAACTCTTTTCTCTTATTGCATTGTCTCCTTCATGAAATTTATTGCATGTTTCTTTTATAATGAAATGAAATGTTGATTATTCTAGATGCTTGCAATACTTGGACATATTAAATATATATTATCTTTAGTTGTAATGAAGCTAATCTACTCATATTGATTTAAAACTCATATTTCAAGCATTTTGCAGTTGTAATTAAATACTTTTTAATTCATTTAAACAGATTTACAGGAAACATGAATTATTTTTGAATTAGGAGATGCATATGTAAATCATAAAAACTTTTATTTGATCTTTAGCAAAGGCACAATAAACTCCTAAGTAGCAGCTAAAATAGACATAGGGAATTGACTTGCTGGAAAAGCCTTGCTAGAAATCCCTTACGAGATAATTTGGCAAGTAGTTTTCTAATAATGTTTAACAGATATTAACTATCTTCAACAAAAGTTTTTGCTGTTTCTCTGCATAGTTAGCCTTTTTTTTTCAGCTGATGCATTTGAATGGAAAAAGCACCGAAATATATGGAAATCCCTGCTGACAATGCCTTGCTAGAAATCACTTGCTGGGAATATCTTGAGATATTTTGGCAAGTAGTTTTTCAAACTAATTACATATTAAATACCATGAACAATAATTTTTTTTTCAGCATAGTTTCTTTTTTCAGCTGATTCTTTTATCTGTGGAATAAATTACCTAAACAGAAATCCCTTGATAAAAATGCCTTGCCAGAAGTAATTTTGGCAAGTAGTTTTCCAAATTAAATTTATTAGATATTAAATATCTTGAACAAACTTTTTTTTTTTGTTTCTCTGCGTAATGTGCCTATTTTTCAGCTGCTGCTGGAGGTGCCTGCTAGAAATCCCTTTGCTGGAGATACCTGCTAGAAATCCCTTGCTGGAGATGCCTGCTAGAAAATCCTTGCTTCAAATCCCTGGCAATGATATTTTGGCAGTTTTTCAAATTTAATTTAATTGATATAAATTATATTGAACATTATTTTGTTTCTGTTTCTCTGCATAGTATCCCTTTTTATGTTTTCAGCTGATGCTTTTGTCTGTGGAATAAAGCACCTAAAAGAGACAAACAGAAATCCCTGGCTGGAGGTGATTGCTAGAAATCCCTTGCTAGAGGTGCCTGCTAGAAATCCCTTGCTGAAGGTGCCTGCTAGAAGTCCCTTGCTGAAGGTGCCTGCTAGAAATCCCTTGCTGGAGCTGCCTGCTTGAAATCCCTTGCTGGATGTGCCTGCTAGAAAACCCTTGCTTCAATTCCCTGGCAATGATATTTTGGTAAGTAGTTTTTCAAATTTAATTTAATAGATATTAAATATCCTGAACGTTATTTCTCTGCATAGTATCCCTTTTTATGTTTTCAGCTGATGCATTTGTCTGTGGAATAAAGCACCTAAAGTAGACAAACAGAAATCCCATGCTGGAGGTGACTGTTAGAAAGCCCTTGCAGGAGGTGCCTAGTAGAAAACACTTTCTTCAGATCCCTGGCTATGATATTTTGGCAAGTAGTTTTTTGAAATTTAATTTAGTAGATATTAAATATCTTGAACATTATTTGTTTGTTTGTAAAATGTTTTACATGTTTCGGATGTCCAAACCTCCCACAAGACAACAGGGGATGGAAGCGGGCAGGATTTGAACCCTCGACCATCGATAAATACCAAACGACAGTCCAGCGAGCAAACCTCACGACCAGGCAGCCATCCTTGCTTGAGGTGCCTGCTAGAAATCTCTTGCTTCAAATTCCTGGCAATGATATATTGTCAAGTAGGTTTTCAAATTGAATTTAATAGATATTAAATATCCAGAACATTATTTTCCTTCTGTTTCTCTACATATTGTCCCTTTTTTTGTTTTCAGCTGTTGCATTTGTATGTGGAATATAGCACACAGAATTTCCATGCAGGAGGTGCCTGCTAGAAATCCCTTGCTTCAAATCCATGGCAATGATATTTTGGCAAGTAGTTTTTCAAATATAAATTAATAGATATTAAATATCCTGAAGTTATTTTGCTTCTGTTTCTCTGCATAGTGTCCCTTTTTATGTTTTCAGCTGATGCATTTGTCTGTGGAATAAAGAACCTAAAATAGACATATAGAAATACCTTGCTGGAGTTGCCTGCTAGAAATCCTTTCCTGAAGGTGCCTGCTAAAAAACCCTTTCTTCAAGTCCCTGGCAATGTTAATTTGGCAAGTAGTTTTTCAAATTTAATTTGATATTAAATATCTACATTATTTTGCTTCTGTTTCTCTGCATTGTGTCCCTTTTTATGTTTTCAGCTGATGCATTTGTCTGTGGAATAAAAAATCTAAAATAGACATATAGAAATACCTTGCTGAAGGTGCCTGCTAGAAAACCCTTGCTTCAATTTCCTGGCAATGATATTTTGGCAAGTAGTTTTTCAAATTTAATTTAATAGATATTAAATATCCTGAACATTATTTTGCTTCTGTTTCTCTGCATAGTGTCCCTTTTTTATGTTTTCAGCTGATGCTTTTGTCTGTGGAATAAAGCACCTAAAGTAGCCAAACAGAAATCCCATGCAGGAGGTGCCTGCTAGAAATCCCTTTCTTCATGTCCCTGGCAATGATATTTCGGCAAGTAGTTTTTCAATTTATTTTAATAGATATTAAATATCCTGAACATTATTTTGCTTCTGTTTCTCTGCATAGTGTCCCTTTTTATGTTTTCAGCTGATGCTTTTGTCTGTGGAATAAAGCACCTAAAGTAGGCAAACAGAAATCCCATGCAGGAGGTGCCTGCTAGAAATCCCTTTCTTCAAGTCCCTGGCAATGATATTTCGGCAAGTAGTTTTTTAATTTATTTTAATAGATATTAAATATCCAGAACATTGTTTTGCTTCTGTTTCTCTGCATAGTGTCCCTTTTTATGTTTTCAGCTGATGCTTTTGTCTGTGGAATAAAGCACCTAAAGTAGGCAAACAGAAATCCCATGCAGGAGGTGCCTGCTAGAAATCCCTTTCTTCAAGTCCCTGGCAATGATATTTCGGCAAGTAGTTTTTCAATTTATTTTAATAGATATTAAATATCTTCAACATTATTTTGCTTCTGTTTCTCCGCAGTGTCCCTTTTTATGTTTTCAGCTGATGCATTTGTCTGTGGAATAAAGAACCTAAAATAGACATATAGAAATACCTTGCTGAAGGTGCCTGCTAGAAAACCCTTGCTTCAATTTCCTTGCAATGATATTTTGGCTAGTAGTTTTTCAAATTTAATTTAATAGATATTAAATATCCTGAACATTATTTTGCTTCTGTTTCTCTGCATAGTGTCCCTTTTTTATGTTTTCAGCTGATGCTTTTGTCTGTGGAATAAAGCACCTAAAGTAGGCAAACAGAAATCCCATGCAGGAGGTGCCTGCTAGAAATCTCTTGCTTCAAATCCCTGGCAATGTTAATTTGGCAAGTAGTTTTTCAAATTTAATTTGATATTAAATATCTACATTATTTTGCTTCTGTTTCTCTGCATTGTGTCCCTTTTTATGTTTTCAGCTGATGCATTTGTCTGTGGAATAAAAAATCTAAAATAGACATATAGAAATACCTTGCTGAAGGTGCCTGCTAGAAAACCCTTGCTTCAATTTCCTTGCAATGATATTTTGGCAAGTAGTTTTTCAAATTTAATTTAATAGATATTAAATATCCTGAACATTATTTTGCTTCTGTTTCTCTGCATAGTGTCCCTTTTTTATGTTTTCAGCTGATGCTTTTGTCTGTGGAATAAAGCACCTAAAGTAGGCAAACAGAAATCCCATGCAGGAGGTGCCTGCTAGAAATCCCTTTCTTCAAGTCCCTGGCAATGATATTTCGGCAAGTAGTTTTTCAATTTATTTTAATAGATATTAAATATCCAGAACATTGTTTTGCTTCTGTTTCTCTGCATAGTGTCCCTTTTTATGTTTTCAGCTGATGCATTTGTCTTTTGAATAAAGCACCTAAAAGTAGACAGAAATCCCATGCTTGAGGTGCCTGCTAGAAATCCCTTGCTTTAAATCCATGGCAATGATATTACAGCAAGTAGTTTTTAAATTTATTTTAATAGATATTAAATATCTTCAACATTATTTTGCTTCTGTTTCTCCGCAGTGTCCCTTTTTATGTTTTCAGCTGATGCATTTGTCTGTGGAATAAAGAACCTAAAATAGACATATAGAAATACCTTGCTGGAGGTGCCTGCTAGAAATCTCTTGCTTCAAATCCCTGGCAATGTTAATTTGGCAAGTAGTTTTTCAAATTTAATTTGATATTAAATATCTACATTATTTTGCTTCTGTTTCTCTGCATTGTGTCCCTTTTTATGTTTTCAGCTGATGCATTTGTCTGTGGAATAAAAAATCTAAAATAGACATATAGAAATACCTTGCTGAAGGTGCCTGCTAGAAATCCCTTGCTTCAATTTCCTTGCAATGATATTTTGGCAAGTAGTTTTTCAAATTTAATTTAATAGATATTAAATATCCTGAACATTATTTTGCTTCTGTTTCTCTGCATAGTGTCCCTTTTTTATGTTTTCAGCTGATGCTTTTGTCTGTGGAATAAAGCACCTAAAGTAGCCAAACAGAAATCCCATGCAGGAGGTGCCTGCTAGAAATCCCTTTCTTCATGTCCCTGGCAATGATATTTCGGCAAGTAGTTTTTCAATTTATTTTAATAGATATTAAATATCCTGAACATTATTTTGCTTCTGTTTCTCTGCATAGTGTCCCTTTTTATGTTTTCAGCTGATGCTTTTGTCTGTGGAATAAAGCACCTAAAGTAGGCAAACAGAAATCCCATGCAGGAGGTGCCTGCTAGAAATCCCTTTCTTCAAGTCCCTGGCAATGATATTTCGGCAAGTAGTTTTTTAATTTATTTTAATAGATATTAAATATCCAGAACATTGTTTTGCTTCTGTTTCTCTGCATAGTGTCCCTTTTTATGTTTTCAGCTGATGCATTTGTCTTTTGAATAAAGCACCTAAAAGTAGACAGAAATCCCATGCTTGAGGTGCCTGCTAGAAATCCCTTTCTTCAAGTCCCTGGCAATGATATTTCGGCAAGTAGTTTTTCAATTTATTTTAATAGATATTAAATATCCAGAACATTGTTTTGCTTCTGTTTCTCTGCATAGTGTCCCTTTTTATGTTTTCAGCTGATGCATTTGTCTTTTGAATAAAGCACCTAAAAGTAGACAGAAATCCCATGCTTGAGGTGCCTGCTAGAAATCCCTTGCTTTAAATCCATGGCAATGATATTACAGCAAGTAGTTTTTAAATTTATTTTAATAGATATTAAATATCTTCAACATTATTTTGCTTCTGTTTCTCCGCAGTGTCCCTTTTTATGTTTTCAGCTGATGCATTTGTCTGTGGAATAAAGAACCTAAAATAGACATATAGAAATACCTTGCTGAAGGTGCCTGCTAGAAATCTCTTGCTTCAAATCCCTGGCAATGTTAATTTGGCAAGTAGTTTTTCAAATTTAATTTGATATTAAATATCTACATTATTTTGCTTCTGTTTCTCTGCATTGTGTCCCTTTTTATGTTTTCAGCTGATGCATTTGTCTGTGGAATAAAAAATCTAAAATAGACATATAGAAATACCTTGCTGAAGGTGCCTGCTAGAAAACCCTTGCTTCAATTTCCTTGCAATGATATTTTGGCAAGTAGTTTTTCAAATTTAATTTAATAGATATTAAATATCCTGAACATTATTTTGCTTCTGTTTCTCTGCATAGTGTCCCTTTTTTATGTTTTCAGCTGATGCTTTTGTCTGTGGAATAAAGCACCTAAAGTAGGCAAACAGAAATCCCATGCAGGAGGTGCCTGCTAGAAATCCCTTTCTTCAAGTCCCTGGCAATGATATTTCGGCAAGTAGTTTTTCAATTTATTTTTTAGATATTAAATATCCAGAACATTGTTTTGCTTCTGTTTCTCTGCATAGTGTCCCTTTTTATGTTTTCAGCTGATGCATTTGTCTTTTGAATAAAGCACCTAAAAGTAGACAGAAATCCCATGCTTGAGGTGCCTGCTAGAAATCCCTTGCTTTAAATCCATGGCAATGATATTACAGCAAGTAGTTTTTAAATTTATTTTAATAGATATTAAATATCTTCAACATTATTTTGCTTCTGTTTCTCTGCATAGTGTCCCTTTTTTATGTTTTCAGCTGATGCATTTGTCTGTGGAATAAAGAACCTAAAATAGACATATAGAAATACCTTGCTGGAGGTGCCTGCTAGAAATCTCTTGCTTCAAATCCCTGGCAATGTTAATTTGGCAAGTAGTTTTTCAAATTTAATTTGATATTAAATATCTACATTATTTTGCTTCTGTTTCTCTGCATTGTGTCCCTTTTTATGTTTTCAGCTGATGCATTTGTCTGTGGAATAAAAAATCTAAAATAGACATATAGAAATACCTTGCTGAAGGTGCCTGCTAGAAAACCCTTGCTTCAATTTCCTTGCAATGATATTTTGGCAAGTAGTTTTTCAAATTTAATTTAATAGATATTAAATATCCTGAACATTATTTTGCTTCTGTTTCTCTGCATAGTGTCCCTTTTTTATGTTTTCAGCTGATGCTTTTGTCTGTGGAATAAAGCACCTAAAGTAGCCAAACAGAAATCCCATGCAGGAGGTGCCTGCTAGAAATCCCTTTCTTCATGTCCCTGGCAATGATATTTCGGCAAGTAGTTTTTCAATTTATTTTAATAGATATTAAATATCCTGAACATTATTTTGCTTCTGTTTCTCTGCATAGTGTCCCTTATTATGTTTTCAGCTGATGCTTTTGTCTGTGGAATAAAGCACCTAAAGTAGGCAAACAGAAATCCCATGCAGGAGGTGCCTGCTAGAAATCCCTTTCTTCAAGTCCCTGGCAATGATATTTCGGCAAGTAGTTTTTCAATTTATTTTAATAGATATTAAATATCTTCAACATTATTTTGCTTCTGTTTCTCCGCAGTGTCCCTTTTTATGTTTTCAGCTGATGCATTTGTCTTTTGAATAAAGCACCTAAAAGTAGACAGAAATCCCATGCTTGAGGTGCCTGCTAGAAATCCCTTTCTTCAAGTCCCTGGCAATGATATTTCGGCAAGTAGTTTTTCAATTTATTTTAATAGATATTAAATATCCAGAACATTGTTTTGCTTCTGTTTCTCTGCATAGTGTCCCTTTTTATGTTTTCAGCTGATGCATTTGTCTTTTGAATAAAGCACCTAAAAGTAGACAGAAATCCCATGCTTGAGGTGCCTGCTAGAAATCCCTTGCTTTAAATCCATGGCAATGATATTACAGCAAGTAGTTTTTAAATTTATTTTAATAGATATTAAATATCTTCAACATTATTTTGCTTCTGTTTCTCCGCAGTGTCCCTTTTTATGTTTTCAGCTGATGCATTTGTCTGTGGAATAAAGAACCTAAAATAGACATATAGAAATACCTTGCTGAAGGTGCCTGCTAGAAATCTCTTGCTTCAAATCCCTGGCAATGTTAATTTGGCAAGTAGTTTTTCAAATTTAATTTGATATTAAATATCTACATTATTTTGCTTCTGTTTCTCTGCATTGTGTCCCTTTTTATGTTTTCAGCTGATGCATTTGTCTGTGGAATAAAAAATCTAAAATAGACATATAGAAATACCTTGCTGAAGGTGCCTGCTAGAAAACCCTTGCTTCAATTTCCTTGCAATGATATTTTGGCAAGTAGTTTTTCAAATTTAATTTAATAGATATTAAATATCCTGAACATTATTTTGCTTCTGTTTCTCTGCATAGTGTCCCTTTTTTATGTTTTCAGCTGATGCTTTTGTCTGTGGAATAAAGCACCTAAAGTAGGCAAACAGAAATCCCATGCAGGAGGTGCCTGCTAGAAATCCCTTTCTTCAAGTCCCTGGCAATGATATTTCGGCAAGTAGTTTTTCAATTTATTTTAATAGATATTAAATATCCAGAACATTGTTTTGCTTCTGTTTCTCTGCATAGTGTCCCTTTTTATGTTTTCAGCTGATGCATTTGTCTTTTGAATAAAGCACCTAAAAGTAGACAGAAATCCCATGCTTGAGGTGCCTGCTAGAAATCCCTTGCTTTAAATCCATGGCAATGATATTACAGCAAGTAGTTTTTAAATTTATTTTAATAGATATTAAATATCTTCAACATTATTTTGCTTCTGTTTCTCCGCAGTGTCCCTTTTTATGTTTTCTGCTGATGCATTTGTCTGTGGAATATAGAACCTAAAATAGACATATAGAAATACCTTGCTGGAGGTGCCTGCTAGAAATCTCTTGCTTCAAATCCCTGGCAATGTTAATTTGGCAAGTAGTTTTTCAAATTTAATTTGATATTAAATATCTACATTATTTTGCTTCTGTTTCTCTGCATTGTGTCCCTTTTTATGTTTTCAGCTGATGCATTTGTCTGTGGAATAAAAAATCTAAAATAGACATATAGAAATACCTTGCTGAAGGTGCCTGCTAGAAAACCCTTGCTTCAATTTCCTTGCAATGATATTTTGGCAAGTAGTTTTTCAAATTTAATTTAATAGATATTAAATATCCTGAACATTATTTTGCTTCTGTTTCTCTGCATAGTGTCCCTTTTTTATGTTTTCAGCTGATGCTTTTGTCTGTGGAATAAAGCACCTAAAGTAGGCAAACAGAAATCCCATGCAGGAGGTGCCTGCTAGAAATCCCTTTCTTCAAGTCCCTGGCAATGATATTTCGGCAAGTAGTTTTTCAATTTATTTTAATAGATATTAAATATCTTCAACATTATTTTGCTTCTGTTTCTCCGCAGTGTCCCTTTTTATGTTTTCAGCTGATGCATTTGTCTGTGGAATAAAGAACCTAAAATAGACATATAGAAATACCTTGCTGGAGGTGCCTGCTAGAAAACCCTTGCTTCAATTTCCTTGCAATGATATTTTGGCAAGTAGTTTTTCAAATTTAATTTAATAGATATTAAATATCCTGAACATTATTTTGCTTCTGTTTCTCTGCATAGTGTCCCTTTTTTATGTTTTCAGCTGATGCTTTTGTCTGTGGAATAAAGCACCTAAAGTAGGCAAACAGAAATCCCATGCAGGAGGTGCCTGCTAGAAATCCCTTTCTTCAAGTCCCTGGCAATGATATTTCGGCAAGTAGTTTTTCAATTTATTTTAATAGATATTAAATATCCAGAACATTGTTTTGCTTCTGTTTCTCTGCATAGTGTCCCTTTTTATGTTTTCAGCTGATGCATTTGTCTTTTGAATAAAGCACCTAAAAGTAGACAGAAATCCCATGCTTGAGGTGCCTGCTAGAAATCCCTTGCTTTAAATCCATGGCAATGATATTACAGCAAGTAGTTTTTAAATTTATTTTAATAGATATTAAATATCTTCAACATTATTTTGCTTCTGTTTCTCCGCAGTGTCCCTTTTTATGTTTTCAGCTGATGCATTTGTCTGTGGAATAAAGAACCTAAAATAGACATATAGAAATACCTTGCTGGAGGTGCCTGCTAGAAATCTCTTGCTTCAAATCCCTGGCAATGTTAATTTGGCAAGTAGTTTTTCAAATTTAATTTGATATTAAATATCTACATTATTTTGCTTCTGTTTCTCTGCATTGTGTCCCTTTTTATGTTTTCAGCTGATGCATTTGTCTGTGGAATAAAAAATCTAAAATAGACATATAGAAATACCTTGCTGAAGGTGCCTGCTAGAAAACCCTTGCTTCAATTTCCTTGCAATGATATTTTGGCAAGTAGTTTTTCAAATTTAATTTAATAGATATTAAATATCCTGAACATTATTTTGCTTCTGTTTCTCTGCATAGTGTCCCTTTTTTATGTTTTCAGCTGATGCTTTTGTCTGTGGAATAAAGCACCTAAAGTAGGCAAACAGAAATCCCATGCAGGAGGTGCCTGCTAGAAATCCCTTTCTTCAAGTCCCTGGCAATGATATTTCGGCAAGTAGTTTTTCAATTTATTTTAATAGATATTAAATATCTTCAACATTATTTTGCTTCTGTTTCTCCGCAGTGTCCCTTTTTATGTTTTCAGCTGATGCATTTGTCTGTGGAATAAAGAACCTAAAATAGACATATAGAAATACCTTGCTGAAGGTGCCTGCTAGAAAACCCTTGCTTCAATTTCCTTGCAATGATATTTTGGCTAGTAGTTTTTCAAATTTAATTTAATAGATATTAAATATCCTGAACATTATTTTGCTTCTGTTTCTCTGCATAGTGTCCCTTTTTTATGTTTTCAGCTGATGCTTTTGTCTGTGGAATAAAGCACCTAAAGTAGGCAAACAGAAATCCCATGCAGGAGGTGCCTGCTAGAAATCTCTTGCTTCAAATCCCTGGCAATGTTAATTTGGCAAGTAGTTTTTCAAATTTAATTTGATATTAAATATCTACATTATTTTGCTTCTGTTTCTCTGCATTGTGTCCCTTTTTATGTTTTCAGCTGATGCATTTGTCTGTGGAATAAAAAATCTAAAATAGACATATAGAAATACCTTGCTGAAGGTGCCTGCTAGAAAACCCTTGCTTCAATTTCCTTGCAATGATATTTTGGCAAGTAGTTTTTCAAATTTAATTTAATAGATATTAAATATCCTGAACATTATTTTGCTTCTGTTTCTCTGCATAGTGTCCCTTTTTTATGTTTTCAGCTGATGCTTTTGTCTGTGGAATAAAGCACCTAAAGTAGGCAAACAGAAATCCCATGCAGGAGGTGCCTGCTAGAAATCTCTTGCTTCAAATCCCTGGCAATGTTAATTTGGCAAGTAGTTTTTCAAATTTAATTTGATATTAAATATCTACATTATTTTGCTTCTGTTTCTCTGCATTGTGTCCCTTTTTATGTTTTCAGCTGATGCATTTGTCTGTGGAATAAAAAATCTAAAATAGACATATAGAAATACCTTGCTGAAGGTGCCTGCTAGAAAACCCTTGCTTCAATTTCCTTGCAATGATATTTTGGCAAGTAGTTTTTCAAATTTAATTTAATAGATATTAAATATCCTGAACATTATTTTGCTTCTGTTTCTCTGCATAGTGTCCCTTTTTTATGTTTTCAGCTGATGCTTTTGTCTGTGGAATAAAGCACCTAAAGTAGGCAAACAGAAATCCCATGCAGGAGGTGCCTGCTAGAAATCCCTTTCTTCAAGTCCCTGGCAATGATATTTCGGCAAGTAGTTTTTCAATTTATTTTAATAGATATTAAATATCTTCAACATTATTTTGCTTCTGTTTCTCCGCAGTGTCCCTTTTTATGTTTTCAGCTGATGCATTTGTCTGTGGAATAAAGAACCTAAAATAGACATATAGAAATACCTTGCTGAAGGTGCCTGCTAGAAAACCCTTGCTTCAATTTCCTTGCAATGATATTTTGGCAAGTAGTTTTTCAAATTTAATTTAATAGATATTAAATAACCTGAACATTATTTTGCTTCTGTTTCTCTGCATAGTGTCCCTTTTTTATGTTTTCAGCTGATGCTTTTGTCTGTGGAATAAAGCACCTAAAGTAGGCAAACAGAAATCCCATGCAGGAGGTGCCTGCTAGAAATCTCTTGCTTCAAATCCCTGGCAATGTTAATTTGGCAAGTAGTTTTTCAAATTTAATTTGATATTAAATATCTACATTATTTTGCTTCTGTTTCTCTGCATTGTGTCCCTTTTTATGTTTTCAGCTGATGCATTTGTCTGTGGAATAAAAAATCTAAAATAGACATATAGAAATACCTTGCTGAAGGTGCCTGCTAGAAAACCCTTGCTTCAATTTCCTTGCAATGATATTTTGGCAAGTAGTTTTTCAAATTTAATTTAATAGATATTAAATATCCTGAACATTATTTTGCTTCTGTTTCTCTGCATAGTGTCCCTTTTTTATGTTTTCAGCTGATGCTTTTGTCTGTGGAATAAAGCACCTAAAGTAGGCAAACAGAAATCCCATGCAGGAGGTGCCTGCTAGAAATCCCTTTCTTCAAGTCCCTGGCAATGATATTTCGGCAAGTAGTTTTTCAATTTATTTTAATAGATATTAAATATCTTCAACATTATTTTGCTTCTGTTTCTCCGCAGTGTCCCTTTTTATGTTTTCAGCTGATGCATTTGTCTGTGGAATAAAGAACCTAAAATAGACATATAGAAATACCTTGCTGAAGGTGCCTGCTAGAAAACCCTTGCTTCAATTTCCTTGCAATGATATTTTGGCTAGTAGTTTTTCAAATTTAATTTAATAGATATTAAATATCCTGAACATTATTTTGCTTCTGTTTCTCTGCATAGTGTCCCTTTTTTATGTTTTCAGCTGATGCTTTTGTCTGTGGAATAAAGCACCTAAAGTAGGCAAACAGAAATCCCATGCAGGAGGTGCCTGCTAGAAATCTCTTGCTTCAAATCCCTGGCAATGTTAATTTGGCAAGTAGTTTTTCAAATTTAATTTGATATTAAATATCTACATTATTTTGCTTCTGTTTCTCTGCATTGTGTCCCTTTTTATGTTTTCAGCTGATGCATTTGTCTGTGGAATAAAAAATCTAAAATAGACATATAGAAATACCTTGCTGAAGGTGCCTGCTAGAAAACCCTTGCTTCAATTTCCTTGCAATGATATTTTGGCAAGTAGTTTTTCAAATTTAATTTAATAGATATTAAATATCCTGAACATTATTTTGCTTCTGTTTCTCTGCATAGTGTCCCTTTTTTATGTTTTCAGCTGATGCTTTTGTCTGTGGAATAAAGCACCTAAAGTAGGCAAACAGAAATCCCATGCAGGAGGTGCCTGCTAGAAATCCCTTTCTTCAAGTCCCTGGCAATGATATTTCGGCAAGTAGTTTTTCAATTTATTTTAATAGATATTAAATATCTTCAACATTATTTTGCTTCTGTTTCTCCGCAGTGTCCCTTTTTATGTTTTCAGCTGATGCATTTGTCTGTGGAATAAAGAACCTAAAATAGACATATAGAAATACCTTGCTGGAGGTGCCTGCTAGAAATCCCTTGCTTCAATTTCCTGGCAATGATATTTTGGCAAGTAGTTTTTCAAATTTAATTTAATAGATATTAAATATCCTGAACATTATTTTGCTTCTGTTTCTCTGCATAGTGTCCCTTTTTTATGTTTTCAGCTGATGCTTTTGTCTGTGGAATAAAGCACCTAAAGTAGGCAAACAGAAATCCCATGCAGGAGGTGCCTGCTAGAAATCCCTTTCTTCAAGTCCCTGGCAATGATATTTCGGCAAGTAGTTTTTTAATTTATTTTAATAGATATTAAATATCCAGAACATTGTTTTGCTTCTGTTTCTCTGCATAGTGTCCCTTTTTATGTTTTCAGCTGATGCATTTGTCTTTTGAATAAAGCACCTAAAAGTAGACAGAAATCTTATGCTTGAGGTGCCTGCTAGAAATCCCTTTCTTCAAGTCCCTGGCAATGATATTTCGGCAAGTAGTTTTTCAATTTATTTTAATAGATATTAAATATCCAGAACATTGTTTTGCTTCTGTTTCTCTGCATAGTGTCCCTTTTTATGTTTTCAGCTGATGCATTCTTCTTTTGAATAAAGCACCTAAAAGTAGACAGAAATCCCATGCTTGAGGTGCCTGCTAGAAATCCCTTGCTTTAAATCCATGGCAATGATATTACAGCAAGTAGTTTTTAAATTTATTTTAATAGATATTAAATATCTTCAACATTATTTTGCTTCTGTTTCTCCGCAGTGTCCCTTTTTATGTTTTCAGCTGATGCATTTGTCTGTGGAATAAAGAACCTAAAATAGACATATAGAAATACCTTGCTGAAGGTGCCTGCTAGAAATCTCTTGCTTCAAATCCCTGGCAATGTTAATTTGGCAAGTAGTTTTTCAAATTTAATTTGATATTAAATATCTACATTATTTTGCTTCTGTTTCTCTGCATTGTGTCCCTTTTTATGTTTTCAGCTGATGCATTTGTCTGTGGAATAAAAAATCTAAAATAGACATATAGAAATACCTTGCTGAAGGTGCCTGCTAGAAAACCCTTGCTTCAATTTCCTTGCAATGATATTTTGGCAAGTAGTTTTTCAAATTTAATTTAATAGATATTAAATATCCTGAACATTATTTTGCTTCTGTTTCTCTGCATAGTGTCCCTTTTTTATGTTTTCAGCTGATGCTTTTGTCTGTGGAATAAAGCACCTAAAGTAGGCAAACAGAAATCCCATGCAGGAGGTGCCTGCTAGAAATCCCTTTCTTCAAGTCCCTGGCAATGATATTTCGGCAAGTAGTTTTTCAATTTATTTTAATAGATATTAAATATCCAGAACATTGTTTTGCTTCTGTTTCTCTGCATAGTGTCCCTTTTTATGTTTTCAGCTGATGCATTTGTCTTTTGAATAAAGCACCTAAAAGTAGACAGAAATCCCATGCTTGAGGTGCCTGCTAGAAATCCCTTGCTTTAAATCCATGGCAATGATATTACAGCAAGTAGTTTTTAAATTTATTTTAATAGATATTAAATATCTTCAACATTATTTTGCTTCTGTTTCTCCGCAGTGTCCCTTTTTATGTTTTCAGCTGATGCATTTGTCTGTGGAATAAAGAACCTAAAATAGACATATAGAAATACCTTGCTGGAGGTGCCTGCTAGAAATCTCTTGCTTCAAATCCCTGGCAATGTTAATTTGGCAAGTAGTTTTTCAAATTTAATTTGATATTAAATATCTACATTATTTTGCTTCTGTTTCTCTGCATTGTGTCCCTTTTTATGTTTTCAGCTGATGCATTTGTCTGTGGAATAAAAAATCTAAAATAGACATATAGAAATACCTTGCTGAAGGTGCCTGCTAGAAAACCCTTGCTTCAATTTCCTTGCAATGATATTTTGGCAAGTAGTTTTTCAAATTTAATTTAATAGATATTAAATATCCTGAACATTATTTTGCTTCTGTTTCTCTGCATAGTGTCCCTTTTTTATGTTTTCAGCTGATGCTTTTGTCTGTGGAATAAAGCACCTAAAGTAGGCAAACAGAAATCCCATGCAGGAGGTGCCTGCTAGAAATCCCTTTCTTCAAGTCCCTGGCAATGATATTTCGGCAAGTAGTTTTTCAATTTATTTTAATAGATATTAAATATCTTCAACATTATTTTGCTTCTGTTTCTCCGCAGTGTCCCTTTTTATGTTTTCAGCTGATGCATTTGTCTGTGGAATAAAGAACCTAAAATAGACATATAGAAATACCTTGCTGGAGGTGCCTGCTAGAAAACCCTTGCTTCAATTTCCTTGCAATGATATTTTGGCAAGTAGTTTTTCAAATTTAATTTAATAGATATTAAATATCCTGAACATTATTTTGCTTCTGTTTCTCTGCATAGTGTCCCTTTTTTATGTTTTCAGCTGATGCTTTTGTCTGTGGAATAAAGCACCTAAAGTAGGCAAACAGAAATCCCATGCAGGAGGTGCCTGCTAGAAATCCCTTTCTTCAAGTCCCTGGCAATGATATTTCGGCAAGTAGTTTTTCAATTTATTTTAATAGATATTAAATATCCAGAACATTGTTTTGCTTCTGTTTCTCTGCATAGTGTCCCTTTTTATGTTTTCAGCTGATGCATTTGTCTTTTGAATAAAGCACCTAAAAGTAGACAGAAATCCCATGCTTGAGGTGCCTGCTAGAAATCCCTTGCTTTAAATCCATGGCAATGATATTACAGCAAGTAGTTTTTAAATTTATTTTAATAGATATTAAATATCTTCAACATTATTTTGCTTCTGTTTCTCCGCAGTGTCCCTTTTTATGTTTTCAGCTGATGCATTTGTCTGTGGAATAAAGAACCTAAAATAGACATATAGAAATACCTTGCTGAAGGTGCCTGCTAGAAATCTCTTGCTTCAAATCCCTGGCAATGTTAATTTGGCAAGTAGTTTTTCAAATTTAATTTGATATTAAATATCTACATTATTTTGCTTCTGTTTCTCTGCATTGTGTCCCTTTTTATGTTTTCAGCTGATGCATTTGTCTGTGGAATAAAAAATCTAAAATAGACATATAGAAATACCTTGCTGAAGGTGCCTGCTAGAAAACCCTTGCTTCAATTTCCTTGCAATGATATTTTGGCAAGTAGTTTTTCAAATTTAATTTAATAGATATTAAATATCCTGAACATTATTTTGCTTCTGTTTCTCTGCATAGTGTCCCTTTTTTATGTTTTCAGCTGATGCTTTTGTCTGTGGAATAAAGCACCTAAAGTAGGCAAACAGAAATCCCATGCAGGAGGTGCCTGCTAGAAATCTCTTGCTTCAAATCCCTGGCAATGTTAATTTGGCAAGTAGTTTTTCAAATTTAATTTGATATTAAATATCTACATTATTTTGCTTCTGTTTCTCTGCATTGTGTCCCTTTTTATGTTTTCAGCTGATGCATTTGTCTGTGGAATAAAAAATCTAAAATAGACATATAGAAATACCTTGCTGAAGGTGCCTGCTAGAAAACCCTTGCTTCAATTTCCTTGCAATGATATTTTGGCAAGTAGTTTTTCAAATTTAATTTAATAGATATTAAATATCCTGAACATTATTTTGCTTCTGTTTCTCTGCATAGTGTCCCTTTTTTATGTTTTCAGCTGATGCTTTTGTTTGTGGAATAAAGAACCTAAAGTAGGCAAACAGAAATCCCATGCAGGAGGTGCCTGCTAGAAATCCCTTTCTTCAAGTCCCTGGCAATGATATTTCGGCAAGTAGTTTTTCAATTTATTTTAATAGATATTAAATATCTTCAACATTATTTTGCTTCTGTTTCTCCGCAGTGTCCCTTTTTATGTTTTCAGCTGATGCATTTGTCTGTGGAATAAAGAACCTAAAATAGACATATAGAAATACCTTGCTGAAGGTGCCTGCTAGAAAACCCTTGCTTCAATTTCCTTGCAATGATATTTTGGCTAGTAGTTTTTCAAATTTAATTTAATAGATATTAAATATCCTGAACATTATTTTGCTTCTGTTTCTCTGCATAGTGTCCCTTTTTTATGTTTTCAGCTGATGCTTTTGTCTGTGGAATAAAGCACCTAAAGTAGGCAAACAGAAATCCCATGCAGGAGGTGCCTGCTAGAAATCTCTTGCTTCAAATCCCTGGCAATGTTAATTTGGCAAGTAGTTTTTCAAATTTAATTTGATATTAAATATCTACATTATTTTGCTTCTGTTTCTCTGCATTGTGTCCCTTTTTATGTTTTCAGCTGATGCATTTGTCTGTGGAATAAAAAATCTAAAATAGACATATAGAAATACCTTGCTGAAGGTGCCTGCTAGAAAACCCTTGCTTCAATTTCCTTGCAATGATATTTTGGCAAGTAGTTTTTCAAATTTAATTTAATAGATATTAAATATCCTGAACATTATTTTGCTTCTGTTTCTCTGCATAGTGTCCCTTTTTTATGTTTTCAGCTGATGCTTTTGTTTGTGGAATAAAGAACCTAAAGTAGGCAAACAGAAATCCCATGCAGGAGGTGCCTGCTAGAAATCCCTTTCTTCAAGTCCCTGGCAATGATATTTCGGCAAGTAGTTTTTCAATTTATTTTAATAGATATTAAATATCTTCAACATTATTTTGCTTCTGTTTCTCCGCAGTGTCCCTTTTTATGTTTTCAGCTGATGCATTTGTCTGTGGAATAAAGAACCTAAAATAGACATATAGAAATACCTTGCTGAAGGTGCCTGCTAGAAAACCCTTGCTTCAATTTCCTTGCAATGATATTTTGGCTAGTAGTTTTTCAAATTTAATTTAAAAGATATTAAATATCCTGAACATTATTTTGTTTCTGTTTCTCTGCATAGTGTCCCTTTTTTATGTTTTCAGCTGATGCTTTTGTCTGTGGAATAAAGCACCTAAAGTAGGCAAACAGAAATCCCATGCAGGAGGTGCCTGCTAGAAATCCCTTTCTTCATGTCCTGGCAATGATATTTCGGCAAGTAGTTTTTCAATTTATTTTAATAGATATTAAATATCCTGAACATTATTTTGCTTCTGTTTCTCTGCATAGTGTCCCTTTTTATGTTTTCAGCTGATGCTTTTGTCTGTGGAATAAAGCACCTAAAGTAGGCAAACAGAAATCCCATGCAGGAGGTGCCTGCTAGAAATCCCTTTCTTCAAGTCCCTGGCAATGATATTTCGGCAAGTAGTTTTTCAATTTATTTTAATAGATATTAAATATCCAGAACATTGTTTTGTTTCTGTTTCTCTGCATAGTGTCCCTTTTTATGTTTTCAGCTGATGCATTTGTCTTTTGAATAAAGCACCTAAAAGTAGACAGAAATCCCATGCTTGAGGTGCCTGCTAGAAATCCCTTGCTTTAAATCCATGGCAATGATATTACAGCAAGTAGTTTTTAAATTTATTTTAATAGATATTAAATATCTTCAACATTATTTTGCTTCTGTTTCTCCGCAGTGTCCCTTTTTATGTTTTCAGCTGATGCATTTGTCTGTGGAATAAAAAATCTAAAATAGACATATAGAAATACCTTGCTGAAGGTGCCTGCTAGAAAACCCTTGCTTCAATTTCCTTGCAATGATATTTTGGCAAGTAGTTTTTCAAATTTAATTTAATAGATATTAAATATCCTGAACATTATTTTGCTTCTGTTTCTCTGCATAGTGTCCCTTTTTTATGTTTTCAGCTGATGCTTTTGTCTGTGGAATAAAGCACCTAAAGTAGGCAAACAGAAATCCCATGCAGGAGGTGCCTGCTAGAAATCCCTTTCTTCAAGTCCCTGGCAATGATATTTCGGCAAGTAGTTTTTCAATTTATTTTAATAGATATTAAATATCTTCAACATTATTTTGCTTCTGTTTCTCCGCAGTGTCCCTTTTTATGTTTTCAGCTGATGCATTTGTCTGTGGAATAAAGAACCTAAAATAGACATATAGAAATACCTTGCTGAAGGTGCCTGCTAGAAAACCCTTGCTTCAATTTCCTTGCAATGATATTTTGGCAAGTAGTTTTTCAAATTTAATTTAATAGATATTAAATATCCTGAACATTATTTTGCTTCTGTTTCTCTGCATAGTGTCCCTTTTTTATGTTTTCAGCTGATGCTTTTGTCTGTGGAATAAAGCACCTAAAGTAGGCAAACAGAAATCCCATGCAGGAGGTGCCTGCTAGAAATCCCTTTCTTCATGTCCTGGCAATGATATTTCGGCAAGTAGTTTTTCAATTTATTTTAATAGATATTAAATATCCTGAACATTATTTTGCTTCTGTTTCTCTGCATAGTGTCCCTTTTTATGTTTTCAGCTGATGCTTTTGTCTGTGGAATAAAGCACCTAAAGTAGGCAAACAGAAATCCCATGCAGGAGGTGCCTGCTAGAAATCCCTTTCTTCAAGTCCCTGGCAATGATATTTCGGCAAGTAGTTTTTCAATTTATTTTAATAGATATTAAATATCCAGAACATTGTTTTGTTTCTGTTTCTCTGCATAGTGTCCCTTTTTATGTTTTCAGCTGATGCATTTGTCTTTTGAATAAAGCACCTAAAAGTAGACAGAAATCCCATGCTTGAGGTGCCTGCTAGAAATCCCTTGCTTTAAATCCATGGCAATGATATTACAGCAAGTAGTTTTTAAATTTATTTTAATAGATATTAAATATCTTCAACATTATTTTGCTTCTGTTTCTCCACAGTGTCCCTTTTTATGTTTTCAGCTGATGCATTTGTCTGTGGAATAAAGAACCTAAAATAGACATATAGAAATACCTTGCTGGAGGTGCCTGCTAGAAATCTCTTGCTTCAAATCCCTGGCAATGATATTTTTTCAAGTAGTTTTTCAAATTTAATTTAATAGATATTAAATATCCTGAACATTATTTTGCTTCTGTTTCTCTGCATAGTGTCCCTTTTTTATGTTTTCAGCTGATGCATTTGTCTGTGGAATAAAGAACCTAAAATAGACATATAGAAATACCTTGCTGGAGGTGCCTGCTAGAAATCTCTTGCTTCAAATCCCTGGCAATGTTAATTTGGCAAGTAGTTTTTCAAATTTAATTTGATATTAAATATCTACATTATTTTGCTTCTGTTTCTCTGCATTGTGTCCCTTTTTATGTTTTCAGCTGATGCATTTGTCTGTGGAATAAAAAATCTAAAATAGACATATAGAAATACCTTGCTGAAGGTGCCTGCTAGAAAACCCTTGCTTCAATTTCCTTGCAATGATATTTTGGCAAGTAGTTTTTCAAATTTAATTTAATAGATATTAAATATCCTGAACATTATTTTGCTTCTGTTTCTCTGCATAGTGTCCCTTTTTTATGTTTTCAGCTGATGCTTTTGTCTGTGGAATAAAGCACCTAAAGTAGGCAAACAGAAATCCCATGCAGGAGGTGCCTGCTAGAAATCCCTTTCTTCATGTCCTGGCAATGATATTTCGGCAAGTAGTTTTTCAATTTATTTTAATAGATATTAAATATCCTGAACATTATTTTGCTTCTGTTTCTCTGCATAGTGTCCCTTTTTATGTTTTCAGCTGATGCTTTTGTCTGTGGAATAAAGCACCTAAAGTAGGCAAACAGAAATCCCATGCAGGAGGTGCCTGCTAGAAATCCCTTTCTTCATGTCCTGGCAATGATATTTCGGCAAGTAGTTTTTCAATTTATTTTAATAGATATTAAATATCCTGAACATTATTTTGCTTCTGTTTCTCTGCATAGTGTCCCTTTTTATGTTTTCAGCTGATGCTTTTGTCTGTGGAATAAAGCACCTAAAGTAGGCAAACAGAAATCCCATGCAGGAGGTGCCTGCTAGAAATCCCTTTCTTCAAGTCCCTGGCAATGATATTTCGGCAAGTAGTTTTTCAATTTATTTTAATAGATATTAAATATCCAGAACATTGTTTTGTTTCTGTTTCTCTGCATAGTGTCCCTTTTTATGTTTTCAGCTGATGCATTTGTCTTTTGAATAAAGCACCTAAAAGTAGACAGAAATCCCATGCTTGAGGTGCCTGCTAGAAATCCCTTGCTTTAAATCCATGGCAATGATATTACAGCAAGTAGTTTTTAAATTTATTTTAATAGATATTAAATATCTTCAACATTATTTTGCTTCTGTTTCTCCGCAGTGTCCCTTTTTATGTTTTCAGCTGATGCATTTGTCTGTGGAATAAAGAACCTAAAATAGACATATAGAAATACCTTGCTGGAGGTGCCTGCTAGAAATCTCTTGCTTCAAATCCCTGGCAATGATATTTTTTCAAGTAGTTTTTCAAATTTAATTTAATAGATATTAAATATCCTGAACATTATTTTGCTTCTGTTTCTCTGCATAGTGTCCCTTTTTTATGTTTTCAGCTGATGCATTTGTCTGTGGAATAAAGAACCTAAAATAGACATATAGAAATACCTTGCTGGAGGTGCCTGCTAGAAATCTCTTGCTTCAAATCCCTGGCAATGTTAATTTGGCAAGTAGTTTTTCAAATTTAATTTGATATTAAATATCTACATTATTTTGCTTCTGTTTCTCTGCATTGTGTCCCTTTTTATGTTTTCAGCTGATGCATTTGTCTGTGGAATAAAAAATCTAAAATAGACATATAGAAATACCTTGCTGAAGGTGCCTGCTAGAAAACCCTTGCTTCAATTTCCTTGCAATGATATTTTGGCAAGTAGTTTTTCAAATTTAATTTAATAGATATTAAATATCCTGAACATTATTTTGCTTCTGTTTCTCTGCATAGTGTCCCTTTTTTATGTTTTCAGCTGATGCTTTTGTCTGTGGAATAAAGCACCTAAAGTAGGCAAACAGAAATCCCATGCAGGAGGTGCCTGCTAGAAATCCCTTTCTTCATGTCCTGGCAATGATATTTCGGCAAGTAGTTTTTCAATTTATTTTAATAGATATTAAATATCCTGAACATTATTTTGCTTCTGTTTCTCTGCATAGTGTCCCTTTTTATGTTTTCAGCTGATGCTTTTGTCTGTGGAATAAAGCACCTAAAGTAGGCAAACAGAAATCCCATGCAGGAGGTGCCTGCTAGAAATCCCTTTCTTCATGTCCTGGCAATGATATTTCGGCAAGTAGTTTTTCAATTTATTTTAATAGATATTAAATATCCTGAACATTATTTTGCTTCTGTTTCTCTGCATAGTGTCCCTTTTTATGTTTTCAGCTGATGCTTTTGTCTGTGGAATAAAGCACCTAAAGTAGGCAAACAGAAATCCCATGCAGGAGGTGCCTGCTAGAAATCCCTTTCTTCAAGTCCCTGGCAATGATATTTCGGCAAGTAGTTTTTCAATTTATTTTAATAGATATTAAATATCCAGAACATTGTTTTGTTTCTGTTTCTCTGCATAGTGTCCCTTTTTATGTTTTCAGCTGATGCATTTGTCTTTTGAATAAAGCACCTAAAAGTAGACAGAAATCCCATGCTTGAGGTGCCTGCTAGAAATCCCTTGCTTTAAATCCATGGCAATGATATTACAGCAAGTAGTTTTTAAATTTATTTTAATAGATATTAAATATCTTCAACATTATTTTGCTTCTGTTTCTCCGCAGTGTCCCTTTTTATGTTTTCAGCTGATGCATTTGTCTGTGGAATAAAGAACCTAAAATAGACATATAGAAATACCTTGCTGGAGGTGCCTGCTAGAAATCTCTTGCTTCAAATCCCTGGCAATGATATTTTGGCAAGTAGTTTTTCAAATTTAATTAAATAGATATTAAATATCCTGAACATTATTTTGCTTCTGTTTCTCTGCATAGTGTCCCTTTTTTATGTTTTCAGCTGATGCATTTGTCTGTGGAATAAAGAACCTAAAATAGACATATAGAAATACCTTGCTGGAGGTGCCTGCTAGAAATCTCTTGCTTCAAATCCCTGGCAATGTTAATTTGGCAAGTAGTTTTTCAAATTTAATTTGATATTAAATATCTACATTATTTTGCTTCTGTTTCTCTGCATTGTGTCCCTTTTTATGTTTTCAGCTGATGCATTTGTCTGTGGAATAAAAAATCTAAAATAGACATATAGAAATACCTTGCTGAAGGTGCCTGCTAGAAAACCCTTGCTTCAATTTCCTTGCAATGATATTTTGGCAAGTAGTTTTTCAAATTTAATTTAATAGATATTAAATATCCTGAACATTATTTTGCTTCTGTTTCTCTGCATAGTGTCCCTTTTTTATGTTTTCAGCTGATGCTTTTGTCTGTGGAATAAAGCACCTAAAGTAGGCAAACAGAAATCCCATGCAGGAGGTGCCTGCTAGAAATCCCTTTCTTCAAGTCCCTGGCAATGATATTTCGGCAAGTAGTTTTTCAATTTATTTTAATAGATATTAAATATCTTCAACATTATTTTGCTTCTGTTTCTCCGCAGTGTCCCTTTTTATGTTTTCAGCTGATGCATTTGTCTGTGGAATAAAGAACCTAAAATAGACATATAGAAATACCTTGCTGAAGGTGCCTGCTAGAAAACCCTTGCTTCAATTTCCTTGCAATGATATTTTGGCAAGTAGTTTTTCAAATTTAATTTAATAGATATTAAATATCCTGAACATTATTTTGCTTCTGTTTCTCTGCATAGTGTCCCTTTTTTATGTTTTCAGCTGATGCTTTTGTCTGTGGAATAAAGCACCTAAAGTAGGCAAACAGAAATCCCATGCAGGAGGTGCCTGCTAGAAATCCCTTTCTTCAAGTCCCTGGCAATGATATTTCGGCAAGTAGTTTTTCAATTTATTTTAATAGATATTAAATATCTTCAACATTATTTTGCTTCTTTTTCTCCGCAGTGTCCCTTTTTATGTTTTCAGCTGATGCATTTGTCTGTGGAATAAAGAACCTAAAATAGACATATAGAAATACCTTGCTGAAGGTGCCTGCTAGAAAACCCTTGCTTCAATTTCCTTGCAATGATATTTTGGCTAGTAGTTTTTCAAATTTAATTTAATAGATATTAAATATCCTGAACATTATTTTGTTTCTGTTTCTCTGCATAGTGTCCCTTTTTTATGTTTTCAGCTGATGCTTTTGTCTGTGGAATAAAGCACCTAAAGTAGGCAAACAGAAATCCCATGCAGGAGGTGCCTGCTAGAAATCCCTTTCTTCATGTCCTGGCAATGATATTTCGGCAAGTAGTTTTTCAATTTATTTTAATAGATATTAAATATCCTGAACATTATTTTGCTTCTGTTTCTCTGCATAGTGTCCCTTTTTATGTTTTCAGCTGATGCTTTTGTCTGTGGAATAAAGCACCTAAAGTAGGCAAACAGAAATCCCATGCAGGAGGTGCCTGCTAGAAATCCCTTTCTTCAAGTCCCTGGCAATGATATTTCGGCAAGTAGTTTTTCAATTTATTTTAATAGATATTAAATATCCAGAACATTGTTTTGTTTCTGTTTCTCTGCATAGTGTCCCTTTTTATGTTTTCAGCTGATGCATTTGTCTTTTGAATAAAGCACCTAAAAGTAGACAGAAATCCCATGCTTGAGGTGCCTGCTAGAAATCCCTTGCTTTAAATCCATGGCAATGATATTACAGCAAGTAGTTTTTAAATTTATTTTAATAGATATTAAATATCTTCAACATTATTTTGCTTCTGTTTCTCCGCAGTGTCCCTTTTTATGTTTTCAGCTGATGCATTTGTCTGTGGAATAAAGAACCTAAAATAGACATATAGAAATACCTTGCTGGAGGTGCCTGCTAGAAATCTCTTGCTTCAAATCCCTGGCAATGTTAATTTGGCAAGTAGTTTTTCAAATTTAATTTGATATTAAATATCTACATTATTTTGCTTCTGTTTCTCTGCATTGTGTCCCTTTTTATGTTTTCAGCTGATGCATTTGTCTGTGGAATAAAAAATCTAAAATAGACATATAGAAATACCTTGCTGAAGGTGCCTGCTAGAAAACCCTTGCTTCAATTTCCTTGCAATGATATTTTGGCAAGTAGTTTTTCAAATTTAATTTAATAGATATTAAATATCCTGAACATTATTTTGCTTCTGTTTCTCTGCATAGTGTCCCTTTTTTATGTTTTCAGCTGATGCTTTTGTCTGTGGAATAAAGCACCTAAAGTAGGCAAACAGAAATCCCATGCAGGAGGTGCCTGCTAGAAATCCCTTTCTTCATGTCCTGGCAATGATATTTCGGCAAGTAGTTTTTCAATTTATTTTAATAGATATTAAATATCCTGAACATTATTTTGCTTCTGTTTCTCTGCATAGTGTCCCTTTTTATGTTTTCAGCTGATGCTTTTGTCTGTGGAATAAAGCACCTAAAGTAGGCAAACAGAAATCCCATGCAGGAGGTGCCTGCTAGAAATCCCTTTCTTCATGTCCTGGCAATGATATTTCGGCAAGTAGTTTTTCAATTTATTTTAATAGATATTAAATATCCTGAACATTATTTTGCTTCTGTTTCTCTGCATAGTGTCCCTTTTTATGTTTTCAGCTGATGCTTTTGTCTGTGGAATAAAGCACCTAAAGTAGGCAAACAGAAATCCCATGCAGGAGGTGCCTGCTAGAAATCCCTTTCTTCAAGTCCCTGGCAATGATATTTCGGCAAGTAGTTTTTCAATTTATTTTAATAGATATTAAATATCCAGAACATTGTTTTGTTTCTGTTTCTCTGCATAGTGTCCCTTTTTATGTTTTCAGCTGATGCATTTGTCTTTTGAATAAAGCACCTAAAAGTAGACAGAAATCCCATGCTTGAGGTGCCTGCTAGAAATCCCTTGCTTTAAATCCATGGCAATGATATTACAGCAAGTAGTTTTTAAATTTATTTTAATAGATATTAAATATCTTCAACATTATTTTGCTTCTGTTTCTCCGCAGTGTCCCTTTTTATGTTTTCAGCTGATGCATTTGTCTGTGGAATAAAGAACCTAAAATAGACATATAGAAATACCTTGCTGGAGGTGCCTGCTAGAAATCTCTTGCTTCAAATCCCTGGCACTGATATATTGGCAAGTAGTTTTTCAAATTTAATTTAATTGATATTAAATATTCAGAACATTATTTTGCTTCTGTTTCTCTGCATTGTGTCCCTTTTTATGTTTTCAGCTGATGCATTTGTCTGGGGAATAAAGCACCTAAAAAAGACAAACAGAAATCCCATACTGGAGAAATCCTTTGCTGGAGCCTGCCAGAAATCCTTTGCTGGAGGTGCCTGCCAGAAATCCCTTGCATGAGACGTCTGCTAGAAAACCCTTGTTTCAAATCTTTGGCATGATGTTTTGGCAAGTAGTTTTTCAAATGTTAATTTGTTATATTTCCTTTGTATTGACTCGTACAGGTTTTGTTACTTTAATTTACATCGAAAGTTTTTACCTCTCTTTGTGATCATACAGTTGTTTTTGTTACCTCCCTTAGCACTGGAGGTCATATATATCACCTCCTTCTGCATTGCAGTTTTTTAATTATACCTCCCTTGTCATTGAAACACATACAGTAGTCTTGATTCCTCCATTTGCATTGAAACACATACCATAATTTTCTTTTTTTCCTGCCTTTGCATTGAAAGTTTGTATATCTTCCTTTGTATTCAAACAGTTTTTGTTATCTCCCCAAAATTTTTTTTTTTACCTTCCTTTACATTGAAACAGTTTTTGTTACTGTACTTCTCATTGAAACATACAGTAGCCTTTGTTACCTCCCTGTACATAGTAACAAACATAGGTTTTGAACCTCCCTTTGCATTGAAATAGTTGACCTTTCTTTGCATTGAAACATACAGTAATTTTTACCACCCGTAGCATTAAAACAGTTTGATACCTTGCTTTGTATTGAAACACACAGTAGCTTTTATTTGCCTTTCAAATGGAAGTTTTTACAACCATTAGTATTTGTTACCGCCCTTTGCATCGAAACGAATACGGTTTGTGTTGAAACATACAGTAATTTTGGTTACCAATCTTTCCATTCAGTTTGATACCTTCCTTTGTATTGAAACATAGTTTTTATCTCCGTTTGTATTGGAATTTTAAATCTGTTATTTATTTTATAAGGTTTCAGTGTTGGGTTTACATACCGGTATTGATACTGTGGGTTCTGGTATTTCCCTGAATATGTGTATCATCATTGTCATTATTGTTGGTCGGAGGTTATGACAGTTCTTGTACGTCATTATCAAGATTGACTTTGTAGACAGTTTATAAAGTACCTATTACAGAGTCGAATCTTTGGCTAAAGTTATGAAATCAATGAAGTCAATGTTAATCAAGCAACATTAGTTGCATACTTTACTTTGCATTGAAACACATACAATAACCTTTGTTACCTCCCTGTACGTATTAACATACAGTAGTTTTCGAACCTCTCTTTGCATTGACAGTTTTTTTTTTTATCTACCTTTGAATTGAAACATAGTTTTTGTCTCCCTATGTATTGGAATTTTAGATATTTTTTTTTATAAGGTTTCAGTGTTGGGTTTACATACCGGTATTGATACTGTGGGTTCTGGTATTTCCCTGAATGTGTATCATCATTGTCATTGGTTTCAGTGTTGGGTTTACATATTATTACTGTGGGTTCTGGTCAGGGGTTAATGACAGTTTTTAAATGCATCTATCAAGAGTGACATGTGTAGACAGTTCATACCTACTTGTCACAGTCAAAGCTTGAGCAGAAGTTATGAAATATTGATTTTGTTGCAGTTGGTGTTATCAACATAATACAAGGTGCTTACTTTAATGCTAATTTAAGTAATTAAAACAGTTGTTTTTGTAACCATCTCTGTTTTGAAAGTTTTTGTTACCTTTCCTTTGTATTAAAATAGTTTTTAGCTCCCTTTACAATGGAAAATAATAAAGATTTGTTACCTCCCTTAGCATTGAAACAATTAATAGGTTTTGTTATCTCCCTTAACTTTGATAAAGTTTACCTCCCTTTGCATTGAACATTCTTGCTACCTCTCTTTGCACTAAAATAGGTTGTTTTTGGTTTTGTTATCTCCCTTTGCATTGATAACTTCCTTTGTATTGAAACATACAGCAGTGTTTATTTTCCTTTGTAGTAGAAGTTTTTACCACCATCAGTTTTTGTTACCCCCTTGTCATTGAAACACGTACAGTATTTTGGTACTGTCCCTTGCATAGAAACATAGTTTTTGTTACCTTCCCTTTGTATCGAAAATGCTGTAGTTCTCGTTGCCTCCCTTTACATTGAAATGCATACAGTTATGAAATACATTGCTTTTGCTGTCTGCAGTCTTTCTAAATTGACTTAGTGTACTTTTACTCTACACCATTGGGGTCTCCTAATAATTTTCTTCAAGTTGGATGTATAGTGATGTCACAATTAGTTTTGTTGTGGAATATATTTGTAAAAATGTACACAATCAAATAGCGCCACTTTCCTCTATAGGCGATGACTTCATTTGTGAAATTTTATTTTGTGTAGTTTTTTTCCTTGTTGAATCATCATAATTTAGAGTGACATAATTTATAAGCTTTTATTTTGTGGTGCATTTATAGTGAGCTAGACTTTGTGTAGTCTTGAATTATTTATACTACTGGACAGCCTTAGCATATTTTTATGAAGTGAAGAAATTGTGATTTCATTGAAGTCAATGTTATCAAGCAACATAACATAAGGTGATTACTTTATTAATGCTATTTAAGTAGGCAATTACTTAGAATGAAATTATGACTTTGTCAGTCTCATGAATTTAGCTCTTATTATCTTCATACTTATTTCTGTATTTCTCATTACTTCTCATTCATATCCATTCAACTCTACATCATTGTATAAATATCATCGCATTCAATTCATTTATATTCTATTTTAAATCATCATACACACAATATTATTTTGATGTACAACTGAGTCTATTTGGTCTGTCTGTAACTCTGAACTTCTGGACTAGTATATTTATCAAGGAAAATGAAAAGTATTTTTTTTAAATACACACACACACACTGTAATTAAGTCTGTCTTGCCTTATACATCAATTTTCCAAAACAAATTTGTCTTATTTATTGTTTCTTGTACCAACTTGACTTTGCACATGATAACTCAACATTAATGCTAAAAAAAAAATGCCTATTTACTTCTTAGTAATATTATTACATGGTAAGTTTTAATATTGCTTTAAGATATTTGTACCACACCATTATGATATTTCTCACAAAAATCACAATGAAACGAAATCAAAATACATTGCACAAAATCTGTATCTCTATGTGGTGGGTGATACTGTTCCTTTAAGTCTTTAATTGCAAAGAAGTTAATTGTAATATAATGTTCATGAGGCTAACAGTTATACACAAACAAAAACAAATCCACTAGATGTTTCCTTTCTCATTGTTGACAACACACACACTACTTTCCAGTCCACTAACTGGCCAGGTACTTTTGACCAAGTCACGGTTGGCCACACATTCCTTATAATGTCTCACAACACTCTACTTCTATTACTTTAACTCTTTTACATTTCCTTTCCTGAAAAGTCTAAACTTTGATTTACTGCTTTTATTTTAGTTATGCCTAAACTTGTGATCTTGTATTGGTGAACTTGTATTTGCAAATTATTTCTTGTATGCAGAAGACAATGGATTTCTTCTTGATTACCATTCATCATTGTCATTAGGTATGCCATATATTATAGACATTACTTCAAAGAAAGTAATATGAAAATCTGCTTTTACTTTTACTTTGGGAACTCAAATGTTTCCATAATCTTCCTTGACCTATTTGTTTTAAAACATGTTGACCACTAGGACATGTGTGCACCCTGTTTTAGTTCCTATTTGTAGGCTTTTTGTTTTTCATTCTAATTATCACTTTACTTATCACAGATGGAGTTATGATTCTTGTTTCAACATGGTTTCAGAGTAATACATTTTAAGTTACTTTCTAAATAACTTAAATTGTAATTACCACACATGCAAAGTAATCATAACATTATTTTGTCTTGACCTGGTACAAAATTGTTTTTGATAAAGACTTTTTTTTTTCTTCTTCTAGCTTTCTAAACTTAACTAGGCTAAAAAAGGTGTGCACCAGTGTTGTATTACTTTGATATGTTGACTCTTTTTTTTTCCTTTTTACTATCCCTTCATTATTTTTCAAAATAATCATTTATATATCAACTAGGCAAAAAAAAAAAAAGATGAAAAAACAAGGACTGTTATCTATACTCTGGGTTTTCTAATCTATATTCTGGGTTTTCTCTTGTCTCTTCTGTCTCATTTTCACTCTTCTACATGGACAAACACACACAGACACACAATTTGTCAATATTGTTTTTTCAACTTGCAAGTGCATGAATGGAGGCACCTGTCCCTATCTAGTTTCGCTGTGCACCTGTATAGTATTAAATGATATTATTACGCTTGTCACTGTATACAAATTTATACAGGAAAGTGGAATCCCTTTTTTCACTTCCTTTGGCCTTTTGCATTTGAACAAATACTATAGAATTTATGTTACTGCCGTTTGCATTAAAATTGTCTTTATTACCTCTTGGCTTTGAAATATGTACAGTTTTTTGTTACCTTCCCTTTGTTTTGAAACTCATAGTTTCTTTTTTTACCTCCCTTTGTATTGAAATAGTTGTGACCTCCCTTTGCAATGAAAGGCACGTTTTTTTTTTTAACCTCCCTTTGCATCGAAAGTTTTCATGTCCCTTTGCATTGAAACTGTAATTTTTGTTGCCACTTATTATTTTAAAACAGTTGGATACCGCCTTGCATTGAAACAAATACAGTTTGTATGTTACTACCCCTTGCATTGAAACATAGTTTTTTTGTTGTTGTTATTACTCTTTGCTTTAAAACAGTTTATCATCCACTGTATTGAAAAAACGATGAAAAAACATGAATTGTTATCTAAATTCTGGGTTTTCTCATCTATATGCTGGGTTTTCTCTTGTCTCTTCTATGTCTCATTTTCACTCTTCTACATGGACAAACACATACACAGACACACAATTTGTCTATGTTGTTATTTTAACTGGGAAGTATATGTATCTAGTTTTGCTGGGCACCTGTAAAGTATTGACTTGTATGATAACTCTTGTCACTGTATACAAATTTATTTAGGAAACATACAGTATTTATTTAACCTCCCTTTGCATTGAAATATACAGTAATCTGTTACGACCCTTTATATGAAAACAGTTGGATACCTCCCTTGCATGGAAACAAACACAGTTTGTATGTTACTAACCTTTGCATTGAAACAGTTTTTTTTTTTATTACTCTTTGCATTAAAACAGTTTGATAATATCATCCAATGTATTGAAACATGCAGTTTTTATCTCCCTTTGTATTGGAACATTCTACCTCCCTTTATATTGAAACACGTATAGTATTTTTGGTACTACCCTTTGCACTAAAGCACAGTTCTTATGTTACCTTCCCTTATATTGAAAATGCAGTAGTTCTTGTTACCTCCCTTTGTATTACCTTTCACATTATTGAAACACGTTATCAGAATTCAATAGAATACCTTTTTGTTTGTAACGTTTTAACTGGAGTACATGTTGCATCTTTACAGTAATATACAAATGACTATTTACTTTGATTAAAACATAGTTTATAGTTCAAACTTGTGTCATATGAGATTGGGTTCTTTATTCTTTTGACGAGTGATTGATTGCTGTGAACATGTAAAAATATGAAACTCTTGTATTACATCCTTTGTATTTAAATGGATGGAAGGTTTTGTTTTTACCTTATATATTTATACCGTGCCCTTTTTAAACATTATAAAATAAACTCAATTTCGTTATATGCTATTTTTGATCAACTAAAACTTGTACATACAGACACACACAGCTTGAATAAAGAGAAAGTAGTTCCCGGGTATACACCGGAAGTGTGACTTGCATTTGGTCTGCGGTCTAATACAAAATTATTTTGCTGTCTGCTTAGTCTTTTTATATATTGACTTGTGATTGATGTATAGTTTGCTATTCTGTTATATTTTTATTACACAATTTGGGGTCTTATAATAGTTTTCTTTAACTTGAATGCAGCAGTTTTGTTGTGGAATATATATGTGTAAAAATCTACACAATCAAAAAACGCATCTTTCTTTTATAGGTGATGACGTCATTTGTATCATTCTGTTTTGTGTATTTTTCTTCTTGTTGCATTGTCATAATTTAGATTGACGTAATTTATAATCTATTTTGCCTTACAACATACAATTGATTTGGGATTGAATTTGAAATTTTTCCCTGTTGTCATGTTCTTTGTTGGCAACTGGGTCATGTGATATTAGAAACAATGCATGGTTGACTCTAAAGCTCTTTCTATCACTTCTTAAGAAATGTTTTAAGATACTGTTGTAACACAACACAACGTTTACATACAATTAACATGTAAACAATTAATGCAAAAGAAAACACACCAACTCTGATTTTAAAAACATGACTCAAACTTTTGGACCTTCCCTTGTATGACAATGCTAGTAGTTAATTATAACAACATCCAGCATTGGGTCATTTTGATCATACACTAATTTTATACAGCTTTATACAATCCTTTTCCTCGTAATGTACCATCTCTTTATCATCTTTGTGATATTACGCAATTAAAGCACTCGGGTTGGGGTATTCTATATATCTTTACCATCTTTTGAGTTTCCCTGTCAGAAAATAGTCTGCTCTTCTGTATTCAGTTCAATACAGTAGAGATATATTACTATAGTGATCTCTTCATTCTATGGGTAAACAACATGCAGCTTTATGTTTAAACAAATGTTAAATATTAGTCTTACGATACAATTGGTTATGTGTTCATTTAATCACTGAAAGGAATATACATTAATACATGTGTTCATATTTTTTTTCTTACAAATGTTCTTCCTAAAGAGTTGTGTCCAGGGAAGGTATGGCCAGGGTGAAATATTTTTGTTTACATAGTATGAAAGAGTTGTATCCCTTTGTTTATATCCCCAGGCATGAATGTGCACATATACAAGTTTTTTTTTTCCCCTATATTAACTCAATGATTCTGGCAGCTACTTTTAGACATTAGTAGAGAAAGGGCTATATGACATATTGTATTTTGAGACATGATTCTATTCCTTATGCTCATTTAATCACATGCCTGCTTATGTTGGAAGTTTTTGTTTTTTTTGTTGTGTTGTAATATTATAGATGTTTGAGCTTAACTCCACACACCCACAAATGAATAACCCACTCTTAAGTCAACGTGGTTCCTTATAATTGTTTATAAAATTGTGTATATACATACATACATGTGTATATATATATGTATATATGTATATATATATATATATATATATATTCATTTATGAATGCATGCATATATATGTGTATATGTATTGAATATAATGAAGTGTAGATTCACTGGATTATAATGACTAATCTTTTTATATTTAATCTATTTTTCAGCTTTCTAGATTTGAAAAATTTTTGAATTATCTCTTATACCAGATTAAAAAATAATGTACTTTTCGTCTTTGTTTTCAGAATCTTCTGTAGAAAGAAATTATTATTGTGCATGTTTTTTTTTTTTTTCTTTTGCATGCTATTAACATTACTAATGCCGATGACAGTGAACTCGAGAAATAGTAATGGATTGTTTGCATTGTCTGAAAGGCACAGGCTGGGATTGAATGTTAGTTTTGGTTGTGAGATTTGAGTGAAATTAGAAGCAAGTGTAACTCGCCGTTAGGATTGGTTGTGAGCTTTTAGTGATTTTAGGAGCAAAAGTGACTTGACGAATGTGATTTCTACTGTTGCAATCCGTTGCGCAATGAAATGCCACTATACATAGTCGCGGACGGCCTTGTTTTTACTAACTACTAACCCAGGGTGTAGGGTAGTGAGAAAAGTGAATGACAGCCATATTCTTTGAACTTAAGAATAGTCATTCACCTAAATGTCTTAACTACCTAGCTCATGTATGGCTCCTCGAATGCCACATCCTGGACAACAGTCTTGGCTGACTGGCTAAATACATGAGTGATTAATTTATGAGCTTAATACATTTTACAGGGCAGTCCACCATGTTTTGTAAGAATAAAGCAGGAAATGACAATGTGTTACACAAGATGTATGTATGTCAAAATCATTTTAAAATTCACTTAACACTTTGTAGTTGTAGATAAAAAATATTCTATTAATTATTTTATTTTAGTTTTTGCATTAAATTACCTGAATTATGACTAGTAATAAATTAGTTTTTTTTTCCTTACTTTAAATTATTGTTAATCTTCAATTTTGATAATTTGAGGATTTGAATTGTGGAAAGAAAAGCGAGAATCACAGGCAGCGCACCATTCCTTCATAAAGAAAAACCTTATTTCACTTGCATTTACCTTTGAATATTTTGAAAAAAAAAATGTTCAAAAAATTGTATTTCTTGTTAGGCATAGATTGAGTGCTTTGTCAACCATGGTGATGCAATCTTTGAGGGCAAGCAAACTGTCACTTTGAGACATTCTGTTTAACGACACTAATTCAATTCAATTATTTCTCGTAATTTATATTTGTGCTCTAGATTTTTTGTATGTATTCTTTATTATTGTATTTTTTTTACCCTCAGATTATTTTTCATTAGCAATGAGGAATCTTGATACAAGACACTGATGGCAAAGACAGACACACTCTTTTGTTCCCCTGGCAATCAAAACATTAAATAAGAACAATCTGATAAACTTTGTCACATGTAAATTATGAGTGAGTCTGGTGTGAATGTACACTTTGGTTTCTTATAGTTATGTTTTTTGTTTGGTGTAATGCACAATTTGTAAGACTAATTTCCATAGGGACAATAAAGATTATTATTATTATTATTATGATTACTGTTTCCTAAACTAGGTCTAGTACATTATAGTAGAGATAAAATAGATCCTTTGTTCAGATAAATAACTTGTCCAGATAGTGTTTATAGATAGTTCGATTCATAATCCCAAAGAGGCTTTTCTTAAACATGGCACCATTTTTATGACTAATTTATTGTTGACATTTACATTTTTTAAAGCATGAGATGATGCTAAAGTGGGTGTTGGGTTTATTTTGCCAGTTAGTTTCTTGTATCTGTTAAATAGGTTACATTAATCATTTTATAACTGTAGATAAAACTAGTTTTAGAAACCACTAAAGTATGTCCTTTTTGTTTAAAATTATTTGTAACATTTCTTAAAATAAAAATATTTTAACTACTATTTTTTCTTTAGTTCATGTGATTTTGTTTGAAAGATGTCAAGTGAAACTGTCAGGAACATAATAACTAATGGTTTATATGAATAGAGAACTTTTTATTTACATAGGATATAATATAATATCAAATAAATGAAAAGGTAAATAGTAAGAGTAATCAGTTGTAGAAATCAATCAAAACCCACAAAAATGTAAACCTGATTAGATGGCAGATATTCAAAATCAAGATTCTCTACGCCTACATCAAGAATCAAACTCATCAGCTGCTTCTAGCACAAGTTCCTCAAGTGTTGTCATCTTGTCTAGTCAGGGACTCAGGCCATAAAACAATATTTTAACAATTTACTATTTTTCTAAACTACAAAAAATTCAATTTACTTACCCACTAAAAATGGATAGATAAGAGTTAACAAAAATTAACCTTGATCAAACAGTACTTCAGTCAACAACATGGCCTTCAATTACAGGTTTACTTACCCTCTATTCAAAGTACACACTGGTCATTCTTTAGTCGAAATAACGAAATTCAAATTGAGTTAGACTAAGTCACATTCAATTGACTTTAACACAGTATGAAGATACTGACATAACATTTGTATGCTGTCATTCAATAGACTTTCAAACAGTATGATGATACACTGACATAACTACATTTGTATGCTGTCATTCAATAGACTTTCAAACAGTATGAAGATAATGACATAACATTTGTATGCTGTCATTCAACAGACTTTCAAACAGTATGAAGATACTGACATAACTACTTTTGTATGCTGTCATTCAATAGACTTTCAAACAGTATGAAGATACTGACATAACATTTGTATGCTGTCATTCAATAGACTTTCAAACAGTATGAACATACTGACATAACTACATTTGTATGCTGTCATTCAATAGACTTTCAAACAGTATGAAGATATTGACATAACTACATTTGTATGCTGCTATATAATAACGGGATAAAACTTTCACACAAAGACTGCAAACAGTAATTTAAACTTTTGCATCCTGGCTTACCAAAACAGCTACAGCTCCCACAAGTTACATGAGGATTATGTTTACCATAACTATGGTATCTGTGAAATTGACAGTGAACAGGCAGATGTGTATTTCCTAGTTGTCTTTGTAATGGTTATGCTTGCTCTGGTTGTGGCAAAATATGTAGGTCACAGTGGGGGCTGCGTAGCCACGGGAAATACTGCATACCTCATTAATTTTTGGACTCAAAGACAAGCCTTTTTGTAATTGTCCTAATAGTCCGAGTCGAAGAATCTAAAACTTTAAGATCTTGAAGGCTACCATTCATCGGCATGTCTTAACTATTGCTCAGTCTGGGAGGGACCAAAGCAGATGTAATTTGTGACATCTTTACTACCAGTGGTTCGTATCCCAAGACGTTGTATTAGAACCTTAAAGGAATGGGTTTCCTGTTCAGGCAGAACTTAGCCGTGTGTATGTCTCTATAACATGATTGACACATGGATTTGAGTATGACGTAATTATCTTATGCTAAGAAGAATCCTTTGTAACTTACAAGATGCTAAACGTAATGTGACTAGTGATGGGAACTAAAAAGCTACTTTAAAAGTTAAACTAAAACTAGTTTTCAACTAAAATAAAGTAGTTAAACTAAAAGTTTATCATCAATTTCAAAATCTATATATTATATAATTCTCTTCATGAGTTTCAACATCAAGGTACGTAATGGAAAGATCACTCTTTTGTTTTTGGCAGGTGGACGGGTTAGAGTTACCGTACGTAATTTAAGAGGCGAAAAAAATGAGGGTTTGGGGGGAGGGAGAGTGAACCATTGTGACCTAGTAGTTTACTCTGTATTCACCAGTCACAAAATAGCAGGGCCGGATTTAACCATTGTGGGGCCCTATGCGAAACGGATTTCGCAGGACCAAGTTTGGGTAGGGATACGGATAATAAGTGAAAATTAATAAGTGAGAATTACTTAACGAGCCTTGCGTGTATCGAAGTCATACAGTATATCATACAAATTCTATTTCCTACATAGATCACGCTCAATAGCAAGAATTACCAAATGTTTCAATCTATCTACGAGAATTGTTGACCTCAAGTAATTCTTCGTAGGTTTGAGGCGTGAGAGGCTTCTTTCACTAGATTCCACGGGTATTGCATAATGCCGTTTTTTGTTTGTTTGTTTGTTTTTCTTTGGGTGTCGCGCGTAGGATTGGCGTTTTCCATATTGAATGACACCTCAAAAAGATAATTTTTGTTTATATATTTAAGGAGATTTATAAGAGTTTCCAAAAGATTTTAATAATTTCCGGATATTTCCAGGACTTTTTCATATATTTTGCAATTTCGCGAGATTTCCAGGAGCTCCTGATAAGTCGACATGAGGCCGCGGTAAATCTGCTATTAGTTATAAAATGGTTTTAATAATTTATACACCTAGAATTAGTGCGGGGCCTATGAAAGTGCAGGGCCTACTGCGGTCGTATAGGTTGCAGTGCCCTAAGGCTGGCCCTGCAAAATGTTTGTTTGTTTGTAAAATGTTTTACATAATTCGGATGTTCCTTCAGAGTTGAAGATAGTTTACTTCCTAGTCCTAACCTCCCGCAGGACGACGGGGGATGGGAGCGGGCAAGGTTTGAACCCTCGACCGTCGATAAATCCGAACGACAGTCCAGCACGCAAACCGCACGACCAGGCAGCCATAGCGGTGTATGCTTCGCCGTCGGTCGACTAGTATAGTTAAATTACACTAAAGAAAGTTAATTAAACTTTTAATAACTTTTTATTTTTGAAGTACCGGTAGACCTATTTAAATATAATCACCCCACGGTATGCCGACGGTAATAATATTTATCCATAATCAAATCAGTAATAAGGAAGATGTTTCTTACCTAAGCGTTAATGCACAATAAAATAAAAAGATGCCTAAATAAATATGTGTGCTTGTATTATTGCTTTGAATTAAAGCCTTTACAAAAGAATGGTACTTTTTTAACAAAATAATAATATCCTATTATATAACGGAAAATGTTACTTATACTGCTAAAATTTAAAATCTTATTATATAACATAGATTTAGAATTTCAAATTTACATCTTGTAACCAAAGAAATAGAAACAAAATCGTTGGAGTTTTAAGAAACATTTGACCTGTAGAACTATTTTATAGTGTAAATACATGCTTGACTAGCCATGCCGATGTGCTATTCTCTTGTCTGACCACTAAAAATAAAACTAACACTATTGCATTACTGTTAAACGCGCAAGGGGAAAAAAACGGGGTGGTCTTTTCATTACATGGACTCATTACACTATATAAGCCTACACGTGTACGTCTATCCAGGTTGTTAAAATCAGTCGGATTCACCGTCTATTTACTTTCTGGGCAGGGGGGGTGTGTAACTATTTTTGTGTAAAGATATTTCTACGAACATGCTTGGCTGGCCACGCCAGTGTGCTATTTTCTTGTCTGACATTAAGCAATCACTATTGCATAACGCGTAATGAAAAAAAAAATGCAGGATAGTACACGTCTTGTGGTATCATCGACTACACACATACAGTACACTAGGCCTACACGTGTATGTCTAGCTGACCAGGTTGTTAAAATCAGTTGGACACAGTTTATGTACTTTATGGTTAGAGAAAAAAAAAAGTAAGTTCCCTTTTCATATCTTGTGGTCTATAGGGCAGATGATGTAAAGGTCACCTGATTCTGTGGCCTACGGTTAACGAGGGTGTCATGTGGCCAGCACAACGATCAACCGCTTTTACTTTTCCCTAACTAATGTCAGGTACCCATTAGAGGTGGGTGGACTCAGAGGCGTCCAAGGGCCCCGAAATAAAAATCCTAGGATTCGAACCCGGGAACCCAGGTTCAGAAGTCAAGCGCTTTACAGCTCAGCCTCCTTGTGGTCAGTGAGGGTGTGGATTAAGATTTTTGTTATTCTAGAGTTGATTATCCTAATCATACACATACTTACTAGTTACTTAATTACTTATTATGCGTAATTCATTTAGATGGAGAACATGCCCCCGCAAACGACATGCGACGCTCTGTCACAGCCTTACTAAGGGATCGACTCCCATTTTGCATAGGATTTATTGGATTGAGACCCGATTTCAATAGCTGACTCCTAAAATCCGTCTTCACTATCTTTGTTGAGCCACATTATATATTGGCTTATATATAGTAACCTCAATTGGCTACGATCTTGGTGACTGAAGTTTGCTTTAGATTTTATATCGAAAAGGGAACTGATATCTTCAAAATCATTTTTTGGGAGGGTTTAAACTAAAAAATCTGTGGATTTATGTTTTAATTCAAAACCCCCTTAGTTTGTTTGTTTGTTTTACGTTTCGGATGTTCCTTCAGAGTTGAAGATAATTACTTCCTAGTCCAAACCTCCCGCAGGACGACGGGGGATGGGAGCGGGCAGGGCTTGAACCCGGGACCATTGATAAATCTGAACGACAGTCCAGCATGCAAACCGTACGACCAGGCATCCACTTAGCTACACTTATAGAATTTGGTAACTGTAGTTTGCTTTAGAATAAAATTGAACTGCCCAATGAAATTTAACTATCTGCATTTCCCTTATATTATTTTTATTACTGTCATTAATATTATGATGGTTTTAAAATGTGTCTACCAATGTTTTTGGAAGACCTATAAAATATAAATCCCAGACTTCCATTTTGACATCTTAGTACTATGCTGATCTAGTTTCCATACCCTTGACCCCACTCACCCAGTGTGTAGCCTTAAGATTCGCTTCGTAACTTTGACGACCAAGTTTACATCTACCCGCGTGTGCCCCCCCCCTCCATCCCCTTTTAAAAGTACGACCCCCTCCACAAACAGATTGCGACTATATTTATTGCCGATACTCCCCGACATGATAACAAATATTTTATAATATTATTTAATCTTATCTTATTTGATTCAGACGTTACTTCAAAATAGAAGGGGATGGAAGGAAGCAATGAGTGGACAACCTCCCCTCCCCTCCATTGGATAATTCCCTATACGATCGAGTCTCTATATTATATAATGACTCTTAATCAGGAGTCATTTTTTCCACACATTCTCATGATTGTCATTTTGTGTGTATGTTTTTTTTTTTTGTCACATTTTTTGTCAGCTTTTCTTTAGCTAGAATCGAATTATTTTGTATTATTTTCAAAATTAAGGGGACTAATTAAAGAGTGCCTAATTATCCAATGCCTAAATTTCTGCATGACGCGTAGGACGTAATCATCTTCTTTTTTGAAGTAACGTCTGTATTATATAAGATTTCCGGGTGCCTAAATTTATCTTCATGTATCCTTGGCAAGGGTTAGATGTGTTATTTGTTCGCTAGACAACTCAAGCCTTTAACGCACAAGGAAAAACACATGGCAGTCTTTTCATATTTTATAGCAACTAGTCGACATATCGACTACACACTAGACTAGCCCTAGCTAGAGCTATCTGACCTTCAATACACACTGGTCTGCTGTCCAACTTTTAGTGTTCTACTCAAGTTCAAGCTTGTTTACTTTTGGGCAGATAGGGAGGGGTGGATGAAAGCGTATTTTTTTTCTAGGGTTGGTTACCCGAATGCTAAGAACTTAACTGTCTGTAAGTGTAGTCCGTGTAGATCAAGAGATCTAGATCCCGCTCGCGCTTCGGTACCTTCCATCAGAGGTTTAATTATTTTAGTTGAAACTATTAAGAAATGGACCACTACATTCTCCTGCTATTAACTAATTATAGTTTGGCGCTAATGACTAAATTGAAACCACTAAAAAAGACTTGAAACGCTTCAGAGTTCCACTATAAATAAACTGAAATTAAGCACGGCGCGCGATGTAAACACAACCACCGCGTGGGTGGGAGGAAATTCTACAGAGGTGCAACCGGCCAAGGGAATCTCGTTGAACCAGCTGTCTGTGTACCATTTGTCGTGGCGCCTTTATTGACCTCCACCTATCCCTTGGTCTGTTAGCCCGTTGGGGCACCACTCATGATAGGTCAACCTTCCTCCTCCACCCCTCTTTGTCCTTTGTTTTGAATAAAATCGCTTTCAAAGACAGGCACGTCCATTCTATAATGTTGTTCTCTAGTCGCTTTCTTATCCCACTGTCTGAGTGTCAAGTTTTGGTGACGTCGCTAGGGGTGGGGGAGTTAAAATATCCAATCAGGAACAAGATAACAAGTTAAATAAATGTCTTTAAAACCTAGATAACAAAAATATTTAATTTATGGCTGTGTACCAATCAATAATTGGATGTAAATAGTCTATTAGGTAATGTATAATCAACAATCAATGATTGTAGGTAATTAAGTAGTGTATCAATCAATCAGTGTTGGTAATTAACAATATAGACTTTCAGTCAGTGATTGTAGATAATAAACTAGATTATTTGTTTTATGTTTGATAACAAAAAAGCCAAGATTTCATTTGGGAAAGGGGGCGATATGGTATGACCATTGCTTTTTTTTTTGACGGTACGTTATTGTTATTGTCAATTCTTCTATTGCTGTGTGTGTGTGCGGGGGGGGGGGGGTCGCAGCTAAGTGGGGGATTGTAAAAAGGGGTCGCCGAGCATAAAAGGTTGAGTTAAGGTTAAGTGCTTAAATTAACTTATTGACACCAGTCGCCGTGGGCGTAGCCAGGATTTTACTTCGGAGGGGGGAGGGGTTTAGGGGGATTGTTTCCCTCCCCCGTTTACGATGGGGGATTATTTACGAGGATGGCTGTCTAGTCGTGTCGTATGCGCGATGGACTGTCGTTCGCACTTCTCGATGGTCCCGGGTTCAAACCCTGCCCGCTCCCGTTGTCCTGCTGGAGGTTTGGACTAGGAGGTAAACTATCTTCAACTCTGAAGGAACATCAGAAACATGTCAAACATTTGACAAACAAACATTTTACTATAATTGAGTGTGAGAGACATGTTATTCTGCAATACTCTGCGTACGACATGTTTATAAGTGTAATCTAGCCATCGTATATGTCGGCACATCTGGGAAGCGTGGTCGAGAGGCTAAGTACGCTTGAACTTATCTTGGCTACCTATGAAGGGGGCTCGAGGTTCGACACCCGACTCGAGCAGAGTTTTGTTGACTGAGCGCCTACAAGCATGAAAGTAGCGCTATATAAAAGCTAAATTTGTTATTATTATCTCTTCACACCACTTCCACTCTACACTGCCCACTTAAATTCAACACTCCTTAGCAAGATCTAGCGGCTTCATCATAGCGAATCGCTCAGGAAAGACACTCTGTTGCTCGGATGTGCCACGTAGTGCGCAGAGAATAAAACAATACAAATTAAACCCTAGCTGGCAAAGTCCTGATTATGTCATTTGTTACGTATCTAGGTAACAATGCCTAGATACTATTTTTTTTTCTTGACCTGTAGGTTGTCTGCCCCCTTGTGTAATAAGTTTTTTTTTTCGTCAAGCCACACAGACAGTGACCGGTCCTTGACCTGTGTGTGTACCTCTGGTTGAAAGGAGGGTGTTTTTTTTTTCTGTCTCTTTGAAGAGCGTTCTAGATCTGGGAAATTGATGACGTATTTGGTTCGAGAAATTCCTAGATTTGTCTTGAGATCGACGCGCGGTAGATTATATAAAGACCGCCCGCGTGACGTTGACAGACAGACATACGGAGACAGCCGTGGGACAGAATAGCGGAGACATTGCGCGACCCGTGCGTGGTATACCAATTGATCGTGTAAGTTAAGATTTTTCTTTTTTTTCAAGGCCTTGCTTGTATTTGTAATTATATTTTCAAACTATTGTATTGTAATATTTTTACATGCCATTTTTGTAAAAGGGTTTCGGTCAACCCTTCCATTTTGTATTGAGTTAGATTATGATTAAACATTAAGTTGATATTTTACCTTCCGATTTCTTGTGTCATTTTTTTTTTGTTATTCATTGTAAGTCTTTGATTAAATTCAGACTTAAGATAAGTGACACAACAACCTTTTTCTATTGTCACGTTCCCCTAGACAAGCCATTTAAAAGTAGAATTCAATTTGTAATACGTGACACATTGCTAAATATGTTTTGGGGCTCTATATAATAATAATAATAGTAATGATAATAATAATTTTAGTTATAAAGCGCTGTTAACAAATAGAAAATGTAGGCTCAATGCGCTGTGATAAATCCTAACACGTGTTGCCTCTAGGTAAATCCGGACCTATTATGATACTAATAAAGCTATGTTTAATTTGATGTAGCCCCCCCCCCCCCCCCCCCCCCCCCAGCCTAAGACAAAGGTACCGGTAGTCGCGAGATTGTACTTTAAATCCTAATTATTTCAATAAAACTGAGTTTGTAAATCTGATCAAACTTCAATTTTGTATTGTTTAGATTTCTCTCTTTTGGTTGACGAATTTGTCGCCCACTGGTTAATAGATTGTGTGTATGTGTATTGAGGGGTCACGGTCATAGCAAGGTGTGTACAACTAGTAGGCTTAGGGCTAGTGCTGGATGTAACATAGAATCTACACATTTTCACATGTCTCGGGAAAAACTGACCAATCCCTACGTCTTTTAGATTCAAGTTTTGGCACAGAAGCTTATTAAGTCACTGGCGCCACTGATGGTCAAGTGAACAGTGATCCATGTGTTTGCTAGCATTCAAACGGGACCCTCCTATTATCTAGATCTAATCTTTTAATCTACCATAATCTTAGATCTATCTCGTGACATCTTCGGTTGAAGGTAGGCCTAATTCTGTCAAAGATTCAATAACTTTTATAACATGATAGATCTAGAATAATCTAGATCTATACTTATAGGCGTATAGACGGTATAGGTCAATCATAATGATAAAGACAATAAAGTAATTTACTAAACGGTAACCAGCTCATCTGTATCTAGCTCTTAGTCTTAGCTGATCTAGAATCTATATAGATCTAGTAAATTCTAGTTATCTAGATTCTTCTAGTGCCGTAGTGGTCTTTTTTTTTTCTAGATCTGTATCAATATCAGAACATGCCCATATATTATTACTATAGTATAGATCTAGATTCTAGATCTAGTAAATTTATTAATATTAGCCTAATTCAAGGCTAAAGATCTAATCTGTATATGGATCTAGTAAACACTGAAAATAGTAACTACTGTTGTTTTTTGTTACATGTGGACTATCTTAGTCTTACGTTGAAATCAAAACCAACGTCCAAGCATACTTAAAGTAAGTTAAAGCATCATCTCTGTGCAGACACCCACCACAATTTTTTTTTTCCAAGAAATCTTAGTTTCCAAAAAATGAGCCTACTTTATTAAATATATAACGTGCTGTAGAGGTTGTTTCAATAAGTTTGTAAAATAGAAACTCGCTTGAAAATCATGCAAACCAGTAATTGTGAACAATTAGCAACGTCTGTGAATTCATCAAACTGGATACTAAATATTGGAAGTGGAGAAGATATTGCCTAAATTACCTGATCAATAATATCAGCAGAACTCTTCTCAATGGGAAAAGTGTCATTAGATAAGAAAATTGCACAAAATTTAGTCACAAATTCAGCTTCATTCATAACTCGAGCAATTTTAACTCCTTGGCAATGGTGTGAGATTTCATAGATCTGTCAATTCAGAGAGAAACCGAATTGGAAACGGCTACTGTTTTGATTATGAGTTTAGATTTTTAAACTCTGTGAGCTTTGAAGTTAAATTACTGGATATCCTAATCGCAAAAGCTTAGACACAATCTTTTGATGAATTATTCTATTAACAATTCTGAGTGATACCCCTTTACTGTATTCATTAGATTGTAATTGTATACCATCCATAGTACAAATGTGTTTGCTACAACATCTAAAAAATGACAACAAAAAAAAATCAATGTAAAAGTAACGAAAAACTAATGTTTCCAATGGTCTTAGGCTACCCCTGGCAAATGGTCATTAGACCCCAAAGGGGTCGCCACCCACAGGTTGAGAACCCCTTCTGTAAAGCCTAACTATTTGCGAAAAGAAAATGCTGCCTTAATAACATAACTAGTTACTTAGTTTAGATTTTGGGTCTTAAGTTGTTCATTTGTGTCGAAATATGCACTGCACAACTTGGTCTACATAGTCATGTGAAATAATGCAGGCTTACACATCCATGACATTTGTATTAAAAATGGTGTCACACATCCACAACATATGTATTAAAGATGGTGTCACTCATCCATAACCTATGTATTAAAGATGGTGTCACACATCCATAACCTACATATTAAAGATGGTGTCACTCATCCATAACCTACATATTAAAGATGGTGTCACTCATCCATAACCAACATATTAAAGATGGTGTCACACGTCCATAACCTACATATTAAAGATGGTGTCACTCATCCATAACCAACATATTAAAGATGGTGTCACACATCCATAACCTACATATTAAAGATGGTGTCACTCATCCATAACCTACATATTAAAGATGGTGTCACTCATCCATAACCTACATATTAAAGATGGTGTCACTCATCCATAACCTACATATTAAAGATGGTGTCACTCATCCATAACCAACATATTAAAGATGATGTCACTCATCCATAATCTTTGTATTCAAGATGGCGCCTACACACCCATAACCTTTGTATTAAAGGCTGTGTGTACTTATTCACAGTCCTTTGTATTAAAGATGGTGCCAACACATCCATACCCTTTGCATTAAAGATGGTGCTTGGTATGCTAGCAATATTACTTTGATCTAGTGCTTAAAAAAATTTAATACCAATGGACCTCATTCACCAATGGTAAACAAACAACATTTAGTCACATGATCTTATTGATAAAACAATGAAAAAAACTGTCAAGTGACAACCATCATGAATTAAACATGAGATCGTGAATTATATAGAAGAGATAGAGCACCACGTGGCTCAATGTTGTTTAAATGAGGTCCATTATATTTTAAACAGGGGTGTTGTAGTAAATAGTTTTTAACCTTGCAGATTTTGTTTTTCAGATCAAAACACAGATCTCTTCTTTGTAATATAAAAATGGAACATCATACAGATTGCTAGATATTATTACCTTTGAGAAACAGACAAGAAATAAAAACACTATAAAAAATTGGTGTACCAAGGATGCCAGCATTCTTTGAGGGAAGTAAGTCATTTACAAATCTAGAATTTTAACTATTTTGAATTTAATGTCATTGTGTCATAGTTTTCTAGGGCAAGCTATGAAACTACCGATCTAGCAAAGCAAGTATCTTTATAAGTTTCATTCTTTTTTGTGTGTGTTGCTTTATCTATAGTGTTATTGCATGCAAATTGAGCATGTTTTTAATTATTATTTTAAGAATAATTGTTAGATAATTACTCATTTTGTTCCACATAGTTTTTATAGATCTAGTTAAAAAAAAAAGGTTTTAATAGTTAAGTTGAAATTTTATCTTTAAACATACTTAAACTAAACAACTGATGATTTCATAGACAAATGTTTTATGTATTCATTATCATAATTAAATTTTGGAACATTTTCAGTCAGATCAATGTCTAGTTATCAGATGATAAGAACCATCACTTGTGAGGAACTGGTCAGAAGTTGAAACATGTGTAAAGTGCTATGACACAAAGTGTTATTTAAAAAGGCAAGTAATCTATTCAATATGATTTAGGCATTTTACATTTCATTTCATTTAATTGTTCTTTTGGTTTATGCTAATTAAGAACAGGAAAGCTGTGAAACTACTGATCTAGCAAGGCATGTATTTTTTTTTAATGTTTCAGTTTTATTCTTTTTTTTTTTTTTTTTTTTGCATGCAATTTGAGAATCTATTTTCAATGTTTCTATAACATTTAAAGAATAATGTTCTGATTTTATAGAACATTTTGTAATTAAAAATATATGCATAACAATGGTTGAACTTCTTTATGCTTTTTTATGCTTGATGTGCAACATAGATTTAGTAGTATAATAATATAAAGTTTAACAGCATCTCGAAATAATGAAATAAAACTTTTTTTTTGTTAACAGCTAAAGCTTCAACACAAGTTTCATATCACATTAAAAATGTTCAGAACAAGATTGTGTATAGACTGTGAGTGCAGTGAAGGAGGACAGTCAACAGATCATGTGTGGAGCCCCAACAGGCCAACAGAGTAAAGGAACAGGTGAGGGTGTTGTGATGGATGATCAAGTTTTTTTTTTAAAGACAAGTATTACTTCAAATACTATGATTTTTATAATTTAGACTTAAGTTTCTTTTGATGCTTGCTTAGTAAAGAATAGGCAGGCTATTTGTATATATAGATATAGAGCAGCACAGTAAGTAAGCTTTCAATTGTATAGTTGTTTTTTTTTTACTTTGTATTGATACTGCCTACTAATTAGACCTGTTTTTAATATTATTAATATTATTAATTTAATACAGTTCATATACTTTTCTGTTATCTTAGTTTTTGGAAACTAGTTTTAATTATCTGCATATTGGAAAAGCCTCATTATGATTGATGTATTATTTATTGAGATAGATAATCTCAGGTTTAGCCTTACTAACTTTGTAATAAAATCAGTATCTTCACAATATAGTCTTTCTCTGCAGCCTTAACAATATATTCCCTTCTCATATTTTATAACATTTTCAGTTCCTAATGCAATTTACAGCCAGGTGATCTAGTAATGGAGCATGAATACAGATTATGAGAAGTAGGACTAAGAGACATCTGAGAAATAAAAAGCACATATAATCAAAATTGTAGCAAGCTTGTACCAAATGTTTCTTAAGGCAAGTGGTCCTTTCCAATGTTACAATTTAATTACTTTAAATTTACTTAGTTTCTTTTCATATATGTTAAATAAGAACCAGTTTCTTACTACAGATCTATCAAAGCAAGTTTATTATTTCTATGTATTTGTATATTTTAATTGCTTTTTTTTTTTTTTTTTTTTTTATTGCATGCTAATTGAAAATGTTTTAAATATTTTCCTAACAATTTAAGAATGAATACATGTTTTCTGTTATCTCTTAGCCTTATGGTAACTAATTTCAAATGTATACATAACAATAAAACTTATTTTCTTCACTTTAACATTTAGAGAGCTAGATCTAATTGTGGATTATCTCATGATGAAGTTTTAGTCAAACTCATCACTTCACTAAGACTTGTATTTGTATTTATCTGCCTGTTCATATTCTATTACAACTTTCAGGTTAAATTTAGATGCTGAATATAGCTTAGTTCTCCTCCGATGTAGGCAATGAAAAGAACTACAAGTTATGGGGAATAGGAAAAAGCAGTGTAGCAAGCTTATCCAAAAGTTTTTTAGTCAAGCCTATTTCATTCATTTATTTCATTCTAGTGGTTCTCTAGCCATCAAGAATTCTGGACCTGTTTCAACATACTTTCCATTCATCTAAGTATTGAGCTTATAAAGGCTAGTAGTTCATTTAAATGTTAAGATTTACCTTTTTTTAATATAATGTATACTGAAGTGATAGGCAAATTATGAATATTGTAATGCTTATTTTTAAATGTTTCATTTGAATTCTATCTTTTGTGTTAGTGCTTGCATTGGTGAATGCATTATCCATGTTAACATTTTTTTTTTAAAGCATTTGTGCTTTTTACTAAGCTTTTTCATCATGGGTATCCTTGGGCTCAATATTAGATAACATTTTGAATATTCTTTGTCCTATTGGTCTTTAGTAATTGCTTTGAAATTATTTACATAAAAACACTCATTTCTGTCATTTAGAGTTAGGTACATGTAGTCTCGATAATTGTAACAAGTTAAATACAATTATATTTTCACATTTTTCAGATTAAGATGGTGAATAGATCTTATTCAAGAAATGGAGTGCCATACAGATTATGGAAACCATCTACAAGTAGTTAATATGAAGAGCAGGACTAGGAGACTTGAAACAAGGCAACATATGTGATAGTACAACCCTGCTTTTTTTTTTCTGATCTACTATCTTGTGTATCATATGTAATTATTTTCAGTATATATATATATATTTTTTAAATACTTTTTTTCCCCCTCTTTTTCCATGGTTAAGACAAAGTTTATTCTCAATAGAACATCCTACTTGAAGCACAAATTTTTCAAAACTATGAAACTACAGATATTGCCTCACAAGTGTATAGTGATTACTTTTAAGCAATTTTTTTTAGATGCAATTTATGTACTTAAATGCTCAGCTATTTGATATCTGGTTGAATTCAGATGATAACAATTGCCTCTTAATCTGTAATTATCAAATTATTTATTTAGCTTGTAGTGTTTTTTTAAATAGTTCAAGATGTTAAGTATTGATTCAACTTTTTTTTTTTTTAGCCTGGGAGATAAATAGCCAAAGCCAAAGCTGTAAATAGACAGGCCAGGTAATTCAAACTAAAGGTAAACATCATGGAAACTCCAATTATAGGGCAAGTATTTTTCCTTTATATCTTATTTAACATAATTAGTCAAACTATGTAATACTTATAAGCTAAACTATTGTTTCCATAGAAACGTTTTTTTAAAATACCATAAGATATTGTATTTAAGAGATATTCTAGCTCAGTATATGATGTTTCCATATATCATCAGCTTAACAAGCTCACATTCTCTGCTGCCAACAGTACCAATTTGTCAACCAAGCAACAAATATTCCTTGGTAATCTGCTATCAGATAAGTTTTCTCGGCATTTTTATGAATTAAAGCTTTCAAGGCCTAAGTAAGACTTACTTTTTTTTTTCTTTAACTGCTAATTCTAAAATAATTTATCATTGCATGTTAAAAATAATAACTTTTTATACATATTTCTCTACCATTTTTCAGTGTTTTGGTCAAGTTTCAGATTTGTTTAGCATAATCCTGTACTACATATTAACAAATGTTTGGTGTGTCTAGTTCATCTCTCTCACTATGAAGATGGCTACACAGTGAGTACAAAGTTTTATCTTCATTCACAACACAAATTTTACTATAGAAAAAAAAAATAAAAGCTATCGGTATTTAGTTTGCTAAACAAACTTCTTGGTATAGTGATCAAGTTTATTTGATGCATTACTAAGCCTTGCACAATGCATCATCATAACTAATATAATGTTAAAAGGCATTTATTAGTTTAAAATTTAGGTCAATCAAATAAGATAATGTGATCTAAACTGTTTTCTGGGTACCAGCTATCAGCAGTGCTCCACTATGATATACAAGTCTTCATTGCCAGGTCACTCTGCCAAACAGTGTGTACACCTTTCTTGCAATGGTAGTACTTTACTGTACTTCAATCACTTCAGGAGTCTGGATATGTCAGCCCAAGGCCAAGGAGATCAAGTTTGTGTCCAAGGTTACTTAGGTAATTCTCTAAGAACAATAGGTGAGTTGAATTCTAGTGTACCAGTCAAATATCTTATAGCAAAATGAAAAAAAATAACATTTTTATAGCATAAAAAAAAAACGATTATAAAAACACAATGCCTGGAGTTTTAGAGTACTCGTTTCAGACCATGTGATCATGGGTCAGATAGTGTTAAGCTCAACTGTTTCTATGGTCAATGGTTAACCATGGGCTGTTTGGCCAGCAAAAGTAAACTTTTATAAAGTGGTGTACTTAATCACTCAAGAGATGCTTCACATTTACTGTAACAATGTTTGGATAGTGCATACATTTTCATAATAACTTACCCTCTGATTTGTAAGGTTGACATTTTATTATATATATATTTTTGTTTTCAGAAAGTATACTGTATTATATAAAAAGAGCATGCATTGTCCCATAATTCTATACCAAAATGTAACGTTTTCTGTTTACAAACAAAAATGTTATTGAAGTTTAACCATAACAGGGTGGAATGGAAACATTAACAATTCTGTCAGAATGTGGAAAATAATTACGGAGAAAAAGAGTTTATACACATGGGCAAGGGCAATTACTCTGTTTCCTTTTTTTTTATATATATATTATTGACATTTTTCTTTCAATTTGTTAATTTGCTTCAACATGTCAGTTTTTTTTTTTAAAGACAGACACTACATGTTGCTGATCTGTGGGTTAGTCGCTCAATCATTGTGCACTGATTCTCCACTGATGCCTTGATTTTCCACGGTTGCCTTGATTGCCATAAGTTTATCTACTGAGCTACAGATCAAGGTAATAAATATTTTTCTACTCTATAACCCAAGAGCTTCTGCTTTAGGATACATTGTTTTTACACTATGCGCCTAATTCTGTTGTATGTTTTAGGACCCTAGCAATAGTTTCTTAAACTTTCAGACAATCAGAGCTAGTTTAGAATGAAAGCACAAATCAAAAGCCAGATCTGTTTAGTGTTTTTTTTTCTTCTGAAAATGTTTTTAAAGAAAAGTCCAGATATAGCAGCTTATAAGGCCAACTTAGGAAATTAGGTATTTTTAAAACTTGTACTTATACTAAAGATATTTGAAGTATTTTTAAACTAGCTATGTTTTTCAAGTTTTTTATTTATATGTTTGCATTAGATTTAAATTTTTAAAATTAATTATTTGAAAAAAAAAATTAGTTGCACTATTTTATCAATACTGCATTATATGGTAATGCATTTAGATGTGGTATATATCTGTTAAACAGTGCAATTTTCTCAACTCACTTAGGGACTAAATGGTCAATTAAACATGAGGTCAAGGAAAAAGGATGAACATTTCAAGGCTGCAGGAGGAACATTTCTCACTGTGAAAAGATTCTATCGATCTACAAATGGTCAACATGTTTTATCTAAAGTTCATCTGCAATTTCTTCAAATGGAGCCATAGTCAGAATAAGGTAAGAAATATTCTTATACTTCACAGCATTTATTTCTTTGTAAAGTGATGAGTTGTATGTTGTATGTGCATTGTTGCTGTATTTGTTTTGTATATAATGATGTCAGTAATTACTTCACAAACACATAGCAACTTCATACACAACTTGTAAGATCATCTGTCTAGTTAAAGAAATTTGTATTGTATTTGTTTTAATAGTGTCTAGTTATGAATGTAAACTGAATTTTCATTTGTTAAACTTAGTGATATACCATTTTAATTTCAGTTAAAATATGTAGATGTTCCTATTAATTTTTGCAGAAAAACTGAATTGCTCTGAAATAATTCAAACTGTACAAATGTAAATATATTTCAACAAATAATAGAATTGGATTCTTTGTCATTTGGATTAATTCAATAGTAATGTATTCTAAATATGGAATTCAAACACTTGTGATTATGTGCAATATAATGACATATTAAGTTGACTTGAAGTTAACACATTCAATGAACAATCAGTATAAACCTTTCCACCAAAGGAAATGATGCATCTATTTATTGGCTCCAGATATTCAACTGATGTACATTCGCAAAACAAATTAAAAAAAAAAAGATTTAATTCATTACATGTATATAATTGTGCAGGAACATTTGGCATTGTCATTTGTATCAAACTCATCTCTCATTCATTGAGACTCTGCACTTAATGTGGTGATCAAAATGTATTTGCAATTCCCAGTGAAATCATTCTTTGAGTGCTTAAAAAAGAAATTCATATGGATGTATAACTGTGTGAGGTTTTGTAACAACTTTATTGAATTGTAATGAGGATATCTACAAACGTTTGTGTACAAATGTGTGATAATAAGCAGGTCTTTGACCTCTGCACTTAATGTGGTGATCAAAATGTATTTGCGATTCCCAGTGAAATCATTCTTTGAGTGCTTAAAAAAGAAATTCATACGGATGTATGACTGTGTTAGACGTTCTCATTTATATTCCGATTGAACGTTTGTAACAATAATTAAGTCACACTCAAGGAACATATGAACGTGTCCATCAAAGGAAATATCGCAGCTCGTGATGCAACGCACACTAATCAACATTTGCACTTGCAGACCAACTAAATAGTTGCGGAGAAAACACATTTAATTGATGACTTTACTATGTTTAGATTAGGACTTTTCAAAGGCGAAGACTGGACTCTTTAGCCATCTTCGTGTTCATAGGAATGATTAACGGAGGACTTTTAAAAGCGAAGACTGGACTCCTTAGCCATCTTCGTGTTTATAGGAATGATTAACGGAGGAATTTTAAAAGCGAAGACTGGACTCCTTAGCCATCTTCGTGTTTATAGGAATGATTAACGGAGGAATTTTAAAAGCGAAGACTGGACTCCTTAGCCATCTTCGTGTTCATAGAAATGATTAATGGAGGAATTTTAAAAGTGAAGACTGGGCTCTTCAGCCATCTTCATGTTTAAAGGATGTAGTTGAGGATTTTTTTTCAAAGAAGATCGGTCTCCATGACCATCTTCGTACTTATAGGAAAGGATATTGTATTAATTTGTTTAAAAATTGAGGATTTTTAGCTGAGGACTAGGTGTAGTAATATAGTCATCAATTGAATTGTTGATCCAAGACTAAATTGTTGGTTATGTCTGTGCATTTGTAGACAACCCAGCAGTGCACATCCTTTTTCTTGTTTTGCTTTTTTTCACGTGCTACAATGCCTTGGACAAAGCATCATCATAACTTGGAATGTTAAGAGGCATTCAAAACAAATCATAGAAGAATGAGTTTGTAAAATAACCGCTTATTTCGGTTCAGTTGAATAATAGTTGGGACATAATTAGTTGAGTGCAAGCTTTGAGGCTGATTCAACCCATTCAACATTAGTTGAGTGCGAAGTTTGTGAGGCTGATTCAGCCCTCAAACCGGATGCTTGTAGACCACCTTCCAGAGATCTAACACGACGCCATCGTAAAAATTCGTTGCAGTCAGTTTATCACGATGAAGCTGTAGGTCAACAAGCTCAAAACAGGATTCAGCCAAAAAAGCGAGCCTGAAACTTTTTATTGAGCTCAAGCTATTCAACTGATGCACGTTTGCAAAACAAGGGTTAAAAAAAAAAGGATGCAAATATAAGCCATCAGATATATGATGATTGTGCAGGAACAGTTGGGATTGTCGTTTGTGTCACGCTCATCTCTTATCCATTGAGACACTGTGAAGTGATGTAACCAGTGAGGTTTTGTAACAACTTTATTGAATTGTAATGAGGATATCTACAAACGTTTGTGTACAAATGTGTGATAATAAGCAGGTCTTTGACCTCTGCACTTAATGTGGTGATCAAAATGTATTTGCGATTCCCAGTGAAATCATTCTTTGAGTGCTTAAAAAAGAAATTCATACGGATGTATGACTGTGTTAGACGTTCTCATTTATATTCCGATTGAACGTTTGTAACAATAATTAAGTCACACTCAAGGAACATATGAACGTGTCCATCAAAGGAAATATCGCCGCTCGTGATGCAACGCACACTAATCAACATTTGCACTTGCAGACCAACTAAATAGTTGCGGAGAAAACACATTTAATTGATGACTTTACTATGTTTAGATTAGGACTTTTCAAAGGCGAAGACTGGACTCTTTAGCCATCTTCGTGTTCATAGGAATGATTAACGGAGGACTTTTAAAAGCGAAGACTGGACTCCTTAGCCATCTTCGTGTTTATAGGAATGATTAACGGAGGAATTTTAAAAGCGAAGACTGGACTCCTTAGCCATCTTCGTGTTTATAGGAATGATTAACGGAGGAATTTTAAAAGCGAAGACTGGACTCCTTAGCCATCTTCGTGTTCATAGAAATGATTAATGGAGGAATTTTAAAAGTGAAGACTGGGCTCTTCAGCCATCTTCATGTTTAAAGGATGTAGTTGAGGATTTTTTTTCAAAGAAGATCGGTCTCCATGACCATCTTCGTACTTATAGGAAAGGATATTGTATTAATTTGTTTAAAAATTGAGGATTTTTAGCTGAGGACTAGGTGTAGTAATATAGTCATCAATTGAATTGTTGATCCAAGACTAAATTGTTGGTTATGTCTGTGCATTTGTAGACAACCCAGCAGTGCACATCCTTTTTCTTGTTTTGCTTTTTTTCACGTGCTACAATGCCTTGGACAAAGCATCATCATAACTTGGAATGTTAAGAGGCATTCAAAACAAATCATAGAAGAATGAGTTTGTAAAATAACCGCTTATTTCGGTTCAGTTGAATAATAGTTGGGACATAATTAGTTGAGTGCAAGCTTTGAGGCTGATTCAACCCATTCAACATTAGTTGAGTGCGAAGTTTGTGAGGCTGATTCAGCCCTCAAACCGGATGCTTGTAGACCACCTTCCAGAGATCTAACACGACGCCATCGTAAAAATTCGTTGCAGTCAGTTTATCACGATGAAGCTGTAGGTCAACAAGCTCAAAACAGGATTCAGCCAAAAAAGCGAGCCTGAAACTTTTTATTGAGCTCAAGCTATTCAACTGATGCACGTTTGCAAAACAAGGGTTAAAAAAAAAAGGATGCAAATATAAGCCATCAGATATATGATGAATTGTGCAGGAACAGTTGGGATTGTCGTTTGTGTCACGCTCATCTCTTATCCATTGAGACACTGTGAAGTGATGTAACCAGTGAGGTTTTGTAACAACTTTATTGAATTGTAATGAGGATATCTACAAACGTTTGTGTACAAATGTGTGATAATTAGCAGGTCTTTGACCTCTGCACTTAATGTGGTGATCAAAATGTATTTGCGATTCCCAGTGAAATCATTCTTTGAGTGCTTAAAAAAGAAATTCATACGGATGTATGACTGTGTTAGACGTTCTCATTTATATTCCGATTGAACGTTTGTAACAATAATTAAGTCACACTCAAGGAACATATGAACGTGTCCATCAAAGGAAATATCGCCGCTCGTGATGCAACGCACACTAATCAACATTTGCACTTGCAGACCAACTAAATAGTTGCGGAGAAAACACATTTAATTGATGACTTTACTATGTTTAGATTAGGACTTTTCAAAGGCGAAGACTGGACTCTTTAGCCATCTTCGTGTTCATAGGAATGATTAACGGAGGACTTTTAAAAGCGAAGACTGGACTCCTTAGCCATCTTCGTGTTTATAGGAATGATTAACGGAGGAATTTTAAAAGCGAAGACTGGACTCCTTAGCCATCTTCGTGTTCATAGAAATGATTAATGGAGGAATTTTAAAAGTGAAGACTGGGCTCTTCAGCCATCTTCATGTTTAAAGGATGTAGTTGAGGATTTTTTTTCAAAGAAGATCGGTCTCCATGACCATCTTCGTACTTATAGGAAAGGATATTGTATTAATTTGTTTAAAAATTGAGGATTTTTAGCTGAGGACTAGGTGTAGTAATATAGTCATCAATTGAATTGTTGATCCAAGACTAAATTGTTGGTTATGTCTGTGCATTTGTAGACAACCCAGCAGTGCACATCCTTTTTCTTGTTTTGCTTTTTTTCACGTGCTACAATGCCTTGGACAAAGCATCATCATAACTTGGAATGTTAAGAGGCATTCAAAACAAATCATAGAAGAATGAGTTTGTAAAATAACCGCTTATTTCGGTTCAGTTGAATAATAGTTGGGACATAATTAGTTGAGTGCAAGCTTTGAGGCTGATTCAACCCATTCAACATTAGTTGAGTGCGAAGTTTGTGAGGCTGATTCAGCCCTCAAACCGGATGCTTGTAGACCACCTTCCAGAGATCTAACACGACGCCATCGTAAAAATTCGTTGCAGTCAGTTTATCACGATGAAGCTGTAGGTCAACAAGCTCAAAACAGGATTCAGCCAAAAAAGCGAGCCTGAAACTTTTTATTGAGCTCAAGCTATTCAACTGATGCACGTTTGCAAAACAAGGGTTAAAAAAAAAAGGATGCAAATATAAGCCATCAGATATATGATGAATTGTGCAGGAACAGTTGGGATTGTCGTTTGTGTCACGCTCATCTCTTATCCATTGAGACACTGTGAAGTGATGTAACCAGTGAGGTTTTGTAACAACTTTATTGAATTGTAATGAGGATATCTACAAACGTTTGTGTACAAATGTGTGATAATTAGCAGGTCTTTGACCTCTGCACTTAATGTGGTGATCAAAATGTATTTGCGATTCCCAGTGAAATCATTCTTTGAGTGCTTAAAAAAGAAATTCATACGGATGTATGACTGTGTTAGACGTTCTCATTTATATTCCGATTGAACGTTTGTAACAATAATTAAGTCACACTCAAGGAACATATGAACGTGTCCATCAAAGGAAATATCGCCGCTCGTGATGCAACGCACACTAATCAACATTTGCACTTGCAGACCAACTAAATAGTTGCGGAGAAAACACATTTAATTGATGACTTTACTATGTTTAGATTAGGACTTTTCAAAGGCGAAGACTGGACTCTTTAGCCATCTTCGTGTTCATAGGAATGATTAACGGAGGACTTTTAAAAGCGAAGACTGGACTCCTTAGCCATCTTCGTGTTTATAGGAATGATTAACGGAGGAATTTTAAAAGCGAAGACTGGACTCCTTAGCCATCTTCGTGTTTATAGGAATGATTAACGGAGGAATTTTAAAAGCGAAGACTGGACTCCTTAGCCATCTTCGTGTTCATAGAAATGATTAATGGAGGAATTTTAAAAGTGAAGACTGGGCTCTTCAGCCATCTTCATGTTTAAAGGATGTAGTTGAGGATTTTTTTTCAAAGAAGATCGGTCTCCATGACCATCTTTGTACTTATAGGAAAGGATATTGTATTAATTTGTTTAAAAATTGAGGATTTTTAGCTGAGGACTAGGTGTAGTAATATAGTCATCAATTGAATTGTTGATCCAAGACTAAATTGTTGGTTATGTCTGTGCATTTGTAGACAACCCAGCAGTGCACATCCTTTTTCTTGTTTTGCTTTTTTTCACGTGCTACAATGCCTTGGACAAAGCATCATCATAACTTGGAATGTTAAGAGGCATTCAAAACAAATCATAGAAGAATGAGTTTGTAAAATAACCGCTTATTTCGGTTCAGTTGAATAATAGTTGGGACATAATTAGTTGAGTGCAAGCTTTGAGGCTGATTCAACCCATTCAACATTAGTTGAGTGCGAAGTTTGTGAGGCTGATTCAGCCCTCAAACCGGATGCTTGTAGACCACCTTCCAGAGATCTAACACGACGCCATCGTAAAAATTCGTTGCAGTCAGTTTATCACGATGAAGCTGTAGGTCAACAAGCTCAAAACAGGATTCAGCCAAAAAAGCGAGCCTGAAACTTTTTATTGAGCTCAAGCTATTCAACTGATGCACGTTTGCAAAACAAGGGTTAAAAAAAAAAGGATGCAAATATAAGCCATCAGATATATGATGATTGTGCAGGAACAGTTGGGATTGTCGTTTGTGTCACGCTCATCTCTTATCCATTGAGACACTGTGAAGTGATGTAACCAGTGAGGTTTTGTAACAACTTTATTGAATTGTAATGAGGATATCTACAAACGTTTGTGTACAAATGTGTGATAATAAGCAGGTCTTTGACCTCTGCACTTAATGTGGTGATCAAAATGTATTTGCGATTCCCAGTGAAATCATTCTTTGAGTGCTTAAAAAAGAAATTCATACGGATGTATGACTGTGTTAGACGTTCTCATTTATATTCCGATTGAACGTTTGTAACAATAATTAAGTCACACTCAAGGAACATATGAACGTGTCCATCAAAGGAAATATCGCAGCTCGTGATGCAACGCACACTAATCAACATTTGCACTTGCAGACCAACTAAATAGTTGCGGAGAAAACACATTTAATTGATGACTTTACTATGTTTAGATTAGGACTTTTCAAAGGCGAAGACTGGACTCTTTAGCCATCTTCGTGTTCATAGGAATGATTAACGGAGGACTTTTAAAAGCGAAGACTGGACTCCTTAGCCATCTTCGTGTTTATAGGAATGATTAACGGAGGAATTTTAAAAGCGAAGACTGGACTCCTTAGCCATCTTCGTGTTTATAGGAATGATTAACGGAGGAATTTTAAAAGCGAAGACTGGACTCCTTAGCCATCTTCGTGTTCATAGAAATGATTAATGGAGGAATTTTAAAAGTGAAGACTGGGCTCTTCAGCCATCTTCATGTTTAAAGGATGTAGTTGAGGATTTTTTTTCAAAGAAGATCGGTCTCCATGACCATCTTCGTACTTATAGGAAAGGATATTGTATTAATTTGTTTAAAAATTGAGGATTTTTAGCTGAGGACTAGGTGTAGTAATATAGTCATCAATTGAATTGTTGATCCAAGACTAAATTGTTGGTTATGTCTGTGCATTTGTAGACAACCCAGCAGTGCACATCCTTTTTCTTGTTTTGCTTTTTTTCACGTGCTACAATGCCTTGGACAAAGCATCATCATAACTTGGAATGTTAAGAGGCATTCAAAACAAATCATAGAAGAATGAGTTTGTAAAATAACCGCTTATTTCGGTTCAGTTGAATAATAGTTGGGACATAATTAGTTGAGTGCAAGCTTTGAGGCTGATTCAACCCATTCAACATTAGTTGAGTGCGAAGTTTGTGAGGCTGATTCAGCCCTCAAACCGGATGCTTGTAGACCACCTTCCAGAGATCTAACACGACGCCATCGTAAAAATTCGTTGCAGTCAGTTTATCACGATGAAGCTGTAGGTCAACAAGCTCAAAACAGGATTCAGCCAAAAAAGCGAGCCTGAAACTTTTTATTGAGCTCAAGCTATTCAACTGATGCACGTTTGCAAAACAAGGGTTAAAAAAAAAAGGATGCAAATATAAGCCATCAGATATATGATGATTGTGCAGGAACAGTTGGGATTGTCGTTTGTGTCACGCTCATCTCTTATCCATTGAGACACTGTGAAGTGATGTAACCAGTGAGGTTTTGTAACAACTTTATTGAATTGTAATGAGGATATCTACAAACGTTTGTGTACAAATGTGTGATAATAAGCAGGTCTTTGACCTCTGCACTTAATGTGGTGATCAAAATGTATTTGCGATTCCCAGTGAAATCATTCTTTGAGTGCTTAAAAAAGAAATTCATACGGATGTATGACTGTGTTAGACGTTCTCATTTATATTCCGATTGAACGTTTGTAACAATAATTAAGTCACACTCAAGGAACATATGAACGTGTCCATCAAAGGAAATATCGCAGCTCGTGATGCAACGCACACTAATCAACATTTGCACTTGCAGACCAACTAAATAGTTGCGGAGAAAACACATTTAATTGATGACTTTACTATGTTTAGATTAGGACTTTTCAAAGGCGAAGACTGGACTCTTTAGCCATCTTCGTGTTCATAGGAATGATTAACGGAGGACTTTTAAAAGCGAAGACTGGACTCCTTAGCCATCTTCGTGTTTATAGGAATGATTAACGGAGGAATTTTAAAAGCGAAGACTGGACTCCTTAGCCATCTTCGTGTTTATAGGAATGATTAACGGAGGAATTTTAAAAGCGAAGACTGGACTCCTTAGCCATCTTCGTGTTCATAGAAATGATTAATGGAGGAATTTTAAAAGTGAAGACTGGGCTCTTCAGCCATCTTCATGTTTAAAGGATGTAGTTGAGGATTTTTTTTCAAAGAAGATCGGTCTCCATGACCATCTTCGTACTTATAGGAAAGGATATTGTATTAATTTGTTTAAAAATTGAGGATTTTTAGCTGAGGACTAGGTGTAGTAATATAGTCATCAATTGAATTGTTGATCCAAGACTAAATTGTTGGTTATGTCTGTGCATTTGTAGACAACCCAGCAGTGCACATCCTTTTTCTTGTTTTGCTTTTTTTCACGTGCTACAATGCCTTGGACAAAGCATCATCATAACTTGGAATGTTAAGAGGCATTCAAAACAAATCATAGAAGAATGAGTTTGTAAAATAACCGCTTATTTCGGTTCAGTTGAATAATAGTTGGGACATAATTAGTTGAGTGCAAGCTTTGAGGCTGATTCAACCCATTCAACATTAGTTGAGTGCGAAGTTTGTGAGGCTGATTCAGCCCTCAAACCGGATGCTTGTAGACCACCTTCCAGAGATCTAACACGACGCCATCGTAAAAATTCGTTGCAGTCAGTTTATCACGATGAAGCTGTAGGTCAACAAGCTCAAAACAGGATTCAGCCAAAAAAGCGAGCCTGAAACTTTTTATTGAGCTCAAGCTATTCAACTGATGCACGTTTGCAAAACAAGGGTTAAAAAAAAAAGGATGCAAATATAAGCCATCAGATATATGATGAATTGTGCAGGAACAGTTGGGATTGTCGTTTGTGTCACGCTCATCTCTTATCCATTGAGACACTGTGAAGTGATGTAACCAGTGAGGTTTTGTAACAACTTTATTGAATTGTAATGAGGATATCTACAAACGTTTGTGTACATATGTGTGATAATTAGCAGGTCTTTGACCTCTGCACTTAATGTGGTGATCAAAATGTATTTGCGATTCCCAGTGAAATCATTCTTTGAGTGCTTAAAAAAGAAATTCATACGGATGTATGACTGTGTTAGACGTTCTCATTTATATTCCGATTGAACGTTTGTAACAATAATTAAGTCACACTCAAGGAACATATGAACGTGTCCATCAAAGGAAATATCGCAGCTCGTGATGCAACGCACACTAATCAACATTTGCACTTGCAGACCAACTAAATAGTTGCGGAGAAAACACATTTAATTGATGACTTTACTATGTTTAGATTAGGACTTTTCAAAGGCGAAGACTGGACTCTTTAGCCATCTTCGTGTTCATAGGAATGATTAACGGAGGACTTTTAAAAGCGAAGACTGGACTCCTTAGCCATCTTCGTGTTTATAGGAATGATTAACGGAGGAATTTTAAAAGCGAAGACTGGACTCCTTAGCCATCTTCGTGTTTATAGGAATGATTAACGGAGGAATTTTAAAAGCGAAGACTGGACTCCTTAGCCATCTTCGTGTTCATAGAAATGATTAATGGAGGAATTTTAAAAGTGAAGACTGGGCTCTTCAGCCATCTTCATGTTTAAAGGATGTAGTTGAGGATTTTTTTTCAAAGAAGATCGGTCTCCATGACCATCTTCGTACTTATAGGAAAGGATATTGTATTAATTTGTTTAAAAATTGAGGATTTTTAGCTGAGGACTAGGTGTAGTAATATAGTCATCAATTGAATTGTTGATCCAAGACTAAATTGTTGGTTATGTCTGTGCATTTGTAGACAACCCAGCAGTGCACATCCTTTTTCTTGTTTTGCTTTTTTTCACGTGCTACAATGCCTTGGACAAAGCATCATCATAACTTGGAATGTTAAGAGGCATTCAAAACAAATCATAGAAGAATGAGTTTGTAAAATAACCGCTTATTTCGGTTCAGTTGAATAATAGTTGGGACATAATTAGTTGAGTGCAAGCTTTGAGGCTGATTCAACCCATTCAACATTAGTTGAGTGCGAAGTTTGTGAGGCTGATTCAGCCCTCAAACCGGATGCTTGTAGACCACCTTCCAGAGATCTAACACGACGCCATCGTAAAAATTCGTTGCAGTCAGTTTATCACGATGAAGCTGTAGGTCAACAAGCTCAAAACAGGATTCAGCCAAAAAAGCGAGCCTGAAACTTTTTATTGAGCTCAAGCTATTCAACTGATGCACGTTTGCAAAACAAGGGTTAAAAAAAAAGGATGCAAATATAAGCCATCAGATATATGATGATTGTGCAGGAACAGTTGGGATTGTCGTTTGTGTCACGCTCATCTCTTATCCATTGAGACACTGTGAAGTGATGTAACCAGTGAGGTTTTGTAACAGCTTTATTGAATTGTAATGAGGATATCTACAAACGTTTGTGTACAAATGTGTGATAATTAGCAGGTCTTTGACCTCTGCACTTAATGTGGTGATCAAAATGTATTTGCGATTCCCAGTGAAATCATTCTTTGAGTGCTTAAAAAAGAAATTCATACGGATGTATGACTGTGTTAGACGTTCTCATTTATATTCCGATTGAACGTTTGTAACAATAATTAAGTCACACTCAAGGAACATATGAACGTGTCCATCGAAGGAAATATCGCAGCTCGTGATGCAACGCACACTAATCAACATTTGCACTTGCAGACCAACTAAATAGTTGCGGAGAAAACACATTTAATTGATGACTTTACTATGTTTAGATTAGGACTTTTCAAAGGCGAAGACTGGACTCTTTAGCCATCTTCGTGTTCATAGGAATGATTAACGGAGGACTTTTAAAAGCGAAGACTGGACTCCTTAGCCATCTTCGTGTTTATAGGAATGATTAACGGAGGAATTTTAAAAGCGAAGACTGGACTCCTTAGCCATCTTCGTGTTTATAGGAATGATTAACGGAGGAATTTTAAAAGCGAAGACTGGACTCCTTAGCCATCTTCGTGTTCATAGAAATGATTAATGGAGGAATTTTAAAAGTGAAGACTGGGCTCTTCAGCCATCTTCATGGTTAAAGGATGTAGTTGAGGATTTTTTTTCAAAGAAGATCGGTCTCCATGACCATCTTCGTACTTATAGGAAAGGATATTGTATTAATTTGTTTAAAAATTGAGGATTTTTAGCTGAGGACTAGGTGTAGTAATATAGTCATCAATTGAATTGTTGATCCAAGACTAAATTGTTGGTTATGTCTGTGCATTTGTAGACAACCCAGCAGTGCACATCCTTTTTCTTGTTTTGCTTTTTTTCACGTGCTACAATGCCTTGGACAAAGCATCATCATAACTTGGAATGTTAAGAGGCATTCAAAACAAATCATAGAAGAATGAGTTTGTAAAATAACCGCTTATTTCGGTTCAGTTGAATAATAGTTGGGACATAATTAGTTGAGTGCAAGCTTTGAGGCTGATTCAACCCATTCAACATTAGTTGAGTGCGAAGTTTGTGAGGCTGATTCAGCCCTCAAACCGGATGCTTGTAGACCACCTTCCAGAGATCTAACACGACGCCATCGTAAAAATTCGTTGCAGTCAGTTTATCACGATGAAGCTGTAGGTCAACAAGCTCAAAACAGGATTCAGCCAAAAAAGCGAGCCTGAAACTTTTTATTGAGCTCAAGCTATTCAACTGATGCACGTTTGCAAAACAAGGGTTAAAAAAAAAAGGATGCAAATATAAGCCATCAGATATATGATGAATTGTGCAGGAACAGTTGGGATTGTCGTTTGTGTCACGCTCATCTCTTATCCATTGAGACACTGTGAAGTGATGTAACCAGTGAGGTTTTGTAACAACTTTATTGAATTGTAATGAGGATATCTACAAACGTTTGTGTACAAATGTGTGATAATTAGCAGGTCTTTGACCTCTGCACTTAATGTGGTGATCAAAATGTATTTGCGATTCCCAGTGAAATCATTCTTTGAGTGCTTAAAAAAGAAATTCATACGGATGTATGACTGTGTTAGACGTTCTCATTTATATTCCGATTGAACGTTTGTAACAATAATTAAGTCACACTCAAGGAACATATGAACGTGTCCATCAAAGGAAATATCGCCGCTCGTGATGCAACGCACACTAATCAACATTTGCACTTGCAGACCAACTAAATAGTTGCGGAGAAAACACATTTAATTGATGACTTTACTATGTTTAGATTAGGACTTTTCAAAGGCGAAGACTGGACTCTTTAGCCATCTTCGTGTTCATAGGAATGATTAACGGAGGACTTTTAAAAGCGAAGACTGGACTCCTTAGCCATCTTCGTGTTTATAGGAATGATTAACGGAGGAATTTTAAAAGCGAAGACTGGACTCCTTAGCCATCTTCGTGTTCATAGAAATGATTAATGGAGGAATTTTAAAAGTGAAGACTGGGCTCTTCAGCCATCTTCATGTTTAAAGGATGTAGTTGAGGATTTTTTTTCAAAGAAGATCGGTCTCCATGACCATCTTCGTACTTATAGGAAAGGATATTGTATTAATTTGTTTAAAAATTGAGGATTTTTAGCTGAGGACTAGGTGTAGTAATATAGTCATCAATTGAATTGTTGATCCAAGACTAAATTGTTGGTTATGTCTGTGCATTTGTAGACAACCCAGCAGTGCACATCCTTTTTCTTGTTTTGCTTTTTTTCACGTGCTACAATGCCTTGGACAAAGCATCATCATAACTTGGAATGTTAAGAGGCATTCAAAACAAATCATAGAAGAATGAGTTTGTAAAATAACCGCTTATTTCGGTTCAGTTGAATAATAGTTGGGACATAATTAGTTGAGTGCAAGCTTTGAGGCTGATTCAACCCATTCAACATTAGTTGAGTGCGAAGTTTGTGAGGCTGATTCAGCCCTCAAACCGGATGCTTGTAGACCACCTTCCAGAGATCTAACACGACGCCATCGTAAAAATTCGTTGCAGTCAGTTTATCACGATGAAGCTGTAGGTCAACAAGCTCAAAACAGGATTCAGCCAAAAAAGCGAGCCTGAAACTTTTTATTGAGCTCAAGCTATTCAACTGATGCACGTTTGCAAAACAAGGGTTAAAAAAAAAAGGATGCAAATATAAGCCATCAGATATATGATGATTGTGCAGGAACAGTTGGGATTGTCGTTTGTGTCACGCTCATCTCTTATCCATTGAGACACTGTGAAGTGATGTAACCAGTGAGGTTTTGTAACAGCTTTATTGAATTGTAATGAGGATATCTACAAACGTTTGTGTACAAATGTGTGATAATTAGCAGGTCTTTGACCTCTGCACTTAATGTGGTGATCAAAATGTATTTGCGATTCCCAGTGAAATCATTCTTTGAGTGCTTAAAAAAGAAATTCATACGGATGTATGACTGTGTTAGACGTTCTCATTTATATTCCGATTGAACGTTTGTAACAATAATTAAGTCACACTCAAGGAACATATGAACGTGTCCATCGAAGGAAATATCGCAGCTCGTGATGCAACGCACACTAATCAACATTTGCACTTGCAGACCAACTAAATAGTTGCGGAGAAAACACATTTAATTGATGACTTTACTATGTTTAGATTAGGACTTTTCAAAGGCGAAGACTGGACTCTTTAGCCATCTTCGTGTTCATAGGAATGATTAACGGAGGACTTTTAAAAGCGAAGACTGGACTCCTTAGCCATCTTCGTGTTTATAGGAATGATTAACGGAGGAATTTTAAAAGCGAAGACTGGACTCCTTAGCCATCTTCGTGTTTATAGGAATGATTAACGGAGGAATTTTAAAAGCGAAGACTGGACTCCTTAGCCATCTTCGTGTTCATAGAAATGATTAATGGAGGAATTTTAAAAGTGAAGACTGGGCTCTTCAGCCATCTTCATGGTTAAAGGATGTAGTTGAGGATTTTTTTTCAAAGAAGATCGGTCTCCATGACCATCTTCGTACTTATAGGAAAGGATATTGTATTAATTTGTTTAAAAATTGAGGATTTTTAGCTGAGGACTAGGTGTAGTAATATAGTCATCAATTGAATTGTTGATCCAAGACTAAATTGTTGGTTATGTCTGTGCATTTGTAGACAACCCAGCAGTGCACATCCTTTTTCTTGTTTTGCTTTTTTTCACGTGCTACAATGCCTTGGACAAAGCATCATCATAACTTGGAATGTTAAGAGGCATTCAAAACAAATCATAGAAGAATGAGTTTGTAAAATAACCGCTTATTTCGGTTCAGTTGAATAATAGTTGGGACATAATTAGTTGAGTGCAAGCTTTGAGGCTGATTCAACCCATTCAACATTAGTTGAGTGCGAAGTTTGTGAGGCTGATTCAGCCCTCAAACCGGATGCTTGTAGACCACCTTCCAGAGATCTAACACGACGCCATCGTAAAAATTCGTTGCAGTCAGTTTATCACGATGAAGCTGTAGGTCAACAAGCTCAAAACAGGATTCAGCCAAAAAAGCGAGCCTGAAACTTTTTATTGAGCTCAAGCTATTCAACTGATGCACGTTTGCAAAACAAGGGTTAAAAAAAAAAGGATGCAAATATAAGCCATCAGATATATGATGAATTGTGCAGGAACAGTTGGGATTGTCGTTTGTGTCACGCTCATCTCTTATCCATTGAGACACTGTGAAGTGATGTAACCAGTGAGGTTTTGTAACAACTTTATTGAATTGTAATGAGGATATCTACAAACGTTTGTGTACAAATGTGTGATAATTAGCAGGTCTTTGACCTCTGCACTTAATGTGGTGATCAAAATGTATTTGCGATTCCCAGTGAAATCATTCTTTGAGTGCTTAAAAAAGAAATTCATACGGATGTATGACTGTGTTAGACGTTCTCATTTATATTCCGATTGAACGTTTGTAACAATAATTAAGTCACACTCAAGGAACATATGAACGTGTCCATCAAAGGAAATATCGCCGCTCGTGATGCAACGCACACTAATCAACATTTGCACTTGCAGACCAACTAAATAGTTGCGGAGAAAACACATTTAATTGATGACTTTACTATGTTTAGATTAGGACTTTTCAAAGGCGAAGACTGGACTCTTTAGCCATCTTCGTGTTCATAGGAATGATTAACGGAGGACTTTTAAAAGCGAAGACTGGACTCCTTAGCCATCTTCGTGTTTATAGGAATGATTAACGGAGGAATTTTAAAAGCGAAGACTGGACTCCTTAGCCATCTTCGTGTTCATAGAAATGATTAATGGAGGAATTTTAAAAGTGAAGACTGGGCTCTTCAGCCATCTTCATGTTTAAAGGATGTAGTTGAGGATTTTTTTTCAAAGAAGATCGGTCTCCATGACCATCTTCGTACTTATAGGAAAGGATATTGTATTAATTTGTTTAAAAATTGAGGATTTTTAGCTGAGGACTAGGTGTAGTAATATAGTCATCAATTGAATTGTTGATCCAAGACTAAATTGTTGGTTATGTCTGTGCATTTGTAGACAACCCAGCAGTGCACATCCTTTTTCTTGTTTTGCTTTTTTTCACGTGCTACAATGCCTTGGACAAAGCATCATCATAACTTGGAATGTTAAGAGGCATTCAAAACAAATCATAGAAGAATGAGTTTGTAAAATAACCGCTTATTTCGGTTCAGTTGAATAATAGTTGGGACATAATTAGTTGAGTGCAAGCTTTGAGGCTGATTCAACCCATTCAACATTAGTTGAGTGCGAAGTTTGTGAGGCTGATTCAGCCCTCAAACCGGATGCTTGTAGACCACCTTCCAGAGATCTAACACGACGCCATCGTAAAAATTCGTTGCAGTCAGTTTATCACGATGAAGCTGTAGGTCAACAAGCTCAAAACAGGATTCAGCCAAAAAAGCGAGCCTGAAACTTTTTATTGAGCTCAAGCTATTCAACTGATGCACGTTTGCAAAACAAGGGTTAAAAAAAAAAGGATGCAAATATAAGCCATCAGATATATGATGAATTGTGCAGGAACAGTTGGGATTGTCGTTTGTGTCACGCTCATCTCTTATCCATTGAGACACTGTGAAGTGATGTAACCAGTGAGGTTTTGTAACAACTTTATTGAATTGTAATGAGGATATCTACAAACGTTTGTGTACAAATGTGTGATAATTAGCAGGTCTTTGACCTCTGCACTTAATGTGGTGATCAAAATGTATTTGCGATTCCCAGTGAAATCATTCTTTGAGTGCTTAAAAAAGAAATTCATACGGATGTATGACTGTGTTAGACGTTCTCATTTATATTCCGATTGAACGTTTGTAACAATAATTAAGTCACACTCAAGGAACATATGAACGTGTCCATCAAAGGAAATATCGCCGCTCGTGATGCAACGCACACTAATCAACATTTGCACTTGCAGACCAACTAAATAGTTGCGGAGAAAACACATTTAATTGATGACTTTACTATGTTTAGATTAGGACTTTTCAAAGGCGAAGACTGGACTCTTTAGCCATCTTCGTGTTCATAGGAATGATTAACGGAGGACTTTTAAAAGCGAAGACTGGACTCCTTAGCCATCTTCGTGTTTATAGGAATGATTAACGGAGGAATTTTAAAAGCGAAGACTGGACTCCTTAGCCATCTTCGTGTTTATAGGAATGATTAACGGAGGAATTTTAAAAGCGAAGACTGGACTCCTTAGCCATCTTCGTGTTCATAGAAATGATTAATGGAGGAATTTTAAAAGTGAAGACTGGCCTCTTCAGCCATCTTCATGGTTAAAGGATGTAGTTGAGGATTTTTTTTCAAAGAAGATCGGTCTCCATGACCATCTTCGTACTTATAGGAAAGGATATTGTATTAATTTGTTTAAAAATTGAGGATTTTTAGCTGAGGACTAGGTGTAGTAATATAGTCATCAATTGAATTGTTGATCCAAGACTAAATTGTTGGTTATGTCTGTGCATTTGTAGACAACCCAGCAGTGCACATCCTTTTTCTTGTTTTGCTTTTTTTCACGTGCTACAATGCCTTGGACAAAGCATCATCATAACTTGGAATGTTAAGAGGCATTCAAAACAAATCATAGAAGAATGAGTTTGTAAAATAACCGCTTATTTCGGTTCAGTTGAATAATAGTTGGGACATAATTAGTTGAGTGCAAGCTTTGAGGCTGATTCAACCCATTCAACATTAGTTGAGTGCGAAGTTTGTGAGGCTGATTCAGCCCTCAAACCGGATGCTTGTAGACCACCTTCCAGAGATCTAACACGACGCCATCGTAAAAATTCGTTGCAGTCAGTTTATCACGATGAAGCTGTAGGTCAACAAGCTCAAAACAGGATTCAGCCAAAAAAGCGAGCCTGAAACTTTTTATTGAGCTCAAGCTATTCAACTGATGCACGTTTGCAAAACAAGGGTTAAAAAAAAAAGGATGCAAATATAAGCCATCAGATATATGATGAATTGTGCAGGAACAGTTGGGATTGTCGTTTGTGTCACGCTCATCTCTTATCCATTGAGACACTGTGAAGTGATGTAACCAGTGAGGTTTTGTAACAACTTTATTGAATTGTAATGAGGATATCTACAAACGTTTGTGTACAAATGTGTGATAATTAGCAGGTCTTTGACCTCTGCACTTAATGTGGTGATCAAAATGTATTTGCGATTCCCAGTGAAATCATTCTTTGAGTGCTTAAAAAAGAAATTCATACGGATGTATGACTGTGTTAGACGTTCTCATTTTTATTCCGATTGAACGTTTGTAACAATAATTAAGTCACACTCAAGGAACATATGAACGTGTCCATCAAAGGAAATATCGCCGCTCGTGATGCAACGCACACTAATCAACATTTGCACTTGCAGACCAACTAAATAGTTGCGGAGAAAACACATTTAATTGATGACTTTACTATGTTTAGATTAGGACTTTTCAAAGGCGAAGACTGGACTCTTTAGCCATCTTCGTGTTCATAGGAATGATTAACGGAGGACTTTTAAAAGCGAAGACTGGACTCCTTAGCCATCTTCGTGTTTATAGGAATGATTAACGGAGGAATTTTAAAAGCGAAGACTGGACTCCTTAGCCATCTTCGTGTTCATAGAAATGATTAATGGAGGAATTTTAAAAGTGAAGACTGGGCTCTTCAGCCATCTTCATGTTTAAAGGATGTAGTTGAGGATTTTTTTTCAAAGAAGATCGGTCTCCATGACCATCTTCGTACTTATAGGAAAGGATATTGTATTAATTTGTTTAAAAATTGAGGATTTTTAGCTGAGGACTAGATATAGTCATCAATTGAATTGTTGATCCAAGACTAAATTGTTGGTTATGTCTGTGCATTTGTAGACAACCCAGCAGTGCACATCCTTTTTCTTGTTTTGCTTTTTTTCACGTGCTACAATGCCTTGGACAAAGCATCATCATAACTTGGAATGTTAAGAGGCATTCAAAACAAATCATAGAAGAATGAGTTTGTAAAATAACCGCTTATTTCGGTTCAGTTGAATAATAGTTGGGACATAATTAGTTGAGTGCAAGCTTTGAGGCTGATTCAACCCATTCAACATTAGTTGAGTGCGAAGTTTGTGAGGCTGATTCAGCCCTCAAACCGGATGCTTGTAGACCACCTTCCAGAGATCTAACACGACGCCATCGTAAAAATTCGTTGCAGTCAGTTTATCACGATGAAGCTGTAGGTCAACAAGCTCAAAACAGGATTCAGCCAAAAAAGCGAGCCTGAAACTTTTTATTGAGCTCAAGCTATTCAACTGATGCACGTTTGCAAAACAAGGGTTAAAAAAAAAAGGATGCAAATATAAGCCATCAGATATATGATGAATTGTGCAGGAACAGTTGGGATTGTCGTTTGTGTCACGCTCATCTCTTATCCATTGAGACACTGTGAAGTGATGTAACCAGTGAGGTTTTGTAACAACTTTATTGAATTGTAATGAGGATATCTACAAACGTTTGTGTACAAATGTGTGATAATTAGCAGGTCTTTGACCTCTGCACTTAATGTGGTGATCAAAATGTATTTGCGATTCCCAGTGAAATCATTCTTTGAGTGCTTAAAAAAGAAATTCATACGGATGTATGACTGTGTTAGACGTTCTCATTTATATTCCGATTGAACGTTTGTAACAATAATTAAGTCACACTCAAGGAACATATGAACGTGTCCATCAAAGGAAATATCGCAGCTCGTGATGCAACGCACACTAATCAACATTTGCACTTGCAGACCAACTAAATAGTTGCGGAGAAAACACATTTAATTGATGACTTTACTATGTTTAGATTAGGACTTTTCAAAGGCGAAGACTGGACTCTTTAGCCATCTTCGTGTTCATAGGAATGATTAACGGAGGACTTTTAAAAGCGAAGACTGGACTCCTTAGCCATCTTCGTGTTTATAGGAATGATTAACGGAGGAATTTTAAAAGCGAAGACTGGACTCCTTAGCCATCTTCGTGTTTATAGGAATGATTAACGGAGGAATTTTAAAAGCGAAGACTGGACTCCTTAGCCATCTTCGTGTTCATAGAAATGATTAATGGAGGAATTTTAAAAGTGAAGACTGGGCTCTTCAGCCATCTTCATGTTTAAAGGATGTAGTTGAGGATTTTTTTTCAAAGAAGATCGGTCTCCATGACCATCTTCGTACTTATAGGAAAGGATATTGTATTAATTTGTTTAAAAATTGAGGATTTTTAGCTGAGGACTAGGTGTAGTAATATAGTCATCAATTGAATTGTTGATCCAAGACTAAATTGTTGGTTATGTCTGTGCATTTGTAGACAACCCAGCAGTGCACATCCTTTTTCTTGTTTTGCTTTTTTTCACGTGCTACAATGCCTTGGACAAAGCATCATCATAACTTGGAATGTTAAGAGGCATTCAAAACAAATCATAGAAGAATGAGTTTGTAAAATAACCGCTTATTTCGGTTCAGTTGAATAATAGTTGGGACATAATTAGTTGAGTGCAAGCTTTGAGGCTGATTCAACCCATTCAACATTAGTTGAGTGCGAAGTTTGTGAGGCTGATTCAGCCCTCAAACCGGATGCTTGTAGACCACCTTCCAGAGATCTAACACGACGCCATCGTAAAAATTCGTTGCAGTCAGTTTATCACGATGAAGCTGTAGGTCAACAAGCTCAAAACAGGATTCAGCCAAAAAAGCGAGCCTGAAACTTTTTATTGAGCTCAAGCTATTCAACTGATGCACGTTTGCAAAACAAGGGTTAAAAAAAAAAGGATGCAAATATAAGCCATCAGATATATGATGATTGTGCAGGAACAGTTGGGATTGTCGTTTGTGTCACGCTCATCTCTTATCCATTGAGACACTGTGAAGTGATGTAACCAGTGAGGTTTTGTAACAACTTTATTGAATTGTAATGAGAATATCTACAAACGTTTGTGTACAAATGTGTGATAATTAGCAGGTCTTTGACCTCTGCACTTAATGTGGTGATCAAAATGTATTTGCGATTCCCAGTGAAATCATTCTTTGAGTGCTTAAAAAAGAAATTCATACGGATGTATGACTGTGTTAGACGTTCTCATTTATATTCCGATTGAACGTTTGTAACAATAATTAAGTCACACTCAAGGAACATATGAACGTGTCCATCAAAGGAAATATCGCAGCTCGTTATGCAACGCACACTAATCAACATTTGCACTTGCAGACCAACTAAATAGTTGCGGAGAAAACACATTTAATTGATGACTTTACTATGTTTAGATTAGGACTTTTCAAAGGCGAAGACTGGACTCTTTAGCCATCTTCGTGTTCATAGGAATGATTAACGGAGGACTTTTAAAAGCGAAGACTGGACTCCTTAGCCATCTTCGTGTTTATAGGAATGATTAACGGAGGAATTTTAAAAGCGAAGACTGGACTCCTTAGCCATCTTCGTGTTTATAGGAATGATTAACGGAGGAATTTTAAAAGCGAAGACTGGACTCCTTAGCCATCTTCGTGTTCATAGAAATGATTAATGGAGGAATTTTAAAAGTGAAGACTGGGCTCTTCAGCCATCTTCATGTTTAAAGGATGTAGTTGAGGATTTTTTTTCAAAGAAGATCGGTCTCCATGACCATCTTCGTACTTATAGGAAAGGATATTGTATTAATTTGTTTAAAAATTGAGGATTTTTAGCTGAGGACTAGGTGTAGTAATATAGTCATCAATTGAATTGTTGATCCAAGACTAAATTGTTGGTTATGTCTGTGCATTTGTAGACAACCCAGCAGTGCACATCCTTTTTCTTGTTTTGCTTTTTTTCACGTGCTACAATGCCTTGGACAAAGCATCATCATAACTTGGAATGTTAAGAGGCATTCAAAACAAATCATAGAAGAATGAGTTTGTAAAATAACCGCTTATTTCGGTTCAGTTGAATAATAGTTGGGACATAATTAGTTGAGTGCAAGCTTTGAGGCTGATTCAACCCATTCAACATTAGTTGAGTGCGAAGTTTGTGAGGCTGATTCAGCCCTCAAACCGGATGCTTGTAGACCACCTTCCAGAGATCTAACACGACGCCATCGTAAAAATTCGTTGCAGTCAGTTTATCACGATGAAGCTGTAGGTCAACAAGCTCAAAACAGGATTCAGCCAAAAAAGCGAGCCTGAAACTTTTTATTGAGCTCAAGCTATTCAACTGATGCACGTTTGCAAAACAAGGGTTAAAAAAAAAAGGATGCAAATATAAGCCATCAGATATATGATGAATTGTGCAGGAACAGTTGGGATTGTCGTTTGTGTCACGCTCATCTCTTATCCATTGAGACACTGTGAAGTGATGTAACCAGTGAGGTTTTGTAACAACTTTATTGAATTGTAATGAGGATATCTACAAACGTTTGTGTACAAATGTGTGATAATTAGCAGGTCTTTGACCTCTGCACTTAATGTGGTGATCAAAATGTATTTGCGATTCCCAGTGAAATCATTCTTTGAGTGCTTAAAAAAGAAATTCATACGGATGTATGACTGTGTTAGACGTTCTCATTTATATTCCGATTGAACGTTTGTAACAATAATTAAGTCACACTCAAGGAACATATGAACGTGTCCATCAAAGGAAATATCGCCGCTCGTGATGCAACGCACACTAATCAACATTTGCACTTGCAGACCAACTAAATAGTTGCGGAGAAAACACATTTAATTGATGACTTTACTATGTTTAGATTAGGACTTTTCAAAGGCGAAGACTGGACTCTTTAGCCATCTTCGTGTTCATAGGAATGATTAACGGAGGACTTTTAAAAGCGAAGACTGGACTCCTTAGCCATCTTCGTGTTTATAGGAATGATTAACGGAGGAATTTTAAAAGCGAAGACTGGACTCCTTAGCCATCTTCGTGTTTATAGGAATGATTAACGGAGGAATTTTAAAAGCGAAGACTGGACTCCTTAGCCATCTTCGTGTTCATAGAAATGATTAATGGAGGAATTTTAAAAGTGAAGACTGGGCTCTTCAGCCATCTTCATGTTTAAAGGATGTAGTTGAGGATTTTTTTTCAAAGAAGATCGGTCTCCATGACCATCTTCGTACTTATAGGAAAGGATATTGTATTAATTTGTTTAAAAATTGAGGATTTTTAGCTGAGGACTAGGTGTAGTAATATAGTCATCAATTGAATTGTTGATCCAAGACTAAATTGTTGGTTATGTCTGTGCATTTGTAGACAACCCAGCAGTGCACATCCTTTTTCTTGTTTTGCTTTTTTTCACGTGCTACAATGCCTTGGACAAAGCATCATCATAACTTGGAATGTTAAGAGGCATTCAAAACAAATCATAGAAGAATGAGTTTGTAAAATAACCGCTTATTTCGGTTCAGTTGAATAATAGTTGGGACATAATTAGTTGAGTGCAAGCTTTGAGGCTGATTCAACCCATTCAACATTAGTTGAGTGCGAAGTTTGTGAGGCTGATTCAGCCCTCAAACCGGATGCTTGTAGACCACCTTCCAGAGATCTAACACGACGCCATCGTAAAAATTCGTTGCAGTCAGTTTATCACGATGAAGCTGTAGGTCAACAAGCTCAAAACAGGATTCAGCCAAAAAAGCGAGCCTGAAACTTTTTATTGAGCTCAAGCTATTCAACTGATGCACGTTTGCAAAACAAGGGTTAAAAAAAAAAGGATGCAAATATAAGCCATCAGATATATGATGAATTGTGCAGGAACAGTTGGGATTGTCGTTTGTGTCACGCTCATCTCTTATCCATTGAGACACTGTGAAGTGATGTAACCAGTGAGGTTTTGTAACAACTTTATTGAATTGTAATGAGGATATCTACAAACGTTTGTGTACAAATGTGTGATAATTAGCAGGTCTTTGACCTCTGCACTTAATGTGGTGATCAAAATGTATTTGCGATTCCCAGTGAAATCATTCTTTGAGTGCTTAAAAAAGAAATTCATACGGATGTATGACTGTGTTAGACGTTCTCATTTATATTCCGATTGAACGTTTGTAACAATAATTAAGTCACACTCAAGGAACATATGAACGTGTCCATCAAAGGAAATATCGCCGCTCGTGATGCAACGCACACTAATCAACATTTGCACTTGCAGACCAACTAAATAGTTGCGGAGAAAACACATTTAATTGATGACTTTACTATGTTTAGATTAGGACTTTTCAAAGGCGAAGACTGGACTCTTTAGCCATCTTCGTGTTCATAGGAATGATTAACGGAGGACTTTTAAAAGCGAAGACTGGACTCCTTAGCCATCTTCATGTTTATAGGAATGATTAACGGAGGAATTTTAAAAGCGAAGACTGGACTCCTTAGCCATCTTCGTGTTTATAGGAATGATTAACGGAGGAATTTTAAAAGCGAAGACTGGACTCCTTAGCCATCTTCGTGTTCATAGAAATGATTAATGGAGGAATTTTAAAAGTGAAGACTGGGCTCTTCAGCCATCTTCATGTTTAAAGGATGTAGTTGAGGATTTTTTTTCAAAGAAGATCGGTCTCCATGACCATCTTCGTACTTATAGGAAAGGATATTGTATTAATTTGTTTAAAAATTGAGGATTTTTAGCTGAGGACTAGGTGTAGTAATATAGTCATCAATTGAATTGTTGATCCAAGACTAAATTGTTGGTTATGTCTGTGCATTTGTAGACAACCCAGCAGTGCACATCCTTTTTCTTGTTTTGCTTTTTTTCACGTGCTACAATGCCTTGGACAAAGCATCATCATAACTTGGAATGTTAAGAGGCATTCAAAACAAATCATAGAAGAATGAGTTTGTAAAATAACCGCTTATTTCGGTTCAGTTGAATAATAGTTGGGACATAATTAGTTGAGTGCAAGCTTTGAGGCTGATTCAACCCATTCAACATTAGTTGAGTGCGAAGTTTGTGAGGCTGATTCAGCCCTCAAACCGGATGCTTGTAGACCACCTTCCAGAGATCTAACACGACGCCATCGTAAAAATTCGTTGCAGTCAGTTTATCACGATGAAGCTGTAGGTCAACAAGCTCAAAACAGGATTCAGCCAAAAAAGCGAGCCTGAAACTTTTTATTGAGCTCAAGCTATTCAACTGATGCACGTTTGCAAAACAAGGGTTAAAAAAAAAAGGATGCAAATATAAGCCATCAGATATATGATGATTGTGCAGGAACAGTTGGGATTGTCGTTTGTGTCACGCTCATCTCTTATCCATTGAGACACTGTGAAGTGATGTAACCAGTGAGGTTTTGTAACAACTTTATTGAATTGTAATGAGGATATCTACAAACGTTTGTGTACAAATGTGTGATAATTAGCAGGTCTTTGACCTCTGCACTTAATGTGGTGATCAAAATGTATTTGCGATTCCCAGTGAAATCATTCTTTGAGTGCTTAAAAAAGAAATTCATACGGATGTATGACTGTGTTAGACGTTCTCATTTATATTCCGATTGAACGTTTGTAACAATAATTAAGTCACACTCAAGGAACATATGAACGTGTCCATCAAAGGAAATATCGCCGCTCGTGATGCAACGCACACTAATCAACATTTGCACTTGCAGACCAACTAAATAGTTGCGGAGAAAACACATTTAATTGATGACTTTACTATGTTTAGATTAGGACTTTTCAAAGGCGAAGACTGGACTCCTTAGCCATCTTCGTGTTTATAGGAATGATTAACGGAGGAATTTTAAAAGCGAAGACTGGACTCCTTAGCCATCTTCGTGTTTATAGGAATGATTAACGGAGGAATTTTAAAAGCGAAGACTGGACTCCTTAGCCATCTTCGTGTTCATAGAAATGCTTAATGGAGGAATTTTAAAAGTGAAGACTGGGCTCTTCAGCCATCTTCATGTTTAAAGGATGTAGTTGAGGATTTTTTTTCAAAGAAGATCGGTCTCCATGACCATCTTCGTACTTATAGGAAAGGATATTGTATTAATTTGTTTAAAAATTGAGGATTTTTAGCTGAGGACTAGGTGTAGTAATATAGTCATCAATTGAATTGTTGATCCAAGACTAAATTGTTGGTTATGTCTGTGCATTTGTAGACAACCCAGCAGTGCACATCCTTTTTCTTGTTTTGCTTTTTTTCACGTGCTACAATGCCTTGGACAAAGCATCATCATAACTTGGAATGTTAAGAGGCATTCAAAACAAATCATAGAAGAATGAGTTTGTAAAATAACCGCTTATTTCGGTTCAGTTGAATAATAGTTGGGACATAATTAGTTGAGTGCAAGCTTTGAGGCTGATTCAACCCATTCAACATTAGTTGAGTGCGAAGTTTGTGAGGCTGATTCAGCCCTCAAACCGGATGCTTGTAGACCACCTTCCAGAGATCTAACACGACGCCATCGTAAAAATTCGTTGCAGTCAGTTTATCACGATGAAGCTGTAGGTCAACAAGCTCAAAACAGGATTCAGCCAAAAAAGCGAGCCTGAAACTTTTTATTGAGCTCAAGCTATTCAACTGATGCACGTTTGCAAAACAAGGGTTAAAAAAAAAAGGATGCAAATATAAGCCATCAGATATATGATGATTGTGCAGGAACAGTTGGGATTGTCGTTTGTGTCACGCTCATCTCTTATCCATTGAGACACTGTGAAGTGATGTAACCAGTGAGGTTTTGTAACAACTTTATTGAATTGTAATGAGGATATCTACAAACGTTTGTGTACAAATGTGTGATAATTAGCAGGTCTTTGACCTCTGCACTTAATGTGGTGATCAAAATGTATTTGCGATTCCCAGTGAAATCATTCTTTGAGTGCTTAAAAAAGAAATTCATACGGATGTATGACTGTGTTAGACGTTCTCATTTATATTCCGATTGAACGTTTGTAACAATAATTAAGTCACACTCAAGGAACATATGAACGTGTCCATCAAAGGAAATATCGCAGCTCGTGATGCAAATGCAAACGTTTGTGTACAAATGTGTGATAATTAGCAGGTCTTTGACCTCTGCACTTAATGTGGTGATCAAAATGTATTTGCGATTCCCAGTGAAATCATTCTTTGAGTGCTTAAAAAAGAAATTCATACGGATGTATGACTGTGTTAGACGTTCTCATTTATATTCCGATTGAACGTTTGTAACAATAATTAAGTCACACTCAAGGAACATATGAACGTGTCCATCAAAGGAAATATCGCAGCTCGTGATGCAACGCACACTAATCAACATTTGCACTTGCAGACCAACTAAATAGTTGCGGAGAAAACACATTTAATTGATGACTTTACTATGTTTAGATTAGGACTTTTCAAAGGCGAAGACTGGACTCTTTAGCCATCTTCGTGTTCATAGGAATGATTAACGGAGGACTTTTAAAAGCGAAAACTGGACTCCTTAGCCATCTTCGTGTTTATAGGAATGATTAACGGAGGAATTTTAAAAGCGAAGACTGGACTCCTTAGCCATCTTCGTGTTTATAGGAATGATTAATGGAGGAATTTTAAAAGCGAAGACTGGACTCCTTAGCCATCTTCGTGTTCATAGAAATGATTAATGGAGGAATTTTAAAAGTGAAGACTGGGCTCTTCAGCCATCTTCATGTTTAAAGGATGTAGTTGAGGATTTTTTTTCAAAGAAGATCGGTCTCCATGACCATCTTCGTACTTATAGGAAAGGATATTGTATTAATTTGTTTAAAAATTGAGGATTTTTAGCTGAGGACTAGGTGTAGTAATATAGTCATCAATTGAATTGTTGATCCAAGACTAAATTGTTGGTTATGTCTGTGCATTTGTAGACAACCCAGCAGTGCACATCCTTTTTCTTGTTTTGCTTTTTTTCACGTGCTACAATGCCTTGGACAAAGCATCATCATAACTTGGAATGTTAAGAGGCATTCAAAACAAATCATAGAAGAATGAGTTTGTAAAATAACCGCTTATTTCGGTTCAGTTGAATAATAGTTGGGACATAATTAGTTGAGTGCAAGCTTTGAGGCTGATTCAACCCATTCAACATTAGTTGAGTGCGAAGTTTGTGAGGCTGATTCAGCCCTCAAACCGGATGCTTGTAGACCACCTTCCAGAGATCTAACACGACGCCATCGTAAAAATTCGTTGCAGTCAGTTTATCACGATGAAGCTGTAGGTCAACAAGCTCAAAACAGGATTCAGCCAAAAAAGCGAGCCTGAAACTTTTTATTGAGCTCAAGCTATTCAACTGATGCACGTTTGCAAAACAAGGGTTAAAAAAAAAAGGATGCAAATATAAGCCATCAGATATATGATGATTGTGCAGGAACAGTTGGGATTGTCGTTTGTGTCACGCTCATCTCTTATCCATTGAGACACTGTGAAGTGATGTAACCAGTGAGGTTTTGTAACAACTTTATTGAATTGTAATGAGGATATCTACAAACGTTTGTGTACAAATGTGTGATAATTAGCAGGTCTTTGACCTCTGCACTTAATGTGGTGATCAAAATGTATTTGCGATTCCCAGTGAAATCATTCTTTGAGTGCTTAAAAAAGAAATTCATACGGATGTATAACTGTGTTAGACGTTCTCATTTATATTCCGATTGAACGTTTGTAACAATAATTAAGTCACACTCAAGGAACATATGAACGTGTCCATCAAAGGAAATATCGCCGCTCGTGATGCAACGCACACTAATCAACATTTGCACTTGCAGACCAACTAAATAGTTGCGGAGAAAACACATTTAATTGATGACTTTACTATGTTTAGATTAGGACTTTTCAAAGGCGAAGACTGGACTCTTTAGCCATCTTCGTGTTCATAGGAATGATTAATGGAGGACTTTTAAAAGCGAAGACTGGACTCCTTAGCCATCTTCGTGTTTATAGGAATGATTAACGGAGGAATTTTAAAAGCGAAGACTGGACTCCTTAGCCATCTTCGTGTTTATAGGAATGATTAACGGAGGAATTTTAAAAGCGAAGACTGGACTCCTTAGCCATCTTCGTGTTCATAGAAATGCTTAATGGAGGAATTTTAAAAGTGAAGACTGGGCTCTTCAGCCATCTTCATGTTTAAAGGATGTAGTTGAGGATTTTTTTTCAAAGAAGATCGGTCTCCATGACCATCTTCGTACTTATAGGAAAGGATATTGTATTAATTTGTTTAAAAATTGAGGATTTTTAGCTGAGGACTAGGTGTAGTAATATAGTCATCAATTGAATTGTTGATCCAAGACTAAATTGTTGGTTATGTCTGTGCATTTGTAGACAACCCAGCAGTGCACATCCTTTTTCTTGTTTTGCTTTTTTTCACGTGCTACAATGCCTTGGACAAAGCATCATCATAACTTGGAATGTTAAGAGGCATTCAAAACAAATCATAGAAGAATGAGTTTGTAAAATAACCGCTTATTTCGGTTCAGTTGAATAATAGTTGGGACATAATTAGTTGAGTGCAAGCTTTGAGGCTGATTCAACCCATTCAACATTAGTTGAGTGCGAAGTTTGTGAGGCTGATTCAGCCCTCAAACCGGATGCTTGTAGACCACCTTCCAGAGATCTAACACGACGCCATCGTAAAAATTCGTTGCAGTCAGTTTATCACGATGAAGCTGTAGGTCAACAAGCTCAAAACAGGATTCAGCCAAAAAAGCGAGCCTGAAACTTTTTATTGAGCTCAAGCTATTCAACTGATGCACGTTTGCAAAACAAGGGTTAAAAAAAAAGGATGCAAATATAAGCCATCAGATATATGATGATTGTGCAGGAACAGTTGGGATTGTCGTTTGTGTCACGCTCATCTCTTATCCATTGAGACACTGTGAAGTGATGTAACCAGTGAGGTTTTGTAACAACTTTATTGAATTGTAATGAGGATATCTACAAACGTTTGTGTACAAATGTGTGATAATTAGCAGGTCTTTGACCTCTGCACTTAATGTGGTGATCAAAATGTATTTGCGATTCCCAGTGAAATCATTCTTTGAGTGCTTAAAAAAGAAATTCATACGGATGTATGACTGTGTTAGACGTTCTCATTTATATTCCGATTGAACGTTTGTAACAATAATTAAGTCACACTCAAGGAACATATGAACGTGTCCATCAAAGGAAATATCGCCGCTCGTGATGCAACGCACACTAATCAACATTTGCACTTGCAGACCAACTAAATAGTTGCGGAGAAAACACATTTAATTGATGACTTTACTATGTTTAGATTAGGACTTTTCAAAGGCGAAGACTGGACTCTTTAGCCATCTTCGTGTTCATAGGAATGATTAATGGAGGACTTTTAAAAGCGAAGACTGGACTCCTTAGCCATCTTCGTGTTTATAGGAATGATTAACGGAGGAATTTTAAAAGCGAAGACTGGACTCCTTAGCCATCTTCGTGTTTATAGGAATGATTAACGGAGGAATTTTAAAAGCGAAGACTGGACTCCTTAGCCATCTTCGTGTTCATAGAAATGATTAATGGAGGAATTTTAAAAGTGAAGACTGGGCTCTTCAGCCATCTTCATGGTTAAAGGATGTAGTTGAGGATTTTTTTTCAAAGAAGATCGGTCTCCATGACCATCTTCGTACTTATAGGAAAGGATATTGTATTAATTTGTTTAAAAATTGAGGATTTTTAGCTGAGGACTAGGTGTAGTAATATAGTCATCAATTGAATTGTTGATCCAAGACTAAATTGTTGGTTATGTCTGTGCATTTGTAGACAACCCAGCAGTGCACATCCTTTTTCTTGTTTTGCTTTTTTTCACGTGCTACAATGCCTTGGACAAAGCATCATCATAACTTGGAATGTTAAGAGGCATTCAAAACAAATCATAGAAGAATGAGTTTGTAAAATAACCGCTTATTTCGGTTCAGTTGAATAATAGTTGGGACATAATTAGTTGAGTGCAAGCTTTGAGGCTGATTCAACCCATTCAACATTAGTTGAGTGCGAAGTTTGTGAGGCTGATTCAGCCCTCAAACCGGATGCTTGTAGACCACCTTCCAGAGATCTAACACGACGCCATCGTAAAAATTCGTTGCAGTCAGTTTATCACGATGAAGCTGTAGGTCAACAAGCTCAAAACAGGATTCAGCCAAAAAAGCGAGCCTGAAACTTTTTATTGAGCTCAAGCTATTCAACTGATGCACGTTTGCAAAACAAGGGTTAAAAAAAAAAGGATGCAAATATAAGCCATCAGATATATGATGATTGTGCAGGAACAGTTGGGATTGTCGTTTGTGTCACGCTCATCTCTTATCCATTGAGACACTGTGAAGTGATGTAACCAGTGAGGTTTTGTAACAACTTTATTGAATTGTAATGAGGATATCTACAAACGTTTGTGTACAAATGTGTGATAATTAGCAGGTCTTTGACCTCTGCACTTAATGTGGTGATCAAAATGTATTTGCGATTCCCAGTGAAATCATTCTTTGAGTGCTTAAAAAAGAAATTCATACGGATGTATGACTGTGTTAGACGTTCTCATTTATATTCCGATTGAACGTTTGTAACAATAATTAAGTCACACTCAAGGAACATATGAACGTGTCCATCAAAGGAAATATCGCAGCTCGTGATGCAACGCACACTAATCAACATTTGCACTTGCAGACCAACTAAATAGTTGCGGAGAAAACACATTTAATTGATGACTTTACTATGTTTAGATTAGGACTTTTCAAAGGCGAAGACTGGACTCTTTAGCCATCTTCGTGTTCATAGGAATGATTAACGGAGGACTTTTAAAAGCGAAAACTGGACTCCTTAGCCATCTTCGTGTTTATAGGAATGATTAACGGAGGAATTTTAAAAGCGAAGACTGGACTCCTTAGCCATCTTCGTGTTTATAGGAATGATTAATGGAGGAATTTTAAAAGCGAAGACTGGACTCCTTAGCCATCTTCGTGTTCATAGAAATGATTAATGGAGGAATTTTAAAAGTGAAGACTGGGCTCTTCAGCCATCTTCATGTTTAAAGGATGTAGTTGAGGATTTTTTTTCAAAGAAGATCGGTCTCCATGACCATCTTCGTACTTATAGGAAAGGATATTGTATTAATTTGTTTAAAAATTGAGGATTTTTAGCTGAGGACTAGGTGTAGTAATATAGTCATCAATTGAATTGTTGATCCAAGACTAAATTGTTGGTTATGTCTGTGCATTTGTAGACAACCCAGCAGTGCACATCCTTTTTCTTGTTTTGCTTTTTTTCACGTGCTACAATGCCTTGGACAAAGCATCATCATAACTTGGAATGTTAAGAGGCATTCAAAACAAATCATAGAAGAATGAGTTTGTAAAATAACCGCTTATTTCGGTTCAGTTGAATAATAGTTGGGACATAATTAGTTGAGTGCAAGCTTTGAGGCTGATTCAACCCATTCAACATTAGTTGAGTGCGAAGTTTGTGAGGCTGATTCAGCCCTCAAACCGGATGCTTGTAGACCACCTTCCAGAGATCTAACACGACGCCATCGTAAAAATTCGTTGCAGTCAGTTTATCACGATGAAGCTGTAGGTCAACAAGCTCAAAACAGGATTCAGCCAAAAAAGCGAGCCTGAAACTTTTTATTGAGCTCAAGCTATTCAACTGATGCACGTTTGCAAAACAAGGGTTAAAAAAAAAAGGATGCAAATATAAGCCATCAGATATATGATGATTGTGCAGGAACAGTTGGGATTGTCGTTTGTGTCACGCTCATCTCTTATCCATTGAGACACTGTGAAGTGATGTAACCAGTGAGGTTTTGTAACAACTTTATTGAATTGTAATGAGGATATCTACAAACGTTTGTGTACAAATGTGTGATAATTAGCAGGTCTTTGACCTCTGCACTTAATGTGGTGATCAAAATGTATTTGCGATTCCCAGTGAAATCATTCTTTGAGTGCTTAAAAAAGAAATTCATACGGATGTATAACTGTGTTAGACGTTCTCATTTATATTCCGATTGAACGTTTGTAACAATAATTAAGTCACACTCAAGGAACATATGAACGTGTCCATCAAAGGAAATATCGCCGCTCGTGATGCAACGCACACTAATCAACATTTGCACTTGCAGACCAACTAAATAGTTGCGGAGAAAACACATTTAATTGATGACTTTACTATGTTTAGATTAGGACTTTTCAAAGGCGAAGACTGGACTCTTTAGCCATCTTCGTGTTCATAGGAATGATTAATGGAGGACTTTTAAAAGCGAAGACTGGACTCCTTAGCCATCTTCGTGTTTATAGGAATGATTAACGGAGGAATTTTAAAAGCGAAGACTGGACTCCTTAGCCATCTTCGTGTTTATAGGAATGATTAACGGAGGAATTTTAAAAGCGAAGACTGGACTCCTTAGCCATCTTCGTGTTCATAGAAATGCTTAATGGAGGAATTTTAAAAGTGAAGACTGGGCTCTTCAGCCATCTTCATGTTTAAAGGATGTAGTTGAGGATTTTTTTTCAAAGAAGATCGGTCTCCATGACCATCTTCGTACTTATAGGAAAGGATATTGTATTAATTTGTTTAAAAATTGAGGATTTTTAGCTGAGGACTAGGTGTAGTAATATAGTCATCAATTGAATTGTTGATCCAAGACTAAATTGTTGGTTATGTCTGTGCATTTGTAGACAACCCAGCAGTGCACATCCTTTTTCTTGTTTTGCTTTTTTTCACGTGCTACAATGCCTTGGACAAAGCATCATCATAACTTGGAATGTTAAGAGGCATTCAAAACAAATCATAGAAGAATGAGTTTGTAAAATAACCGCTTATTTCGGTTCAGTTGAATAATAGTTGGGACATAATTAGTTGAGTGCAAGCTTTGAGGCTGATTCAACCCATTCAACATTAGTTGAGTGCGAAGTTTGTGAGGCTGATTCAGCCCTCAAACCGGATGCTTGTAGACCACCTTCCAGAGATCTAACACGACGCCATCGTAAAAATTCGTTGCAGTCAGTTTATCACGATGAAGCTGTAGGTCAACAAGCTCAAAACAGGATTCAGCCAAAAAAGCGAGCCTGAAACTTTTTATTGAGCTCAAGCTATTCAACTGATGCACGTTTGCAAAACAAGGGTTAAAAAAAAAAGGATGCAAATATAAGCCATCAGATATATGATGATTGTGCAGGAACAGTTGGGATTGTCGTTTGTGTCACGCTCATCTCTTATCCATTGAGACACTGTGAAGTGATGTAACCAGTGAGGTTTTGTAACAACTTTATTGAATTGTAATGAGGATATCTACAAACGTTTGTGTACAAATGTGTGATAATTAGCAGGTCTTTGACCTCTGCACTTAATGTGGTGATCAAAATGTATTTGCGATTCCCAGTGAAATCATTCTTTGAGTGCTTAAAAAAGAAATTCATACGGATGTATGACTGTGTTAGACGTTCTCATTTATATTCCGATTGAACGTTTGTAACAATAATTAAGTCACACTCAAGGAACATATGAACGTGTCCATCAAAGGAAATATCGCCGCTCGTGATGCAACGCACACTAATCAACATTTGCACTTGCAGACCAACTAAATAGTTGCGGAGAAAACACATTTAATTGATGACTTTACTATGTTTAGATTAGGACTTTTCAAAGGCGAAGACTGGACTCTTTAGCCATCTTCGTGTTCATAGGAATGATTAACGGAGGACTTTTAAAAGCGAAAACTGGACTCCTTAGCCATCTTCGTGTTTATAGGAATGATTAACGGAGGAATTTTAAAAGCGAAGACTGGACTCCTTAGCCATCTTCGTGTTTATAGGAATGATTAATGGAGGAATTTTAAAAGCGAAGACTGGACTCCTTAGCCATCTTCGTGTTCATAGAAATGATTAATGGAGGAATTTTAAAAGTGAAGACTGGGCTCTTCAGCCATCTTCATGTTTAAAGGATGTAGTTGAGGATTTTTTTTCAAAGAAGATCGGTCTCCATGACCATCTTCGTACTTATAGGAAAGGATATTGTATTAATTTGTTTAAAAATTGAGGATTTTTAGCTGAGGACTAGGTGTAGTAATATAGTCATCAATTGAATTGTTGATCCAAGACTAAATTGTTGGTTATGTCTGTGCATTTGTAGACAACCCAGCAGTGCACATCCTTTTTCTTGTTTTGCTTTTTTTCACGTGCTACAATGCCTTGGACAAAGCATCATCATAACTTGGAATGTTAAGAGGCATTCAAAACAAATCATAGAAGAATGAGTTTGTAAAATAACCGCTTATTTCGGTTCAGTTGAATAATAGTTGGGACATAATTAGTTGAGTGCAAGCTTTGAGGCTGATTCAACCCATTCAACATTAGTTGAGTGCGAAGTTTGTGAGGCTGATTCAGCCCTCAAACCGGATGCTTGTAGACCACCTTCCAGAGATCTAACACGACGCCATCGTAAAAATTCGTTGCAGTCAGTTTATCACGATGAAGCTGTAGGTCAACAAGCTCAAAACAGGATTCAGCCAAAAAAGCGAGCCTGAAACTTTTTATTGAGCTCAAGCTATTCAACTGATGCACGTTTGCAAAACAAGGGTTAAAAAAAAAAGGATGCAAATATAAGCCATCAGATATATGATGATTGTGCAGGAACAGTTGGGATTGTCGTTTGTGTCACGCTCATCTCTTATCCATTGAGACACTGTGAAGTGATGTAACCAGTGAGGTTTTGTAACAACTTTATTGAATTGTAATGAGGATATCTACAAACGTTTGTGTACAAATGTGTGATAATTAGCAGGTCTTTGACCTCTGCACTTAATGTGGTGATCAAAATGTATTTGCGATTCCCAGTGAAATCATTCTTTGAGTGCTTAAAAAAGAAATTCATACGGATGTATAACTGTGTTAGACGTTCTCATTTATATTCCGATTGAACGTTTGTAACAATAATTAAGTCACACTCAAGGAACATATGAACGTGTCCATCAAAGGAAATATCGCCGCTCGTGATGCAACGCACACTAATCAACATTTGCACTTGCAGACCAACTAAATAGTTGCGGAGAAAACACATTTAATTGATGACTTTACTATGTTTAGATTAGGACTTTTCAAAGGCGAAGACTGGACTCTTTAGCCATCTTCGTGTTCATAGGAATGATTAATGGAGGACTTTTAAAAGCGAAGACTGGACTCCTTAGCCATCTTCGTGTTTATAGGAATGATTAACGGAGGAATTTTAAAAGCGAAGACTGGACTCCTTAGCCATCTTCGTGTTTATAGGAATGATTAACGGAGGAATTTTAAAAGCGAAGACTGGACTCCTTAGCCATCTTCGTGTTCATAGAAATGCTTAATGGAGGAATTTTAAAAGTGAAGACTGGGCTCTTCAGCCATCTTCATGTTTAAAGGATGTAGTTGAGGATTTTTTTTCAAAGAAGATCGGTCTCCATGACCATCTTCGTACTTATAGGAAAGGATATTGTATTAATTTGTTTAAAAATTGAGGATTTTTAGCTGAGGACTAGGTGTAGTAATATAGTCATCAATTGAATTGTTGATCCAAGACTAAATTGTTGGTTATGTCTGTGCATTTGTAGACAACCCAGCAGTGCACATCCTTTTTCTTGTTTTGCTTTTTTTCACGTGCTACAATGCCTTGGACAAAGCATCATCATAACTTGGAATGTTAAGAGGCATTCAAAACAAATCATAGAAGAATGAGTTTGTAAAATAACCGCTTATTTCGGTTCAGTTGAATAATAGTTGGGACATAATTAGTTGAGTGCAAGCTTTGAGGCTGATTCAACCCATTCAACATTAGTTGAGTGCGAAGTTTGTGAGGCTGATTCAGCCCTCAAACCGGATGCTTGTAGACCACCTTCCAGAGATCTAACACGACGCCATCGTAAAAATTCGTTGCAGTCAGTTTATCACGATGAAGCTGTAGGTCAACAAGCTCAAAACAGGATTCAGCCAAAAAAGCGAGCCTGAAACTTTTTATTGAGCTCAAGCTATTCAACTGATGCACGTTTGCAAAACAAGGGTTAAAAAAAAAAGGATGCAAATATAAGCCATCAGATATATGATGATTGTGCAGGAACAGTTGGGATTGTCGTTTGTGTCACGCTCATCTCTTATCCATTGAGACACTGTGAAGTGATGTAACCAGTGAGGTTTTGTAACAACTTTATTGAATTGTAATGAGGATATCTACAAACGTTTGTGTACAAATGTGTGATAATTAGCAGGTCTTTGACCTCTGCACTTAATGTGGTGATCAAAATGTATTTGCGATTCCCAGTGAAATCATTCTTTGAGTGCTTAAAAAAGAAATTCATACGGATGTATGACTGTGTTAGACGTTCTCATTTATATTCCGATTGAACGTTTGTAACAATAATTAAGTCACACTCAAGGAACATATGAACGTGTCCATCAAAGGAAATATCGCCGCTCGTGATGCAACGCACACTAATCAACATTTGCACTTGCAGACCAACTAAATAGTTGCGGAGAAAACACATTTAATTGATGACTTTACTATGTTTAGATTAGGACTTTTCAAAGGCGAAGACTGGACTCTTTAGCCATCTTCGTGTTCATAGGAATGATTAATGGAGGACTTTTAAAAGCGAAGACTGGACTCCTTAGCCATCTTCGTGTTTATAGGAATGATTAACGGAGGAATTTTAAAAGCGAAGACTGGACTCCTTAGCCATCTTCGTGTTTATAGGAATGATTAACGGAGGAATTTTAAAAGCGAAGACTGGACTCCTTAGCCATCTTCGTGTTCATAGAAATGATTAATGGAGGAATTTTAAAAGTGAAGACTGGGCTCTTCAGCCATCTTCATGTTTAAAGGATGTAGTTGAGGATTTTTTTTCAAAGAAGATCGGTCTCCATGACCATCTTCGTACTTATAGGAAAGGATATTGTATTAATTTGTTTAAAAATTGAGGATTTTTAGCTGAGGACTAGGTGTAGTAATATAGTCATCAATTGAATTGTTGATCCAAGACTAAATTGTTGGTTATGTCTGTGCATTTGTAGACAACCCAGCAGTGCACATCCTTTTTCTTGTTTTGCTTTTTTTCACGTGCTACAATGCCTTGGACAAAGCATCATCATAACTTGGAATGTTAAGAGGCATTCAAAACAAATCATAGAAGAATGAGTTTGTAAAATAACCGCTTATTTCGGTTCAGTTGAATAATAGTTGGGACATAATTAGTTGAGTGCAAGCTTTGAGGCTGATTCAACCCATTCAACATTAGTTGAGTGCGAAGTTTGTGAGGCTGATTCAGCCCTCAAACCGGATGCTTGTAGACCACCTTCCAGAGATCTAACACGACGCCATCGTAAAAATTCGTTGCAGTCAGTTTATCACGATGAAGCTGTAGGTCAACAAGCTCAAAACAGGATTCAGCCAAAAAAGCGAGCCTGAAACTTTTTATTGAGCTCAAGCTATTCAACTGATGCACGTTTGCAAAACAAGGGTTAAAAAAAAAAGGATGCAAATATAAGCCATCAGATATATGATGATTGTGCAGGAACAGTTGGGATTGTCGTTTGTGTCACGCTCATCTCTTATCCATTGAGACACTGTGAAGTGATGTAACCAGTGAGGTTTTGTAACAACTTTATTGAATTGTAATGAGGATATCTACAAACGTTTGTGTACAAATGTGTGATAATTAGCAGGTCTTTGACCTCTGCACTTAATGTGGTGATCAAAATGTATTTGCGATTCCCAGTGAAATCATTCTTTGAGTGCTTAAAAAAGAAATTCATACGGATGTATAACTGTGTTAGACGTTCTCATTTATATTCCGATTGAACGTTTGTAACAATAATTAAGTCACACTCAAGGAACATATGAACGTGTCCATCAAAGGAAATATCGCCGCTCGTGATGCAACGCACACTAATCAACATTTGCACTTGCAGACCAACTAAATAGTTGCGGAGAAAACACATTTAATTGATGACTTTACTATGTTTAGATTAGGACTTTTCAAAGGCGAAGACTGGACTCTTTAGCCATCTTCGTGTTCATAGGAATGATTAATGGAGGACTTTTAAAAGCGAAGACTGGACTCCTTAGCCATCTTCGTGTTTATAGGAATGATTAACGGAGGAATTTTAAAAGCGAAGACTGGACTCCTTAGCCATCTTCGTGTTTATAGGAATGATTAACGGAGGAATTTTAAAAGCGAAGACTGGACTCCTTAGCCATCTTCGTGTTCATAGAAATGCTTAATGGAGGAATTTTAAAAGTGAAGACTGGGCTCTTCAGCCATCTTCATGTTTAAAGGATGTAGTTGAGGATTTTTTTTCAAAGAAGATCGGTCTCCATGACCATCTTCGTACTTATAGGAAAGGATATTGTATTAATTTGTTTAAAAATTGAGGATTTTTAGCTGAGGACTAGGTGTAGTAATATAGTCATCAATTGAATTGTTGATCCAAGACTAAATTGTTGGTTATGTCTGTGCATTTGTAGACAACCCAGCAGTGCACATCCTTTTTCTTGTTTTGCTTTTTTTCACGTGCTACAATGCCTTGGACAAAGCATCATCATAACTTGGAATGTTAAGAGGCATTCAAAACAAATCATAGAAGAATGAGTTTGTAAAATAACCGCTTATTTCGGTTCAGTTGAATAATAGTTGGGACATAATTAGTTGAGTGCAAGCTTTGAGGCTGATTCAACCCATTCAACATTAGTTGAGTGCGAAGTTTGTGAGGCTGATTCAGCCCTCAAACCGGATGCTTGTAGACCACCTTCCAGAGATCTAACACGACGCCATCGTAAAAATTCGTTGCAGTCAGTTTATCACGATGAAGCTGTAGGTCAACAAGCTCAAAACAGGATTCAGCCAAAAAAGCGAGCCTGAAACTTTTTATTGAGCTCAAGCTATTCAACTGATGCACGTTTGCAAAACAAGGGTTAAAAAAAAAAGGATGCAAATATAAGCCATCAGATATATGATGATTGTGCAGGAACAGTTGGGATTGTCGTTTGTGTCACGCTCATCTCTTATCCATTGAGACACTGTGAAGTGATGTAACCAGTGAGGTTTTGTAACAACTTTATTGAATTGTAATGAGGATATCTACAAACGTTTGTGTACAAATGTGTGATAATTAGCAGGTCTTTGACCTCTGCACTTAATGTGGTGATCAAAATGTATTTGCGATTCCCAGTGAAATCATTCTTTGAGTGCTTAAAAAAGAAATTCATACGGATGTATGACTGTGTTAGACGTTCTCATTTATATTCCGATTGAACGTTTGTAACAATAATTAAGTCACACTCAAGGAACATATGAACGTGTCCATCAAAGGAAATATCGCCGCTCGTGATGCAACGCACACTAATCAACATTTGCACTTGCAGACCAACTAAATAGTTGCGGAGAAAACACATTTAATTGATGACTTTACTATGTTTAGATTAGGACTTTTCAAAGGCGAAGACTGGACTCTTTAGCCATCTTCGTGTTCATAGGAATGATTAATGGAGGACTTTTAAAAGCGAAGACTGGACTCCTTAGCCATCTTCGTGTTTATAGGAATGATTAACGGAGGAATTTTAAAAGCGAAGACTGGACTCCTTAGCCATCTTCGTGTTTATAGGAATGATTAACGGAGGAATTTTAAAAGCGAAGACTGGACTCCTTAGCCATCTTCGTGTTCATAGAAATGATTAATGGAGGAATTTTAAAAGTGAAGACTGGGCTCTTCAGCCATCTTCATGTTTAAAGGATGTAGTTGAGGATTTTTTTTCAAAGAAGATCGGTCTCCATGACCATCTTCGTACTTATAGGAAAGGATATTGTATTAATTTGTTTAAAAATTGAGGATTTTTAGCTGAGGACTAGGTGTAGTAATATAGTCATCAATTGAATTGTTGATCCAAGACTAAATTGTTGGTTATGTCTGTGCATTTGTAGACAACCCAGCAGTGCACATCCTTTTTCTTGTTTTGCTTTTTTTCACGTGCTACAATGCCTTGGACAAAGCATCATCATAACTTGGAATGTTAAGAGGCATTCAAAACAAATCATAGAAGAATGAGTTTGTAAAATAACCGCTTATTTCGGTTCAGTTGAATAATAGTTGGGACATAATTAGTTGAGTGCAAGCTTTGAGGCTGATTCAACCCATTCAACATTAGTTGAGTGCGAAGTTTGTGAGGCTGATTCAGCCCTCAAACCGGATGCTTGTAGACCACCTTCCAGAGATCTAACACGACGCCATCGTAAAAATTCGTTGCAGTCAGTTTATCACGATGAAGCTGTAGGTCAACAAGCTCAAAACAGGATTCAGCCAAAAAAGCGAGCCTGAAACTTTTTATTGAGCTCAAGCTATTCAACTGATGCACGTTTGCAAAACAAGGGTTAAAAAAAAAAGGATGCAAATATAAGCCATCAGATATATGATGATTGTGCAGGAACAGTTGGGATTGTCGTTTGTGTCACGCTCATCTCTTATCCATTGAGACACTGTGAAGTGATGTAACCAGTGAGGTTTTGTAACAACTTTATTGAATTGTAATGAGGATATCTACAAACGTTTGTGTACAAATGTGTGATAATTAGCAGGTCTTTGACCTCTGCACTTAATGTGGTGATCAAAATGTATTTGCGATTCCCAGTGAAATCATTCTTTGAGTGCTTAAAAAAGAAATTCATACGGATGTATGACTGTGTTAGACGTTCTCATTTATATTCCGATTGAACGTTTGTAACAATAATTAAGTCACACTCAAGGAACATATGAACGTGTCCATCAAAGGAAATATCGCCGCTCGTGATGCAACGCACACTAATCAACATTTGCACTTGCAGACCAACTAAATAGTTGCGGAGAAAACACATTTAATTGATGACTTTACTATGTTTAGATTAGGACTTTTCAAAGGCGAAGACTGGACTCTTTAGCCATCTTCGTGTTCATAGGAATGATTAATGGAGGACTTTTAAAAGCGAAGACTGGACTCCTTAGCCATCTTCGTGTTTATAGGAATGATTAACGGAGGAATTTTAAAAGCGAAGACTGGACTCCTTAGCCATCTTCGTGTTTATAGGAATGATTAACGGAGGAATTTTAAAAGCGAAGACTGGACTCCTTAGCCATCTTCGTGTTCATAGAAATGATTAATGGAGGAATTTTAAAAGTGAAGACTGGGCTCTTCAGCCATCTTCATGTTTAAAGGATGTAGTTGAGGATTTTTTTTCAAAGAAGATCGGTCTCCATGACCATCTTCGTACTTATAGGAAAGGATATTGTATTAATTTGTTTAAAAATTGAGGATTTTTAGCTGAGGACTAGGTGTAGTAATATAGTCATCAATTGAATTGTTGATCCAAGACTAAATTGTTGGTTATGTCTGTGCATTTGTAGACAACCCAGCAGTGCACATCCTTTTTCTTGTTTTGCTTTTTTTCACGTGCTACAATGCCTTGGACAAAGCATCATCATAACTTGGAATGTTAAGAGGCATTCAAAACAAATCATAGAAGAATGAGTTTGTAAAATAACCGCTTATTTCGGTTCAGTTGAATAATAGTTGGGACATAATTAGTTGAGTGCAAGCTTTGAGGCTGATTCAACCCATTCAACATTAGTTGAGTGCGAAGTTTGTGAGGCTGATTCAGCCCTCAAACCGGATGCTTGTAGACCACCTTCCAGAGATCTAACACGACGCCATCGTAAAAATTCGTTGCAGTCAGTTTATCACGATGAAGCTGTAGGTCAACAAGCTCAAAACAGGATTCAGCCAAAAAAGCGAGCCTGAAACTTTTTATTGAGCTCAAGCTATTCAACTGATGCACGTTTGCAAAACAAGGGTTAAAAAAAAAAGGATGCAAATATAAGCCATCAGATATATGATGATTGTGCAGGAACAGTTGGGATTGTCGTTTGTGTCACGCTCATCTCTTATCCATTGAGACACTGTGAAGTGATGTAACCAGTGAGGTTTTGTAACAACTTTATTGAATTGTAATGAGGATATCTACAAACGTTTGTGTACAAATGTGTGATAATTAGCAGGTCTTTGACCTCTGCACTTAATGTGGTGATCAAAATGTATTTGCGATTCCCAGTGAAATCATTCTTTGAGTGCTTAAAAAAGAAATTCATACGGATGTATAACTGTGTTAGACGTTCTCATTTATATTCCGATTGAACGTTTGTAACAATAATTAAGTCACACTCAAGGAACATATGAACGTGTCCATCAAAGGAAATATCGCAGCTCGTGATGCAACGCACACTAATCAACATTTGCACTTGCAGACCAACTAAATAGTTGCGGAGAAAACACATTTAATTGATGACTTTACTATGTTTAGATTAGGACTTTTCAAAGGCGAAGACTGGACTCTTTAGCCATCTTCGTGTTCATAGGAATGATTAATGGAGGACTTTTAAAAGCGAAGACTGGACTCCTTAGCCATCTTCGTGTTTATAGGAATGATTAACGGAGGAATTTTAAAAGCGAAGACTGGACTCCTTAGCCATCTTCGTGTTTATAGGAATGATTAACGGAGGAATTTTAAAAGCGAAGACTGGACTCCTTAGCCATCTTCGTGTTCATAGAAATGCTTAATGGAGGAATTTTAAAAGTGAAGACTGGGCTCTTCAGCCATCTTCATGTTTAAAGGATGTAGTTGAGGATTTTTTTTCAAAGAAGATCGGTCTCCATGACCATCTTCGTACTTATAGGAAAGGATATTGTATTAATTTGTTTAAAAATTGAGGATTTTTAGCTGAGGACTAGGTGTAGTAATATAGTCATCAATTGAATTGTTGATCCAAGACTAAATTGTTGGTTATGTCTGTGCATTTGTAGACAACCCAGCAGTGCACATCCTTTTTCTTGTTTTGCTTTTTTTCACGTGCTACAATGCCTTGGACAAAGCATCATCATAACTTGGAATGTTAAGAGGCATTCAAAACAAATCATAGAAGAATGAGTTTGTAAAATAACCGCTTATTTCGGTTCAGTTGAATAATAGTTGGGACATAATTAGTTGAGTGCAAGCTTTGAGGCTGATTCAACCCATTCAACATTAGTTGAGTGCGAAGTTTGTGAGGCTGATTCAGCCCTCAAACCGGATGCTTGTAGACCACCTTCCAGAGATCTAACACGACGCCATCGTAAAAATTCGTTGCAGTCAGTTTATCACGATGAAGCTGTAGGTCAACAAGCTCAAAACAGGATTCAGCCAAAAAAGCGAGCCTGAAACTTTTTATTGAGCTCAAGCTATTCAACTGATGCACGTTTGCAAAACAAGGGTTAAAAAAAAAAGGATGCAAATATAAGCCATCAGATATATGATGATTGTGCAGGAACAGTTGGGATTGTCGTTTGTGTCACGCTCATCTCTTATCCATTGAGACACTGTGAAGTGATGTAACCAGTGAGGTTTTGTAACAACTTTATTGAATTGTAATGAGGATATCTACAAACGTTTGTGTACAAATGTGTGATAATTAGCAGGTCTTTGACCTCTGCACTTAATGTGGTGATCAAAATGTATTGCGATTCCAGTGAAATCATTCTTTGAGTGCTTAAAAAAGAAATTCATACGGATGTATGACTGTGTTAGACGTTCTCATTTATATTTCCCCGATTGAACGTTTGTAACAATAATTAAGTCACACTCAAGGAACATATGAACGTGTCCATCAAAGGAAATATCGCCGCTCGTGATGCAACGCACACTAATCAACATTTGCACTTGCAGACCAACTAAATAGTTGCGGAGAAAACACATTTAATTGATGACTTTACTATGTTTAGATTAGGACTTTTCAAAGGCGAAGACTGGACTCTTTAGCCATCTTCGTGTTCATAGGAATGATTAATGGAGGACTTTTAAAAGCGAAGACTGGACTCCTTAGCCATCTTCGTGTTTATAGGAATGATTAACGGAGGAATTTTAAAAGCGAAGACTGGACTCCTTAGCCATCTTCGTGTTTATAGGAATGATTAACGGAGGAATTTTAAAAGCGAAGACTGGACTCCTTAGCCATCTTCGTGTTCATAGAAATGATTAATGGAGGAATTTTAAAAGTGAAGACTGGGCTCTTCAGCCATCTTCATGTTTAAAGGATGTAGTTGAGGATTTTTTTTCAAAGAAGATCGGTCTCCATGACCATCTTCGTACTTATAGGAAAGGATATTGTATTAATTTGTTTAAAAATTGAGGATTTTTAGCTGAGGACTAGGTGTAGTAATATAGTCATCAATTGAATTGTTGATCCAAGACTAAATTGTTGGTTATGTCTGTGCATTTGTAGACAAACCCAGCAGTGCACATCCTTTTTCTTGTTTTGCTTTTTTTCACGTGCTACAATGCCTTGGACAAAGCATCATCATAACTTGGAATGTTAAGAGGCATTCAAAACAAATCATAGAAGAATGAGTTTGTAAATAACCGCTTATTTCGGTTCAGTTGAATAATAGTTGGGACATAATTAGTTGAGTGCAAGCTTTGAGGCTGATTCAACCCATTCAACATTAGTTGAGTGCGAAGTTTGTGAGGCTGATTCAGCCCTCAAACCGGATGCTTGTAGACCACCTTCC